>CAMZJU010000023.1:0-443846 GCA_947311025.1 Lypha dubia | reverse complement strand
CTCCAAATTGGCCAAAAAAAGCGTTTTTGATTTTTCCTGGAAAATACACTAAAAATCCTACGAGCCGTTCCCGAGTAATCACACCTTCTCCAAATTGGCAAAAAAAAGCGTTGCTGATTTTTCCTGGAAAAAACACTAAAAATCTTACGAGCCGTTCCCGAGTAATCACACCTTCTCCAAATTGGCCAAAAAAAAGCGTTGCTGATTTTTCCTGGAAATTACACAAAAAATCCTACGAGCCGTTCCCGAGTAATCCCATCTTCTCCAAATTGGCCAAAAAAAAGCTTTGCTGATTTTTCCTGGAAATTACACTAAAAATCCTACGAGCCGTTCCCGAGTAATCCCATCTTCTCCAAATTGGCCAAAAAAAAGCGTTGCTGATTTTTCCTGGAAATTACACTAAAAATCCTACGAGCCGTTCCCGAGTAATCCCATCTTCTCCAAATTGGCCAAAAAAAAGCGTTGCTGATTTTTCCTGGAAAATACACTAAAAATCCTACGAGCCGTTCCCAAGTAATCAAACCTTCTCCAAATTGGCAAAAAAAAGCGTTGCTGATTTTTCCTGGAAAAAACACTAAAAATCTTACGAGCCGTTCCCGAGTAATCACACCTTCTCCAAATTGGCCAAAAAAAAGCGTTGCTGATTTTTCCTGGAAATTACACTAAAAATCCTACGAGCCGTTCCCGAGTAATCCCATCTTCTCCAAATTGGCCAAAAAAAAGCGTTGCTGATTTTTCCTGGAAAATACACTAAAAATCCTACGAGCCGTTCCCGAGTAATCACACCTTCTCCAAATTGGCAAAAAAAGCGTTGTTGATTTTTCCTGGAAAATACACTAAAAATCCTACGAGCCGTTCCCGAGTAATCACACCTTCTCCAAATTGGCCAAAAAAAAGCGTTGCTGATTTTTCCTGGAAAATACACTAAAAATCCTACGAGTTGTTCCCGAGTAATCCCATCTCCAAATTGACCAAAAAAAAGCGTTGCTGATTTTTCCTGGAAAAAACACTAAAAATCCTACGAGCCGTTCCCGAGTAATCACACCTTCTCCAAATTGGCAAAAAAAAGCGTTGCTGATTTTTCCTGGAAAAAACACTAAAAATCTTACGAGCCGTTCCCGAGTAATCACACCTTCTCCAAATTGGCCAAAAAAAAGCGTTGCTGATTTTTCCTGGAAAATACACTAAAAATCCCACGAGCCGTTCCCGAGTAATCACACCTTCTCCAAATTGGCCAAAAAAAAGCGTTGTTGATTTTTCCTGGAAAATACACTAAAAATCCTACGAGCCGTTCCCGAGTAATCACACCTTCTCCAAATTGGCCAAAAAAAAGCGTTGCTGATTTTTCCTGGAAAATACATCAAAAATCTTACGAGCCGTTCCCGAGTAATCCCATCTTCTCCAAATTAGCAAAAAAAAAGCGTTGCTGATTTTTCCTGGAAAATATATTAAAAATTTTATGAGCCGTTCCCGAGTAATCACACCTTCTCCAAATTGGCCAAAAAAAAGCGTTGCTGATTTTTCCTGGAAATTACACTAAAAATTCTACGAGCCGTTCCCGAGTAATCCCATCTTCTCCAAATTAGCAAAAAAAAGCGTTGCTGATTTTTCCTGGAAAATACACTAAAAATCCCACGAGCCGTTCCCGAGTAATCACACCTTCTCCAAATTGGCCAAAAAAAAGCGTTGCTGATTTTTCCTGGAAAAAACACTAAAAATCCTACGAGCCGTTCCCGAGTAATCCCATCTTCTCCAAATTGGCCAAAAAAAACGTTGCTGATTTTTCCTTGAAAATACACTAAAAAACCTACGAGCCGTTCCCGAGTAATCACACCTTCTCCAAATTGGCCAAAAAAAGCGTTTCTGATTTTTCCTGGAAAATACACTAAAAAACCTACGAGCCGTTCCCGAGTAATCACACCTTCTCCAAATTGGCCAAAAAAAAGCGTTGCTGATTTTTCCTGGAAAATACACTAAAAATCTTACGAGCCGTTCCCGAGTAATCCAATCTTCTCCAAATTAGCAAAAAAAAAAGCGTTGCTGATTTTTCTTGGAAAATATATTAAAAATTTTATGAGCCGTTCCCGAGTAATCACACCTTCTCCAAATTGGCAAAAAAAAGCGTTGCTGATTTTTCCGGGAAAAAACATCAAAAATCTTACGAGCCGTTCCCGAGTAATCACACCTTCTCCAAATTGGCCAAAAAAAAGCGTTGCTGATTTTCCTTGAAAATACACTAAAAATCTTACGAGCCGTTCCCGAGTAATCACACCTTCTCCAAATTGGCCAAAAAAAAGCGTTGCTGATTTTTCCTGGAAAATACACTAAAAATCTTACGAGCCGTTCCCGAGTAATCACACCTTCTCCAAATTGGCCAAAAAAAAGCGTTGCTGATTTTTCCTGGAAAATACACTAAAAATCCTACGAGCCGTTCCCGAGTAATCCCATCTTCTCCAAATTGACCAAAAAAAACGTTGCTGATTTTTCCTTGAAAATACACTAAAAAACCTACGAGCCGTTCCCGAGTAATCACACCTTCTCCAAATTGACAAAAAAAAACGTTGCTGATTTTTCCTGGAAAAAACACTAAAAATCTTACGAGCCGTTCCCGAGTAATCACACCTTCTTCAAATTGGCCAAAAAAAAGCGTTGCTGATTTTTCCTGGAAATTACACTAAAAATCCTACGAGCCGTTCCCGAGTAATCACACCTTCTCCAAATTAGCAAAAAAAAAGCGTTGCTGATTTTTCCTGGAAAATACACTAAAAATCCTACGAGCCGTTTCCGAGTAATCACACCTTCTCCAAATTGGCTAAAAAAAGCGTTGCTGATTTTTCCTGGAAAATACACTAAAAAACCTACGAGCCGTTCCCGAGTAATCCCAACTTCTCCAAATTGGCCAAAAAAAAGCGTTGCTGATTTTTCCTGGAAAATACACTAAAAATTTTATGAGCCGTTCCCGAGTAATCACACCTTCTCCAAATTGGCAAAAAAAAGCGTTGCTGATTTTTTCTGGAAAATACACTAAAAATCCTACGAGCCGTTCCCGAGTAATCACACCTTCTCCGAATTGGCAAAAAAAAAGCGTTGCTGATTTTTCCTGGAAAATACACTAAAAATCTTACGAGCCATTCCCGAGTAATCCCATCTTCTCCAAATTGGCCAAAAAAAAGCGTTGCTGATTTTTCCTGGAAAATACACTAAAAAACCTACGAGCCGTTCCCGAGTAATCACACCTTCTCCAAATTGGCCAAAAAAAGCGTTGCTGATTTTTCCTGGAAAATACACTAAAAAACCTACGAGCCGTTCCCGAGTAATCACACCTTCTCCAAATTGGCCAAAAAACAGCGTTGCTGATTTTTCCTGGAAAATACACTAAAAATCTTACGAGCCGTTCCCGAGTAATCCCATCTTCTCCAAATTAGCAAAAAAAAGCGTTACTGATTTTTCCTGGAAAATATATTAAAAATTTTATGAGCCGTTCCCGAGTAATCACACCTTCTCCAAATTGGCCAAAAAAAAGCGTTGCTGATTTTTCCTGGAAAATACACTAAAAATCCTACGAGCCGTTCCCGAGTAATCACACCTTCTCCAAATTGGCCAAAAAAAAGCGTTGCTGATTTTTCCTGGAAATTACACTAAAAATTCTACGAGCCGTTCCCGAGTAATCCCATCTTCTCCAAATTAGCAAAAAAAAAAGCGTTGCTGATTTTTCCTGGAAAATATATTAAAAAACCTACGAGCCGTTCCCGAGTAATCACACCTTCTCCAAATTTGCAAAAAAAAGCGTTGCTGATTTTTCCTGGAAAAAACATCAAAAATCTTACGAGCCGTTCCCGAGTAATCACACCTTCTCCAAATTGGCAAAAAAAAGCGTTGCTGATTTTTCCTGGAAAAAACACTAAAAATCTTACGAGCCGTTCCCGAGTAATCACACCTTCTCCGAATTGGCCAAAAAAAAAGCGTTGCTGATTTTTCCTGGAAAATACACTAAAAATCCTACGAGCCGTTCCCGAGTAATCCCATCTTCTCCAAATTGGCCAAAAAAAACGTTGCTGATTTTTCCTTGAAAATACACTAAAAAACCTACGAGCCGTTCCCGAGTAATCACACCTTCTCCAAATTGGCCAAAAAAAGCGTTGCTGATTTTTCCTGGAAAATACACTAAAAAACCTACGAGCCGTTCCCGAGTAATCACACCTTCTCCAAATTGGCCAAAAAAAAGCGTTGCTGATTTTTCCTGGAAAATACACTAAAAATCTTACGAGCCGTTCCCGAGTAATCCCATCTTCTCCAAATTAGCAAAAAAAAAAGCGTTGCTGATTTTTCCTGGAAAATATATTAAAAATTTTATGAGCCGTTCCCGAGTAATCACACCTTCTCCAAATTGGCAAAAAAAAGCGTTGCTGATTTTTCCGGGAAAAAACATCAAAAATCTTACGAGCCGTTCCCAAATAATCACACCTTCTCCAAATTGGCCAAAAAAAAGCGTTGCTGATTTTTCCTTGAAAATACACTAAAAATCTTACGAGCCGTTCCCGAGTAATCACACCTTCTCGAAATTGGCCAAAAAAAAGCGTTGCTGATTTTTCCTGGAAAATACACTAAAAATCTTACGAGCCGTTCCCGAGTAATCACACCTTCTCCAAATTGGCCAAAAAAAAGCGTTGCTGATTTTTCCTGGAAAATACACTAAAAATCCTACGAGCCGTTCCCGAGTAATCCCATCTTCTCCAAATTGGCCAAAAAAAACGTTGCTGATTTTTCCTTGAAAATACACTAAAAAACCTACGAGCCGTTCCCGAGTAATCACACCTTCTACAAATTGACAAAAAAAAACGTTGCTGATTTTTCCTGGAAAAAACACTAAAAATCTTACGAGCCGTTCCCGAGTAATCACACCTTCTTCAAATTGGCCAAAAAAAAGCGTTGCTGATTTTTCCTGGAAATTACACTAAAAATCCTACGAGCCGTTCCCGAGTAATCACACCTTCTCCAAATTAGCAAAAAAAAAGCGTTGCTGATTTTTCCTGGAAAATACACTAAAAATCCTACGAGCCGTTCCCGAGTAATCACACCTTCTCCAAATTGGCCAAAAAAAGCGTTGCTGATTTTTCCTGGAAAATACACTAAAAAACCTACGAGCCGTTCCCGAGTAATCCCAACTTCTCCAAATTGGCCAAAAAAAAGCGTTGCTGATTTTTCCTGGAAAATACAGTAAAAATTTTATGAGCCGTTCCCGAGTAATCACACCTTCTCCAAATTGGCAAAAAAAAGCGTTGCTGATTTTTTCTGGAAAATACACTAAAAATCCTACGAGCCGTTCCCGAGTAATCACACCTTCTCCGAATTGGCAAAAAAAAAGCGTTGCTGATTTTTCCTGGAAAATACACTAAAAATCTTACGAGCCATTCCCGAGTAATCCCATCTTCTCCAAATTGGCCAAAAAAAAGCGTTGCTGATTTTTCCTGGAAAATACACTAAAAAACCTACGAGCCGTTCCCGAGTAATCACACCTTCTCCAAATTGGCCAAAAAAAGCGTTGCTGATTTTTCCTGGAAAATACACTAAAAAACCTACGAGCCGTTCCCGAGTAATCACACCTTCTCCAAATTGGCCAAAAAACAGCGTTGCTGATTTTTCCTGGAAAATACACTAAAAATCTTACGAGTCGTTCCCGAGTAATCCCATCTTCTCCAAATTAGCAAAAAAAAGCGTTGCTGATTTTTCCTGGAAAATATATTAAAAATTTTATGAGCCGTTCCCGAGTAATCACACCTTCTCCAAATTGGCAAAAAAAAAGCGTTGCTGATTTTTCCTGGAAAAAACATCAAAAATCTTACGAGCCGTTCCCGAGTAATCACACCTTCTCCAAATTGGCCAAAAAAAAGCGTTGCTGATTTTTCCTTCAAAATACACTAAAAAACCTACGAGCCGTTCCCAAGTAATCCCATCTTCTCCAAATTAGCAAAAAAAAAAAGCGTTGCTGATTTTTCCTGGAAAATATATTAAAAATTTTATGAGCCGTTCCCGAGTAATCACACCTTCTCCAAATTGGCAAAAAAAAGCGTTGCTGATTTTTCCTGGAAAAAACACTAAAAATCTTACGAGCCGTTCCCGAGTAATCACACCTTCTCCAAATTGGCCAAAAAAAGCGTTGCTGATTTTTCCTGGAAATTACACTAAAAATCCTACGAGCCGTTCCCGAGTAATCTTAACTTCTCCAAATTGGCCAAAAAAAAGCGTTGTTGATTTTTCCTGGAAAATACACTAAAAATCTTACGAGCCGTTCCCGAGTAATCCCATCTTCTCCAAATTGGCCAAAAAAAAACGTTGCTGATTTTTCCTGGAAAATACACTAAAAATCTTACGAGCCGTTCCCGAGTAATCACACCTTCTCCGAATTGGCCAAAAAAAGCGTTGTTGATTTTTCCTGGAAAATACACTAAAAATCTTACGAGCCGTTCCCGAGTAATCCCATCTTCTCCAAATTGGCCAAAAAAAAACGTTGCTGATTTTTCCTGGAAAATACACTAAAAATCTTACGAGCCGTTCCCGAGTAATCACACCTTCTCCAAATTGACAAAAAAAAACGTTGCTGATTTTTCCTGGAAAAAACACTAAAAATCTTACGAGCCGTTCCCGAGTAATCACACCTTCTTCAAATTGGCCAAAAAAAAGCGTTGCTGATTTTTCCTGGAAATTACACTAAAAATCCTACGAGCCGTTCCCGAGTAATCACACCTTCTCCAAATTAGCAAAAAAAAAGCGTTGCTGATTTTTCCTGGAAAATACACTAAAAATCCTACGAGCCGTTTCCGAGTAATCACACCTTCTCCAAATTGGCCAAAAAAAGCGTTGCTGATTTTTCCTGGAAAATACACTAAAAAACCTACGAGCCGTTCCCGAGTAATCCCAACTTCTCCAAATTGGCCAAAAAAAAGCGTTGCTGATTTTTCCTGGAAAATACACTAAAAATTTTATGAGCCGTTCCCGAGTAATCACACCTTCTCCAAATTGGCAAAAATAAGCGTTGCTGATTTTTTCTGGAAAATACACTAAAAATCCTACGAGCCGTTCCCGAGTAATCACACCTTCTCCGAATTGGCAAAAAAAAAGCGTTGCTGATTTTTCCTGGAAAATACACTAAAAATCTTACGAGCCATTCCCGAGTAATCCCATCTTCTCCAAATTGGCCAAAAAAAAGCGTTGCTGATTTTTCCTGGAAAATACACTAAAAACCCTACGAGCCGTTCCCGAGTAATCACACCTTCTCCAAATTGGCCAAAAAAAGCGTTGCTGATTTTTCCTGGAAAATACACTAAAAAACCTACGAGCCGTTCCCGAGTAATCACACCTTCTCCAAATTGGCCAAAAAACAGCGTTGCTGATTTTTCCTGGAAAATACACTAAAAATCTTACGAGCCGTTCCCGAGTAATCCCATCTTCTCCAAATTAGCAAAAAAAAGCGTTACTGATTTTTCCTGGAAAATATATTAAAAATTTTATGAGCCGTTCCCGAGTAATCACACCTTCTCCAAATTGGCCAAAAAAAAGCGTTGCTGATTTTTCCTGGAAAATACACTAAAAATCCTACGAGCCGTTCCCGAGTAATCACACCTTCTCCAAATTGGCCAAAAAAAAGCGTTGCTGATTTTTCCTGGAAATTACACTAAAAATTCTACGAGCCGTTCCCGAGTAATCCCATCTTCTCCAAATTAGCAAAAAAAAAAGCGTTGCTGATTTTTCCTGGAAAATATATTAAAAAACCTACGAGCCGTTCCCGAGTAATCACACCTTCTCCAAATTTGCAAAAAAAAGCGTTGCTGATTTTTCCTGGAAAAAACATCAAAAATCTTACGAGCCGTTCCCGAGTAATCACACCTTCTCCAAATTGGCAAAAAAAAGCGTTGCTGATTTTTCCTGGAAAAAACACTAAAAATCTTACGAGCCGTTCCCGAGTAATCACACCTTCTCCGAATTGGCCAAAAAAAAAAGCGTTGCTGATTTTTCCTGGAAAATACACTAAAAATCCTACGAGCCGTTCCCGAGTAATCCCATCTTCTCCAAATTGGCCAAAAAAAACGTTGCTGATTTTTCCTTGAAAATACACTAAAAAACCTACGAGCCGTTCCCGAGTAATCACACCTTCTCCAAATTGGCCAAAAAAAGCGTTGCTGATTTTTCCTGGAAAATACACTAAAAAACCTACGAGCCGTTCCCGAGTAATCACACCTTCTCCAAATTGGCCAAAAAAAAGCGTTGCTGATTTTTCCTGGAAAATACACTAAAAATCTTACGAGCCGTTCCCGAGTAATCCCATCTTCTCCAAATTAGCAAAAAAAAAGCGTTGCTGATTTTTCCTGGAAAATATATTAAAAATTTTATGAGCCGTTCCCGAGTAATCACACCTTCTCCAAATTGGCAAAAAAAAGCGTTGCTGATTTTTACGGGAAAAAACATCAAAAATCTTACGAGCCGTTCCCAAATAATCACACCTTCTCCAAATTGGCCAAAAAAAAGCGTTGCTGATTTTTCCTTGAAAATACACTAAAAATCTTACGAGCCGTTCCCGAGTAATCACACCTTCTCGAAATTGGCCAAAAAAAAGCGTTGCTGATTTTTCCTGGAAAATACACTAAAAATCTTACGAGCCGTTCCCGAGTAATCACACCTTCTCCAAATTGGCCAAAAAAAAGCGTTGCTGATTTTTCCTGGAAAATACACTAAAAATCCTACGAGCCGTTCCCGAGTAATCCCATCTTCTCCAAATTGGCCAAAAAAAACGTTGCTGATTTTTCCTTGAAAATACACTAAAAAACCTACGAGCCGTTTCCGAGTAATCACACCTTCTACAAATTGACAAAAAAAAACGTTGCTGATTTTTCCTGGAAAAAACACTAAAAATCTTACGAGCCGTTCCCGAGTAATCACACCTTCTTCAAATTGGCCAAAAAAAAGCGTTGCTGATTTTTCCTGGAAATTACACTAAAAATCCTACGAGCCGTTCCCGAGTAATCACACCTTCTCCAAATTAGCAAAAAAAAAGCGTTGCTGATTTTTCCTGGAAAATACACTAAAAATCCTACGAGCCGTTCCCGAGTAATCACACCTTCTCCAAATTGGCCAAAAAAAGCGTTGCTGATTTTTCCTGGAAAATACACTAAAAAACCTACGAGCCGTTCCCGAGTAATCCCAACTTCTCCAAATTGGCCAAAAAAAAGCGTTGCTGATTTTTCCTGGAAAATACAGTAAAAATTTTATGAGCCGTTCCCGAGTAATCACACCTTCTCCAAATTGGCAAAAAAAAGCGTTGCTGATTTTTTCTGGAAAATACACTAAAAATCCTACGAGCCGTTCCCGAGTAATCACACCTTCTCCGAATTGGCAAAAAAAAAGCGTTGCTGATTTTTCCTGGAAAATACACTAAAAATCTTACGAGCCATTCCCGAGTAATCCCATCTTCTCCAAATTGGCCAAAAAAAAGCGTTGCTGATTTTTCCTGGAAAATACACTAAAAAACCTACGAGCCGTTCCCGAGTAATCACACCTTCTCCAAATTGGCCAAAAAAAGCGTTGCTGATTTTTCCTGGAAAATACACTAAAAAACCTACGAGCCGTTCCCGAGTAATCACACCTTCTCCAAATTGGCCAAAAAACAGCGTTGCTGATTTTTCATGGAAAATACACTAAAAATCTTACGAGCCGTTCCCGAGTAATCCCATCTTCTCCAAATTAGCAAAAAAAAGCGTTGCTGATTTTTCCTGGAAAATATATTAAAAATTTTATGAGCCGTTCCCGAGTAATCACACCTTCTCCAAATTGGCAAAAAAAAGCGTTGCTGATTTTTCCTGGAAAAAACATCAAAAATCTTTCGAGCCGTTCCCGAGTAATCACACCTTCTCCAAATTGGCCAAAAAAAAGCGTTGCTGATTTTTCCTTCAAAATACACTAAAAAACCTACGAGCCGTTCCCAAGTAATCCCATCTTCTCCAAATTAGCAAAAAAAAAAGCGTTGCTGATTTTTCCTGGAAAATATATTAAAAATTTTATGAGCCGTTCCCGAGTAATCACACCTTCTCCAAATTGGCAAAAAAAAGCGTTGCTGATTTTTCCTGGAAAAAACACTAAAAATCTTACGAGCCGTTCCCGAGTAATCACACCTTCTCCAAATTCGCCAAAAAAAGCGTTGCTGATTTTTCCTGGAAATTACACTAAAAATCCTACGAGCCGTTCCCGAGTAATCTTATCTTCTCCAAATTGGCCAAAAAAAAGCGTTGTTGATTTTTCCTGGAAAATACACTAAAAATCTTACGAGCCGTTCCCGAGTAATCCCATCTTCTCCAAATTGGCCAAAAAAAAACGTTGCTGATTTTTCCTGGAAAATACACTAAAAATCTTACGAGCCGTTCCCGAGTAATCACACCTTCTCCGAATTGGCCAAAAAAAGCGTTGTTGATTTTTCCTGGAAAATACACTAAAAATCTTACGAGCCGTTCCCGAGTAATCCCATCTTCTCCAAATTGGCCAAAAAAAAACGTTGCTGATTTTTCCTGGAAAATACACTAAAAATCTTACGAGCCGTTCCCGAGTAATCACACCTTCTCCAAATTGGCAAAAAAAAAGCGTTGCTGATTTTTCCTGGAAAAAACATCAAAAATCTTACGAGCCGTTCCCGAGTAATCACACCTTCTCCAAATTGGCCAAAAAAAAGCGTTGCTGATTTTTCCTTCAAAATACACTAAAAAACCTACGAGCCGTTCCCAAGTAATCCCATCTTCTCCAAATTAGCAAAAAAAAAGCGTTGCTGATTTTTCCTGGAAAATATATTAAAAATTTTACGAGCCGTTCCCGAGTAATCACACCTTCTCCGAATTGGCAAAAAAAAAGCGTTGCTGATTTTTCCTGGAAAATACACTAAAAATCTTACGAGCCATTCCCGAGTAATCCCATCTTCTCCAAATTGGCCAAAAAAAAGCGTTGCTGATTTTTCCTGGAAAATACACTAAAAAACCTACGAGCCGTTCCCGAGTAATCACACCTTCTCCAAATTGGCCAAAAAAAGCGTTGCTGATTTTTCCTGGAAAATACACTAAAAAACCTACGAGCCGTTCCCGAGTAATCACACCTTCTCCAAATTGGCCAAAAAACAGCGTTGCTGATTTTTCCTGGAAAATACACTAAAAATCTTACGAGCCGTTCCCGAGTAATCCCATCTTCTCCAAATTAGCAAAAAAAAGCGTTACTGATTTTTCCTGGAAAATATATTAAAAATTTTATGAGCCGTTCCCGAGTAATCACACCTTCTCCAAATTGGCCAAAAAAAAGCGTTGCTGATTTTTCCTGGAAAATACACTAAAAATCCTACGAGCCGTTCCCGTTGCTGATTTTTCCTGGAAAATATATTAAAAATTTTATGAGCCGTTCCCGAGTAATCACACCTTCTCCAAATTGGCAAAAAAAAGCGTTGCTGATTTTTCCGGGAAAAAACATCAAAAATCTTACGAGCCGTTCCCGAGTAATCACACCTTCTCCAAATTGGCCAAAAAAAAGCGTTGCTGATTTTTCCTTGAAAATACACTAAAAATCTTACGAGCCGTTCCCGAGTAATCACACCTTCTCCAAATTGGCCAAAAAAAAGCGTTGCTGATTTTTCCTGGAAAATACACTAAAAATCTTACGAGCCGTTCCCGAGTAATCACACCTTCTCCAAATTGGCCAAAAAAAAGCGTTGCTGATTTTTCCTGGAAAATACACTAAAAATCCTACGAGCCGTTCCCGAGTAATCCCATCTTCTCCAAATTGACCAAAAAAAACGTTGCTGATTTTTCCTTGAAAATACACTAAAAAACCTACGAGCCGTTCCCGAGTAATCACACCTTCTCCAAATTGACAAAAAAAAAAACGTTGCTGATTTTTCCTGGAAAAAACACTAAAAATCTTACGAGCCGTTCCCGAGTAATCACACCTTCTTCAAATTGGCCAAAAAAAAGCGTTGCTGATTTTTCCTGGAAATTACACTAAAAATCCTACGAGCCGTTCCCGAGTAATCACACCTTCTCCAAATTAGCAAAAAAAAAGCGTTGCTGATTTTTCCTGGAAAATACACTAAAAATCCTACGAGCCGTTTCCGAGTAATCACACCTTCTCCAAATTGGCCAAAAAAAGCGTTGCTGATTTTTCCTGGAAAATACACTAAAAAACCTACGAGCCGTTCCCGAGTAATCCCAACTTCTCCAAATTGGCCAAAAAAAAAGCGTTGCTGATTTTTCCTGGAAAATACACTAAAAATTTTATGAGCCGTTCCCGAGTAATCACACCTTCTCCAAATTGGCAAAAAAAAGCGTTGCTGATTTTTTCTGGAAAATACACTAAAAATCCTACGAGCCGTTCCCGAGTAATCACACCTTCTCCGAATTGGCAAAAAAAAAGCGTTGCTGATTTTTCCTGGAAAATACACTAAAAATCTTACGAGCCATTCCCGAGTAATCCCATCTTCTCCAAATTGGCCAAAAAAAAGCGTTGCTGATTTTTCCTGGAAAATACACTAAAAAACCTACGAGCCGTTCCCGAGTAATCACACCTTCTCCAAATTGGCCAAAAAAATCGTTGCTGATTTTTCCTGGAAAATACACTAAAAAACCTACGAGCCGTTCCCGAGTAATCACACCTTCTCCAAATTGGCCAAAAAACAGCGTTGCTGATTTTTCCTGGAAAATACACTAAAAATCTTACGAGCCGTTATCGAGTAATCCCATCTTCTCCAAATTAGCAAAAAAAAGCGTTACTGATTTTTCCTGGAAAATATATTAAAAATTTTATGAGCCGTTCCCGAGTAATCACACCTTCTCCAAATTGGCCAAAAAAAAGCGTTGCTGATTTTTCCTGGAAAATACACTAAAAATCCTACGAGCCGTTCCCGAGTAATCACACCTTCTCCAAATTGGCCAAAAAAAAGCGTTGCTGATTTTTCCTGGAAATTACACTAAAAATTCTACGAGCCGTTCCCGAGTAATCCCATCTTCTCCAAATTAGCAAAAAAAAAAGCGTTGCTGATTTTTCCTGGAAAATATATTAAAAAACCTACGAGCCGTTCCCGAGTAATCACACCTTCTCCAAATTTGCAAAAAAAAGCGTTGCTGATTTTTCCTGGAAAAAACACTAAAAATCTTACGAGCCGTTCCCGAGTAATCACACCTTCTCCGAATTGGCCAAAAAAAAAGCGTTGCTGATTTTTCCTGGAAAATACACTAAAAATCCTACGAGCCGTTCCCGAGTAATCCCATCTTCTCCAAATTGGCCAAAAAAAACGTTGCTGATTTTTCCTTGAAAATACACTAAAAAACCTACGAGCCGTTCCCGAGTAATCACACCTTCTCCAAATTGGCCAAAAAAAGCGTTGCTGATTTTTCCTGGAAAATACACTAAAAAACCTACGAGCCGTTCCCGAGTAATCACACCTTCTCCAAATTGGCCAAAAAAAAGCGTTGCTGATTTTTCCTGGAAAATACACTAAAAATCTTACGAGCCGTTCCCGAGTAATCCCATCTTCTCCAAATTAGCAAAAAAAAAGCGTTGCTGATTTTTCCTGGAAAATATATTAAAAATTTTATGAGCCGTTCCCGAGTAATCACACCTTCTCCAAATTGGCAAAAAAAAGCGTTGCTGATTTTTCCGGGAAAAAACATCAAAAATCTTACGAGCCGTTCCCAAATAATCACACCTTCTCCAAATTGGCCAAAAAAAAGCGTTGCTGATTTTTCCTTGAAAATACACTAAAAATCTTACGAGCCGTTCCCGAGTAATCACACCTTCTCCAAATTGGCCAAAAAAAAGCGTTGCTGATTTTTCCTGGAAAATATATTAAAAAACCTACGAGCCGTTCCCGAGTAATCCCATCTTCTCCAAATTAGCAAAAAAAAAAGCGTTGCTGATTTTTCCTGGAAAATATATTAAAAAACCTACGAGCCGTTCCCGAGTAATCACACCTTCTCCAAATTTGCAAAAAAAAGCGTTGCTGATTTTTCCTGGAAAAAACACTAAAAATCTTACGAGCCGTTCCCGAGTAATCACACCTTCTCCGAATTGGCCAAAAAAAAAGCGTTGCTGATTTTTCCTGGAAAATACACTAAAAATCCTACGAGCCGTTCCCGAGTAATCCCATCTTCTCCAAATTGGCCAAAAAAAACGTTGCTGATTTTTCCTTGAAAATACACTAAAAAACCTACGAGCCGTTCCCGAGTAATCACACCTTCTCCAAATTGGCCAAAAATAGCGTTGCTGATTTTTCCTGGAAAATACACTAAAAAACCTACGAGCCGTTCCCGAGTAATCACACCTTCTCCAAATTGGCCAAAAAAAAGCGTTGCTGATTTTTCCTGGAAAATACACTAAAAATCTTACGAGCCGTTCCCGAGTAATCCCATCTTCTCCAAATTGGCAAAAAAAAGCGTTGCTGATTTTTCCGGGAAAAAACATCAAAAATCTTACGAGCCGTTCCCAAATAATCACACCTTCTCCAAATTGGCCAAAAAAAAGCGTTGCTGATTTTTCCTGGAAAATACACTAAAAATTTTATGAGCCGTTCCCGAGTAATCACACCTTCTCCAAATTGGCAAAAAAAAGCGTTGCTGATTTTTTCTGGAAAATACACTAAAAATCCTACGAGCCGTTCCCGAGTAATCACACCTTCTCCGAATTGGCAAAAAAAAGCGTTGCTGATTTTTCCTGGAAAATACACTAAAAATCTTACGAGCCATTCCCGAGTAATCCCATCTTCTCCAAATTGGCCAAAAAAAAGCGTTGCTGATTTTTCCTGGAAAATACACTAAAAAACCTACGAGCCGTTCCCGAGTAATCACACCTTCTCCAAATTGGCCAAAAAAAGCGTTGCTGATTTTTCCTGGAAAATACACTAAAAAACCTACGAGCCGTTCCCGAGTAATCACACCTTCTCCAAATTGGCCAAAAAACAGCGTTGCTGATTTTTCCTGGAAAATACACTAAAAATCTTACGAGCCGTTCCCGAGTAATCCCATCTTCTCCAAATTAGCAAAAAAAAGCGTTACTGATTTTTCCTGGAAAATATATTAAAAATTTTATGAGCCGTTCCCGAGTAATCACACCTTCTCCAAATTGGCCAAAAAAAAGCGTTGCTGATTTTTCCTGGAAAATACACTAAAAATCCTACGAGCCGTTCCCGAGTAATCACACCTTCTCCAAATTGGCCAAAAAAAAGCGTTGCTGATTTTTCCTGGAAATTACACTAAAAATTCTACGAGCCGTTCCCGAGTAATCCCATCTTCTCCAAATTAGCAAAAAAAAAAGCGTTGCTGATTTTTCCTGGAAAATATATTAAAAAACCTACGAGCCGTTCCCGAGTAATCACACCTTCTCCAAATTTGCAAAAAAAAGCGTTGCTGATTTTTCCTGGAAAAAACACTAAAAATCTTACGAGCCGTTCCCGAGTAATCACACCTTCTCCGAATTGGCCAAAAAAAAAGCGTTGCTGATTTTTCCTGGAAAATACACTAAAAATCCTACGAGCCGTTCCCGAGTAATCCCATCTTCTCCAAATTGGCCAAAAAAAACGTTGCTGATTTTTCCTTGAAAATACACTAAAAAACCTACGAGCCGTTCCCGAGTAATCACACCTTCTCCAAATTGGCCAAAAAAAGCGTTGCTGATTTTTCCTGGAAAATACACTAAAAAACCTACGAGCCGTTCCCGAGTAATCACACCTTCTCCAAATTGGCCAAAAAAAAGCGTTGCTGATTTTTCCTGGAAAATACACTAAAAATCTTACGAGCCGTTCCCGAGTAATCCCATCTTCTCCAAATTAGCAAAAAAAAAGCGTTGCTGATTTTTCCTGGAAAATATATTAAAAATTTTATGAGCCGTTCCCGAGTAATCACACCTTCTCCAAATTGGCAAAAAAAAGCGTTGCTGATTTTTCCGGGAAAAAACATCAAAAATCTTACGAGCCGTTCCCAAATAATCACACCTTCTCCAAATTGGCCAAAAAAAAGCGTTGCTGATTTTTCCTTGAAAATACACTAAAAATCTTACGAGCCGTTCCCAAATAATCACACCTTCTCCAAATTGGCCAAAAAAAAGCGTTGCTGATTTTTCCTTGAAAATACACTAAAAATCTTACGAGCCGTTCCCGAGTAATCACACCTTCTCCAAATTGGCCAAAAAAAAGCGTTGCTGATTTTTCCTGGAAATTACACTAAAAATTCTACGAGCCGTTCCCGAGTAATCCCATCTTCTCCAAATTAGCAAAAAAAAAAGCGTTGCTGATTTTTCCTGGAAAATATATTAAAAAACCTACGAGCCGTTCCCGAGTAATCACACCTTCTCCAAATTTGCAAAAAAAAGCGTTGCTGATTTTTCCTGGAAAAAACATCAAAAATCTTACGAGCCGTTCCCGAGTAATCACACCTTCTCCAAATTGGCAAAAAAAAGCGTTGCTGATTTTTCCTGGAAAAAACACTAAAAATCTTACGAGCCGTTCCCGAGTAATCACACCTTCTCCGAATTGGCCAAAAAAAAAGCGTTGCTGATTTTTCCTGGAAAATACACTAAAAATCCTACGAGCCGTTCCCGAGTAATCCCATCTTCTCCAAATTGGCCAAAAAAAACGTTGCTGATTTTTCCTTGAAAATACACTAAAAAACCTACGAGCCGTTCCCGAGTAATCACACCTTCTCCAAATTGGCCAAAAAAAGCGTTGCTGATTTTTCCTGGAAAATACACTAAAAAACCTACGAGCCGTTCCCGAGTAATCACACCTTCTCCAAATTGGCCAAAAAAAAGCGTTGCTGATTTTTCCTGGAAAATACACTAAAAATCTTACGAGCCGTTCCCGAGTAATCCCATCTTCTCCAAATTAGCAAAAAAAAAGCGTTGCTGATTTTTCCTGGAAAATATATTAAAAATTTTATGAGCCGTTCCCGAGTAATCACACCTTCTCCAAATTGGCAAAAAAAAGCGTTGCTGATTTTTCCGGGAAAAAACATCAAAAATCTTACGAGCCGTTCCCAAATAATCACACCTTCTCCAAATTGGCCAAAAAAAAGCGTTGCTGATTTTTCCTTGAAAATACACTAAAAATCTTACGAGCCGTTCCCGAGTAATCACACCTTCTCCAAATTGGCCAAAAAAAAGCGTTGCTGATTTTTCCTGGAAAATACACTAAAAATCTTACGAGCCGTTCCCGAGTAATCACACCTTCTCCAAATTGGCCAAAAAAAAGCGTTGCTGATTTTTCCTGGAAAATACACTAAAAATCCTACGAGCCGTTCCCGAGTAATCCCATCTTCTCCAAATTGGCAAAAAAAAACGTTGCTGATTTTTCCTTGAAAATACACTAAAAAACCTACGAGCCGTTCCCGAGTAATCACACCTTCTTCAAATTGACAAAAAAAAACGTTGCTGATTTTTCCTGGAAAAAACACTAAAAATCTTACGAGCCGTTCCCGAGTAATCACACCTTCTTCAAATTGGCCAAAAAAAAGCGTTGCTGATTTTTCCTGGAAATTACACTAAAAATCCTACGAGCCGTTCCCGAGTAATCACACCTTCTCCAAATTAGCAAAAAAAAAGCGTTGCTGATTTTTCCTGGAAAATACACTAAAAATCCTACGAGCCGTTCCCGAGTAATCACACCTTCTCCAAATTGGCCAAAAAAAGCGTTGCTGATTTTTCCTGGAAAATACACTAAAAAACCTACGAGCCGTTCCCGAGTAATCCCAACTTCTCCAAATTAGCAAAAAAAAGCGTTGCTGATTTTTCCTGGAAAATATATTAAAAATTTTATGAGCCGTTCCCGAGTAATCACACCTTCTCCAAATTGGCAAAAAAAAGCGTTGCTGATTTTTCCTGGAAAAAACATCAAAAATCTTACGAGCCGTTCCCGAGTAATCACACCTTCTCCAAATTGGCCAAAAAAAAGCGTTGCTGATTTTTCCTTCAAAATACACTAAAAAACCCACGAGCCGTTCCCAAGTAATCCCATCTTCTCCAAATTAGCAAAAAAAAAAAGCGTTGCTGATTTTTCCTGGAAAATATATTAAAAATTTTATGAGCCGTTCCCGAGTAATCACACCTTCTCCAAATTGGCAAAAAAAAGCGTTGCTGATTTTTCCTGGAAAAAACACTAAAAATCCTACGAGCCGTTCCCGAGTAATCACACCTTCTCCGAATTGGCAAAAAAAAAGCGTTGCTGATTTTTCCTGGAAAATACACTAAAAATCTTACGAGCCATTCCCGAGTAATCCCATCTTCTCCAAATTGGCCAAAAAAAAGCGTTGCTGATTTTTCCTGGAAAATACACTAAAAAACCTACGAGCCGTTCCCGAGTAATCACACCTTCTCCAAATTGGCCAAAAAAAGCGTTGCTGATTTTTCCTGGAAAATACACTAAAAAACCTACGAGCCGTTCCCGAGTAATCACACCTTCTCCAAATTGGCCAAAAAACAGCGTTGCTGATTTTTCCTGGAAAATACAGTAAAAATTTTATGAGCCGTTCCCGAGTAATCACACCTTCTCCAAATTGGCAAAAAAAAGCGTTGCTGATTTTTTCTGGAAAATACACTAAAAATCCTACGAGCCGTTCCCGAGTAATCACACCTTCTCCGAATTGGCAAAAAAAAAAGCGTTGCTGATTTTTCCTGGAAAATACACTAAAAATCTTACGAGCCATTCCCGAGTAATCCCATCTTCTCCAAATTGGCCAAAAAAAAGCGTTGCTGATTTTTCCTGGAAAATACACTAAAAAACCTACGAGCCGTTCCCGAGTAATCACACCTTCTCCAAATTGGCCAAAAAAAGCGTTGCTGATTTTTCCTGGAAAATACACTAAAAAACCTACGAGCTGTTCCCGAGTAATCACACCTTCTCCAAATTGGCCAAAAAACAGCGTTGCTGATTTTTCCTGGAAAATACACTAAAAATCTTACGAGCCGTTCCCGAGTAATCCCATCTTCTCCAAATTAGCAAAAAAAAGCGTTGCTGATTTTTCCTGGAAAATATATTAAAAATTTTATGAGCCGTTCCCGAGTAATCACACCTTCTCCAAATTGGCAAAAAAAAAGCGTTGCTGATTTTTCCTGGAAAAAACATCAAAAATCTTACGAGCCGTTCCCGAGTAATCACACCTTCTCCAAATTGGCCAAAAAAAAGCGTTGCTGATTTTTCCTTCAAAATACACTAAAAAACCTACGAGCCGTTCCCAAGTAATCCCATCTTCTCCAAATTAGCAAAAAAAAAAGCGTTGCTGATTTTTCCTGGAAAATATATTAAAAATTTTATGAGCCGTTCCCGAGTAATCACACCTTCTCCAAATTGGCAAAAAAAAGCGTTGCTGATTTTTCCTGGAAAAAACACTAAAAATCTTACGCGCCGTTCCCGAGTAATCACACCTTCTCCAAATTGGCCAAAAAAAGCGTTGCTGATTTTTCCTGGAAATTACACTAAAAATCCTACGAGCCGTTCCCGAGTAATCTTATCTTCTCCAAATTGGCCAAAAAAAAGCGTTGTTGATTTTTCCTGGAAAATACACTAAAAATCTTACGAGCCGTTCCCGAGTAATCCCATCTTCTCCAAATTGGCCAAAAAAAAACGTTGCTGATTTTTCCTGGAAAATACACTAAAAATCTTACGAGCCGTTCCCGAGTAATCACACCTTCTCCGAATTGGCCAAAAAAAGCGTTGTTGATTTTTCCTGGAAAATACACTAAAAATCTTACGAGCCGTTCCCGAGTAATCCCATCTTCTCCAAATTGGCCAAAAAAAAACGTTGCTGATTTTTCCTGGAAAATACACTAAAAATCTTACAAGCCGTTCCCGAGTAATCACACCTTCTCCAAATTGGCCAAAAAAAGCGTTGCTGATTTTTCCTGGAAAATACACTAAAAAACCTACGAGCCGTTCCCGAGTAATCCCAACTTCTCCAAATTGGCCAAAAAAAAGCGTTGCTGATTTTTCCTGGAAAATACACTAAAAATCCTACGAGCCGTTCCCGAGTAATCACACCTTCTCCAAATTGGCCAAAAAAAAGCGTTGCTGATTTTTCCTGGAAAATACACTAAAAATCTTACGAGCCGTTCTCGAGTAATCCCATCTTCTCCAAATTGGCCAAAAAAAAAACGTTGCTGATTTTTCCTGGAAATTACACTAAAAGTCCTACGAGCCGTTCCCGAGTAATCACACCTTCTCCAAATTGGCCAAAAAAAAGCGTTGCTGATTTTTCCTGGAAAATACACTAAAAATCTTACGAGCCGTTCCCGAGTAATCACACCTTCTCCAAATTGGCAAAAAAAAGCGTTGCTGATTTTTCCTGGAAAAAACACTAAAAATCTTACGAGCCGTTCCCGAGTAATCACACCTTCTCCAAATTGGCCAAAAAAAAGCGTTGCTGATTTTTCCTGGAAATTACACTAAAAATCCTACGAGCAGTTCCCGAGTAATCTTATCTTCTCCAAATTGGCCAAAAAAAAGCGTTGTTGATTTTTCCTGGAAAATACACTAAAAATCTTACGAGCCGTTCCCGAGTAATCCCATCTTCTCCAAATTGGCCAAAAAAAAACGTTGCTGATTTTTCCTGGAAAATACACTAAAAATCTTACGAGCCGTTCCCGAGTAATCACACCTTATCCAAATTGGCCAAAAAAAGCGTTGCTGATTTTTCCTGGAAAATACACTAAAAAACCTACGAGCCGTTCCCGAGTAATCCCATCTTCTCCAAATTAGCAAAAAAAAAGCGTTGCTGATTTTTCCTGGAAAATACACTAAAAATTTTACGAGCCGTTCTCGAGTAATCCCATCTTCTCCAAATTGGCCAAAAAAAAACGTTGCTAATTTTTCCTGGAAATTACACTAAAAATCCTACGAGCCGTTCCCGAGTAATCACACCTTCTCTAAATTGGCCAAAAAAAAGCGTTGCTGATTTTTCCTGGAAAATACACTAAAAATCCTACGAGCCGTTCCCGAGTAATCACACCTTCTCCAAATTGGCCAAAAAAAAGCTTTGTTGATTTTTCCTGGAAAATACACTAAAAATCTTACGAGCCGTTCCCGAGTAATCCCATCTTCTCCAAATTGGCCAAAAAAAAACGTTGCTGATTTTTCCTGGAAAATACACTAAAAATCTTACGAGCCGTTCCCGAGTAATCACACCTTCTCCAAATTGGCAAAAAAAAGCGTTGCTGATTTTTCCTGGAAAATACACTAAAAATCTTACGAGCCGTTCCCGAGTAATCCCATCTTCTCCAAATTGGCCAAAAAAAAGCGTTGCTGATTTTTCCTGGAAAATATATTAAAAATTTTATGAGCCGTTCCCGAGTAATCACACCTTCTCCAAATTGGCAAAAAAAAGCGTTGCTGATTTTTCCTGGAAAAAACACTAAAAATCTTACGAGCCGTTCCCGAGTAATCACACCTTCTCCAAATTGGCCAAAAAAAAGTGTTGCTGATTTTTCCTGGAAATTACACTAAAAATCCTACGAGCCGTTCCCGAGTAATCTTATCTTCTCCAAATTGGCCAAAAAAAAGCGTTGTTGATTTTTCCTGGAAAATACACTAAAAATCTTACGAGCCGTTCCCGAGTAATCCCATCTTCTCCAAATTGGCCAAAAAAAAACGTTGCTGATTTTTCCTGGAAAATACACTAAAAATCTTACGAGCCGTTCCCGAGTAATCACACCTTCTCCAAATTGGCCAAAAAAAGCGTTGCTGATTTTTCCTGGAAAATACACTAAAAAACCTACGAGCCGTTCCCGAGTAATCCCATCTTCTCCGAATTGGCCAAAAATAAGCGTTGCTGATTTTTCCTGGAAATTACACTAAAAATCCTACGAGCCGTTCCCGAGTAATCCCATCTTCTCCAAATTGGCAAAAAAAAAAAGCGTTGCTGATTTTTCCTTGAAAATACACTAAAAAACCTACGAGCCGTTCTGGAGTAATCCCATCTTCTCCGAAATGGCCAAAAAAAAAAGCGTTGCTGATTTTTCCTTGAAAATACACTAAAAAACCTACGAGCCGTTCTGGAGTAATCCCATCTTCTCCAAATTGGCAAAAAAAAGCGTTGCTGATTTTTCCTGGAAAAAACACTAAAAATCTTACGAGCCGTTCCCGAGTAATCACACCTTCTCCAAATTGGCAAAAAAAAGCGTTGCTGATTTTTCCTGGAAAATACACTAAAAATCTTACGAGCCGTTCCCGAGTAATCACACATTCTCCAAATTGGCAAAAAAAAGCGTTGCTGATTTTTCCTGGAAAATACACTAAAAATACGAGCAGTTCCCGAGTAATCACACCTTCCCCAAATTGGCCAAAAAAAAGCGTTGCTGATTTTTCCTGGAAAATACACTAAAAATCCTACGAGCCGTTCCCGAGTAATCACACCTTCTCCAAATTGGCCAAAAAAAAGCGTTGTTGATTTTTCCTGGAAAATACACTAAAAATCCTACGAGCCGTTCCCGAGTAATCACACCTTCTCCAAATTGGCAAAAAAAAAAGCGTTGCTGATTTTTCCTGGAAAATACACTAAAAATCCTACGAGCCGTTCCCGAGTAATCACACCTTCTACAAATTGGCCAAAAAAAGCGTTGCTGATTTTTCCTGGAAATTACACTAAAAATCCTATGAACCGTTCCCGAGTAATTCCATCTTCTCCAAATTGGCCAAAAAAAAAGCGTTGCTGATTTTTCCTGGAAAATACACTAAAAATCCTACGAGCCGTTCCCGAGTAATCCCATCTTCTCCAAATTGGCCAAAAAAAAGCGTTGCTGATTTTTCCTTGAAAATACACCAAAAAACCTACGAGCCGTTCCCGAGTAATCCCATCTTCTCCGAATTGGCCAAAAAAAAGCGTTGCTGATTTTTCCTGGAAAATACACTAAAAATCCTACGAGCCGTTCCCGAGTAATCACACCTTCTCCAAATTGGCAAAAAAAAGCGTTGCTGATTTTTCCTGGAAAATATATTAAAAATTTTATGAGCCGTTCCCGAGTAATCACACCTTCTCCAAATTGGCAAAAAAAAGCGTTGCTGATTTTTCCTGGAAAATACACTAAAAATCCTACGAGCAGTTCCCGAGTAATCACACCTTCTCCGAATTGGCCAAAAAAAAGCGTTGCTGATTTTTCCTGGAAAATACACTAAAAATCTTACGAGCCGTTCCCGAGTAATCACACCTTCTCCGAATTGGCCAAAAAAAATCGTTGCTGATTTTTCCTGGAAAATACACTAAAAATCTTACGAGCCATTCCCGAGTAATCCCATCTTCTCCAAATTGGCCAAAAAAAAGCGTTGCTGATTTTTCCTGGAAAATACACTAAAAATCCTACGAGCCGTTCCCGAGTAATCACACCTTCTCCAAATTGGCCAAAAAAAATATTTGTTGATTTTTCCTGGAAAATACACTAAAAATCCTACGAGCCGTTCCCGAGTAATCACACCTTCTCCAAATTGGCCAAAAAAAACGTTGTTGATTTTTCCTGGAAAATACACTAAAAATCCTACGAGCCGTTCCCGAGTAATCACACCTTCTCCAAATTGGCAAAAAAAAGCGTTGCTGATTTTTCCTGGAAAATACACTAAAAATCTTACGAGCCGTTCCCGAGTAATCCCATCTTCTCCAAATTGGCCAAAAAAAAGCGTTGCTGATTTTTCCTGGAAATACACTAAAAATCCTACGAGCCGTTCCCGAGTAATCACACCTTCTCCAAATTGGCCAAAAAATAGATTTGTTGATTTTTCCTGGAAAATACACTAAAAATCCTACGAGCCGTTCCCGAGTAATCACACCTTCTCCAAATTGGCCAAAAAAAAAGCGTTGCTGATTTTTCCTGGAAAATACACTAAAAATCCTACGAGCCGTTCCCGAGTAATCACACCTTCTCCAAATTGGCAAAAAAAAAAGCGTTGCTGATTTTTCCTGGAAAATATATTAAAAATTTTATGAGCCGTTCCCGAGTAATCACACCTTCTCCAAATTGGCAAAAAAAAGCGTTGCTGATTTTTCCTGGAAAAAACATCAAAAATCTTACGAGCCGTTCCCGAGTAATCCCATCTTCTCCAAATTGGCCAAAAAAAAGCGTTGCTGATTTTTCCTGGAAATTACACTAAAAATCCTACGAGCCGTTCCCGAGTAATCCCATCTTCTCCAAACTGGCAAAAAAAAGCGTTGCTGATTTTTCCTGGAAAATACACTAAAAATCCTACGAACCGTTCCCGAGTAATCACACCTTCTCCGAATTGGACAAAAAAAAGCGTTGCTGATTTTTCCTGGAAAATACACTAAAAATCTTACGAGCCGTTCCCGAGTAATCACACCTTCTCCGAATTGGCCAAAAAAAAGCGTTGCTGATTTTTCCTGGAAAATACACTAAAAATCTTACGAGCCATTCCCGAGTAATCCCATCTTCTCCAAATTGGCCAAAAAAAAGCGTTGCTGATTTTTCCTGGAAAATACACTAAAAATCCTACGAGCCGTTCCCGAGTAATCACACCTTCTCCAAATTGGCCAAAAAAAACGTTGCTGATTTTTCCTGGAAAATACACTAAAAATCCTACGAGCCGTTCCCGAGTAATCACACCTTCTCCAAATTGCCAAAAAAAAGCGTTGCTGATTTTTCCTGGAAATTACACTAAAAATCCTACGAGCCGTTCCAGAGTAATCCCATCTTCTCCAAATTGGCAAAAAAAAGCGTTGCTGATTTTTCCTGGAAAATACACTAAAAATCCTACGAGCCGTTCCCGAGTAATCACACCTTCTCCAAATTGGCCAAAAAAAAGCGTTGCTGATTTTTCCTGGAAAATACACTAAAAATCCTACGAGCCGTTCCCGAGTAATCACACCTTCTCCAAATTGGCCAAAAAAAAGATTTGTTGATTTTTCCTGGAAAATACACTAAAAATCCTACGAGCCGTTCCCGAGTAATCACACCTTCTCCAAATTGGCCAAAAAAAACGTTGATGATTTTTCCTGGAAAATACACTAAAAATCATACGAGCCGTTCCCGAGTAATCACACCTTCTCCAAATTGCCAAAAAAAAGCGTTGCTGATTTTTCCTGGAAATTACACTAAAAATCCTACGAGCCGTTCCCGAGTAATCCCATCTTCTCCAAATTGGCAAAAAAAAAGCGTTGCTGATTTTTCCTGGAAAATACACTAAAAATCCTACGAGCCGTTCCCGAGTAATCACACCTTCTCCAAATTGGCAAAAAAAAAGCGTTGCTGATTTTTCCTGGAAAATACACTAAAAATCCTACGAGCCGTTCCCGAGTAATCCTATCTTCTCCAAATTGGCCAAAAAAAAGCGTTGCTGATTTTTCCTGGAAATACACTAAAAATCCTACGAGGCGTTCCCGAGTAATCACACCTTCTCCAAATTGGCCAAAAAAAAGATTTGTTGATTTTTCCTGGAAATTACACTAAAAATCCTACGAGGCGTTCCCGAGTAATCACACCTTCTCCAAATTGGCCAAAAAAAAGATTTGTTGATTTTTCCTGGAAAATACACTAAAAATCCTACGAGCCGTTCCCGAGTAATCACACCTTCTCCAAATTGGCCAAAAAAAACGTTGTTGATTTTTCCTGGAAAATACACTAAAAATCCTACGAGCCGTTCCCGAGTAATCACACCTTCTCCAAATTGGCAAAAAAAAGCGTTGCTGATTTTTCCTGGAAAATACACTAAAAATCTTACGAGCCGTTCCCGAGTAATCCCATCTTCTCCAAATTGGCCAAAAAAAAGCGTTGCTGATTTTTCCTGGAAATACACTAAAAATCCTACGAGCCGTTCCCGAGTAATCACACCTTCTCCAAATTGGCCAAAAAATAGATTTGTTGATTTTTCCTGGAAAATACACTAAAAATCCTACGAGCCGTTCCCGAGTAATCACACCTTCTCCAAATTGGCCAAAAAAAAAGCGTTGCTGATTTTTCCTGGAAAATACACTAAAAATCCTACGAGCCGTTCCCGAGTAATCACACCTTCTCCAAATTGGCCAAAAAAAAGCGTTGCTGATTTTTCCTGGAAAATATATTAAAAATTTTATGAGCCGTTCCCGAGTAATCACACCTTCTCCAAATTGCCAAAAAAAAGCGTTGCTGATTTTTCCTGGAAATTACACTAAAAATCCTACGAGCAGTTCCCGAGTAATCACACCTTCTCCAAATTGGCCAAAAAAAAACGTTGTTGATTTTTCCTGGAAAATACACTAAAAATCCTACGAGCCGTTCCCGAGTAATCACACCTTCTCCAAATTGGCAAAAAAAAAGCGTTGCTGATTTTTCCTGGAAAATACACTAAAAATCTTACGAGCCGTTCCCGAGTAATCCTATCTTCTCCAAATTGGCCAAAAAAAAGCGTTGCTAATTTTTTCTGGAAATACACTAAAAATCCTACGAGGCGTTCCCGAGTAATCACACCTTCTCCAAATTGGCCAAAAAAAAGATTTGTTGATTTTTCCTGGAAAATACACTAAAAATCCTACGAGCCGTTCCCGAGTAATCACACCTTCTCCAAATTGGCCAAAAAAAACGTTGTTGATTTTTCCTGGAAAATACACTAAAAATCCTACGAGCCGTTCCCGAGTAATCACACCTTCTCCAAATTGGCAAAAAAAAGCGTTGCTGATTTTTCCTGGAAAATACAATAAAAATCTTACGAGCCGTTCCCGAGTAATCCCATCTTCTCCAAATTGGCCAAAAAAAAGCGTTGCTGATTTTTCCTGGAAATACACTAAAAATCCTACGAGCCGTTCCCGAGTAATCACACCTTCTCCAAATTGGCCAAAAAATAGATTTGTTGATTTTTCCTGGAAAATACACTAAAAATCCTACGAGCCGTTCCCGAGTAATCACACCTTCTCCAAATTGGCCAAAAAAAAAGCGTTGCTGATTTTTTACTGGAAAATACACTAAAAATCCTACGAGCCGTTCCCGAGTAATCACACCTTCTCCAAATTGGCCAAAAAAAAGCGTTGCTGATTTTTCCTGGAAAATATATTAAAAATTTTATGAGCCGTTCCCGAGTAATCACACCTTCTCCAAATTGGCAAAAAAAAGCGTTGCTGATTTTTCCTGGAAAAAACATCAAAAATCTTACGAGCCGTTCCCGAGTAATCCCATCTTCTTCAAATTGGCAAAAAAAAGCGTTGCTGATTTTTCCTGGAAATTACACTAAAAATCCTACGAGCCGTTCCCGAGTAATCCCATCTTCTCCAAATTGGCAAAAAAAAGCGTTGCTGATTTTTCCTGGAAAATACACTAAAAATCCTACGAGCCGTTCCCGAGTAATCACACCTTCTCCGAATTGGCCAAAAAAAAGCGTTGCTGATTTTTCCTGGAAAATACACTAAAAATCTTACGAGCCGTTCCCGAGTAATCACACCTTCTCCGAATTGGCCAAAAAAAAGCGTTGCTGATTTTTCCTGGAAAATACACTAAAAATCTTACGAGCCATTCCCGAGTAATCCCATCTTCTCCAAATTGGCCAAAAAAAAGCGTTGCTGATTTTTCCTGGAAAATACACTAAAAATCCTACGAGCCGTTCCCGAGTAATCACACCTTCTCCAAATTGGCCAAAAAAAACGTTGCTGATTTTTCCTGGAAAATACACTAAAAATCCTACGAGCCGTTCCCGAGTAATCACAACTTCTCCAAATTGCCAAAAAAAAGCGTTGCTGATTTTTCCTGGAAATTACACTAAAAATCCTACGAGCCGTTCCCGAGTAATCCCATCTTCTCCAAATTGGCAAAAAAAAGCGTTGCTGATTTTTCCTGGAAAATACACTAAAAATCCTACGAGCCATTCCCGAGTAATCACACCTTCTCCGAATTGGCCAAAAAAAAGCGTTGCTGATTTTTCCTGGAAAATACACTAAAAATCTTACGAGCCGTTCCCGAGTAATCACACCTTCTCCGAATTGGCCAAAAAAAAGCGTTGCTGATTTTTCCTGGAAAATACACTAAAAATCTTACGAGCCATTCCCGAGTAATCCCATCTTCTCCAAATTGACCAAAAAAGCGTTGCTGATTTTTCCTGGAAAATACACTAAAAATCCTACGAGCCGTTCCCGAGTAATCCCATCTTCTCCAAATTAGCAAAAAAAAAGCGTTGTTGATTTTTCCTGGAAAATACACTTAAAATCCTACGAGCCGTTCCCGAGTAATCCCATCTTCTCCAAATTGGCCAAAAAAAGCGTTGCTGATTTTTCCTGGAAAATACACTAAAAATCCTACGAGCCGTTCCCGAGTAATCACACCTTCTCCAAATTGGCAAAAAAAAGCGTTGCTGATTTTTCCTGGAAAAAACATCAAAAATCTTACGAGCCGTTCCCGAGTAATCACACCTTCTCCAAATTGGCCAAAAAAAAAAGCGTTGCTGATTTTTCCTTGAAAATACACTAAAAAACCTACGAGCCGTTCCCAAGTAATCCCATCTTCTCCAAATTAGCAAAAAAAAAAGCGTTGCTGATTTTTCCTGGAAAAAAAACTAAAAATCTTACGAGCCGTTCCCGAGTAATCACACCTTCTCCGAATTGGCCAAAAAAAAGCGTTGCTGATTTTTCCTGGAAAATACACTAAAAATCCTACGAGCCGTTCCCGAGTAATCCCATCTTCTCCAAATTGGCAAAAAAAAGCGTTGTTGATTTTTCCTGGAAAATACACTTAAAATCCTACGAGCCGTTCCCGAGTAATCCCATCTTCTCCAAATTGGCCAAAAAAAGCGTTGCTGATTTTTCCTGGAAAATACACTAAAAATCCTACGAGCCGTTCCCGAGTAATCACACCTTCTCCAAATTGGCAAAAAAAAGCGTTGCTGATTTTTCCTGGAAAATACACTAAAAATCCTACGAGCAGTTCCCGAGTAATCACACCTTCTCCAAATTGGCCAAAAAAAAGCGTTGCTGATTTTTCCTTGAAAATACACTAAAAATCCTACGAGCCGTTCCCAAGTAATCCCATCTTCTCCAAATTAGCAAAAAAAAAAGCGTTGCTGATTTTTCCTGGAAAAAACACTAAAAATCTTACGAGCCGTTCCCGAGTAATCACACCTTCTCCGAATTGGCCAAAAAAAAGCGTTGCTGATTTTTCCTGGAAAATACACTAAAAATCTTACGAGCCATTCCCGAGTAATCCCATCTTCTCCAAATTGGCCAAAAAAAAAAGCGTTGCTGATTTTTCCTTGAAAATACACTAAAAAACCTACGAGCCGTTCTGGAGTAATCCCATCTTCTCCGAAATGGCAAAAAAAAAAGCGTTGCTGTTTTTTCCTTGAAAATACACTAAAAAACCTACGAGCCGTTCTGGAGTAATCCCATCTTCTCCAAATTGGCAAAAAAAAGCGTTGCTGATTTTTCCTGGAAAATACACTAAAAATCCTACGAGCAGTTCCCGAGTAATCACACCTTCTCCAAATTGGCAAAAAAAAGCGTTGCTGATTTTTCCTTGAAAATACACTAAAAAACCTACGAGCCGTTCTGGAGTAATCCCATCTTCTCCAAATTGGCAAAAAAAAAGCGTTGCTAATTTTTCCTGGAAAATACACTAAAAATCCTACGAGCAGTTCCCGAGTAATCACACCTTCTCCAAATTGGCAAAAATAAGCGTTGCTGATTTTTCCTGGAAAATACACTAAAAATCCTACGAGCCGTTCCCGAGTAATCACACCTTCTCCAAATTGGCAAAAAAAAGCGTTGCTGATTTTTCCTGGAAATTACACTAAAAATCCTACGAGCCGTTCCCGAGTAATCCCATCTTCTCCAAATTGGCAAAAAAAAGCGTTGTTGATTTTTCCTGGAAAATACACTTAAAATCCTACGAGCCGTTCCCGAGTAATCCCATCTTCTCCAAATTGGCTAAAAAAAGCGTTGCTGATTTTTCCTGGAAAATACACTAAAAATCCTACGAGCCGTTCCCGAGTAATCACACCTTCTCCAAATTGGCAAAAAAAAGCGTTGCTGATTTTTCCTGGAAAAAACATCAAAAATCTTACGAGCCGTTCCCGAGTAATCACACCTTCTCCAAATTGGCCAAAAAAAAGCGTTGCTGATTTTTCCTTGAAAATACACTAAAAAACCTACGACCCCTTCCCAAGTAATCCCATCTTCTCCAAATTAGCAAAAAAAAAAAGCGTTGCTGATTTTTCCTGGAAAAAACACTAAAAATCTTACGAGCCGTTCCCGAGTAATCACACCTTCTCCGAATTGGCCAAAAAAAACCGTTGCTGATTTTTCCTGGAAAATACACTAAAAATCTTACGAGCCATTCCCGAGTAATCCCATCTTCTCCAAATTGGCCAAAAAAAAAAGCGTTGCTGATTTTTCCTCGAAAATACACTAAAAAACCTACGAGCCGTTCTGGAGTAATCCCATCTTCTCCGAAATGGCCAAAAAAAAAAAGCGTTGCTGATTTTTCCTTGAAAATACACTAAAACACCTACGAGCCGTTCTGGAGTAATCCCATCTTCTCCAAATTGGCAAAAAAAAGCGTTGCTGATTTTTCCTGGAAAATACACTAAAAATCCTACGAGCCGTTCCCAAGTAATCACACCTTCTCCAAATTGGCAAAAAAAAGCGTTGCTGATTTTTCCTGGAAAATACACTAAAAATCCTACGAGCCGTTCCCGAGTAATCACACCTTCTCCAAATTGGCAAAAAAAAAGCGTTGCTGATTTTTCCTGGAAAAAACACTAAAAATTTTACGAGCCGTTCCCGAGTAATCACACCTACTCCAAATTGGCCAAAAAAAAACGTTGCTGATTTTTCCTGGAAAATACACTAAAAATCCTACGAGCCGTTCCCGAGTAATCCCATCTTCTCCAAATTGGCCAAAAAAAAGCGTTGCTGATTTTTCCTGGAAAATATATTAAAAGTTTTATGAGCCGTTCCCGAGTAATCACACCTTCTCCAAATTGGCAAAAAAAAGCGTTGCTGATTTTTCCTGGAAAAAATATCAAAAATCTTACGAGCCGTTCCCGAGTAATCACACCTTCTCCAAATTGGCCAAAAAAAAGCGTTGCTGATTTTTCCTTGAAAATACACTAAAAAACCTACGAGCCGTTCCCGAGTAATCACACCTTCTCCAAATTGGCAAAAAAAAGCGTTGTTGATTTTTCCTGGAAAAAACACTAAAAATCTTACGAGCCGTTCCCGAGTAATCACACCTTCTCCAAATTGGCCAAAAAAAAGCGTTGCTGATTTTTCCTTGAAAATACACTAAAAAACCTACGAGCCGTTCTGGAGTAATCCCATCTTCTCCAAATTGGCAAAAAAAAGCGTTGCTGATTTTTCCTGGAAAAAACACTAAAAATCCTACGAGCCGTTCCCGAGTAATCACACCTTCTCCAAATTGGCAAAAAAAAGCGTTGCTGATTTTTCCTGGAAAATACACTAAAAATCCTACGAGCCGTTCCCGAGTAATCACACCTTCTCCAAATTGGCAAAAAAAAGCGTTGCTGATTTTTCCTGGAAAAAACACTAAAAATCTTACGAGCCGTTCCCGAGTAATCACACCTTCTCCAAATTGGCCAAAAAAAAGCTTTGCTGATTTTTCCTGGAAAATACACTAAAAATCCTACGAGCCGTTCCCGAGTAATCTTATCTTCTCCAAATTGGCCAAAAAAAAACGTTGCTGATTTTTCCTGGAAAATATATTAAAAATTTTATGAGCCGTTCCCGAGTAATCACACCTTCTCCAAATTGGCAAAAAAAAAAGCATTGCTGATTTTTCCTGGAAAAAACAGTAAAAATCTTACGAGCCGTTCCCGAGTAATCCCATCTTCTCCAAATTAGCAAAAAAAAGCGTTGCTGATTTTTCCTGGAAAATACACTAAAAATCCTACGAGCCGTTCCCGAGTAATCACAGCTTCTCCAAATTGGCCAAAAAAAGCGTTGTTGATTTTTCCTGGAAAATACACTAAAAATCCTACGAGCCATTTCCGAGTAATCACACCTTCTCCAAATTGGCCAAAAAAAGCGTTGCTAATTTTTCCTGAAAAATACACTAAAAAACCTACGAGCCGTTCCCGAGTAATCCCAACTTCTCCAAATTGGCCAAAAAAAGCGTTGCTGATTTTTCATGAAAAATACACTAAAAAACCTACGAGCCGTTTCCGAGTAATCCCAACTTCTCCAAATTGGCCAAAAAAAAGCGTTGCTGATTTTTCCTGGAAAATACACTAAAAATCTTACGAGCCGTTCCCGAGTAATCCCATCTTCTCCAAATTAGCAAAAAAAAGCGTTGCTGATTTTTCCTGGAAAGTATATTAAAAATTTTATGAGCCGTTCCCGAGTAATCACACCTTCTCCAAATTGGCAAAAAAAAAACCTTGCTGATTTTTCCTGGAAAATACACTAAAAATCTTACGAGCCGTTCCCGAGTAATCCCATCTTCTCCAAATTAGCAAAAAAAAGCGTTGCTGATTTTTCCTGGAAAATATATTAAAAATTTTATGAGCCGTTCCCGAGTAATCACACCTTCTCCAAATTGGCCAAAAAAAGCGTTGTTGATTTTTCCTGGAAAATACACTAAAAATCCTACGAGCCGTTCCCGAGTAATCACACCTTCTCCAAATTGGCCAAAAAAAGCGTTGCTGATTTTTCCTGGAAAATACACTAAAAAACCTACGAGCCGTTCCCGAGTAATCACACCTTCTCCAAATTGGCAAAAAAAGCGTTGCTGATTTTTCCTGGAAAATACACTAAAAATCTTACGAGCCGTTCCCGAGTAATCACACCTTCTCCAAATTGGCCAAAAAAAGCGTTGCTGATTTTTCCTGGAAAATACACTAAAAAACCTACGAGCCGTTCCCGAGTAATCCCATCTTTTCCAAATTAGCAATAAAAAAAGCGTTGCTGATTTTTCCTGGAAAATACACTTAAAATCCTACGAGCCGTTCCCGAGTAATCACACCTCCTCCAAATTGGCCAAAAAAAAGCGTTGCTGATTTTTCCTGGAAAATACACTAAAAATCCTACGAGCCGTTCCCGAGTAATCACACCTTCTCCAAATTGGCCAAAAAAAAGCGTTGCTGCTTTTTCCTGGAAAATACACTAAAAATCCTACGAGCCGTTCCCGAGTAATCCCATCTTCTCCAAATTGGCCAAAAAAAAGCGTTGCTGATTTTTCCTGGAAAATACACTAAAAATCCTACGAGCCGTTCCCGAGTAATCACACCTTCTCCAAATTGGCAAAAAAAAGCGTTGTTGATTTTTCCTGGAAAATACACTAAAAATCCTACGAGCCGTTCCCGAGTAATCACACCTTCTCCAAATTAGCCAAAAAAAGCGTTGTTGATTTTTCCTGGAAAATACACTAAAAATCCTTCGAGCCGTTCCCGAGTAATCACACCTTCTCCAAATTGGCCAAAAAAAGCGTTGCTGATTTTTCCTGGAAAATACACTAAAAAACCTACGAGCCGTTCCCGAGTAATCACACCTTCTCCAAATTGGCAAAAAAAAAGCGTTGCTGATTTTTCCTGGAAAATACACTAAAAATCTTACGAGCCGTTCCCGAGTAATCACACCTTCTCCAAATTGGCCAAAAAAAAGCGTTGCTGATTTTTCCTGGAAAATATATTAAAAGTTTTATGAGCCGTTCCCGAGTAATCACACCTTCTCCAAATTGGCAAAAAAAAGCGTTGCTGATTTTTCCTTGAAAAAACACTAAAAATCTTACGAGCCGTTCCCGAGTAATCCCATCTTCTCCAAATTAGCAAAAAAAAAGCGTTGCTGATTTTTCCTGGAAAATACACTTAAAATCCTACGAGCCGTTCCCGAGTAATCACACCTTCTCCAAATTGGCAAAAAAAAGCGTTGTTGATTTTTCCTGGAAAATACACTAAAAATCCTACGAGCCGTTCCCGAGTAACCACACCTTTTCCAAATTGGCCAAAAAAAGCGTTGTTGATTTTTCCTGGAAAATACACTAAAAATCCTACGAGCCGTTCCCGAGTAATCACACCTTCTCCAAATTGGCCAAAAAAAGCGTTGCTGATTTTTCCTGGAAAATACACTAAAAAACCTACGAGCCGTTCCCGAGTAATCACACCTTCTCCAAATTGGCAAAAAAAAGCGTTGCTGATTTTTCCTGGAAAATACACTAAAAATCTTTCGAGCCGTTCCCGAGTAATCACACCTTCTCCGAATTGGCCAAAAAAAAGCGTTGCTGATTTTTCCTGGAAAATACACTAAAAATCTTACGAGCCGTTCCCGAGTAATCCCATCTTCTCCAAATTAGCAAAAAAAAAGCGTTGCTGATTTTTCCTGGAAAATACACTTAAAATCCTACGAGCCGTTCCCGAGTAATCCCATCTTCTCCAAATTGGCCAAAAAAAGCGTTGCTGAGTTTTCCTGGAAAATACACTAAAAAACCTACGAGCCGTTCCCAAGTAATCCCATCTTCTCCAAATTAGCAAAAAAAAAGCGTTGCTGATTTTTCCTGGAAAATATATTAAAAATTTTATGAGCCGTTCCCGAGTAATCACACCTTCTCCAAATTGGCAAAAAAAAGCGTTGCTGATTTTTCCTGGAAAAAACACTAAAAATCTTACGAGCCGTTCCCGAGTAATCACACCTTCTCCAAATTGGCCAAAAAAAAGCGTTGCTTATATTTCCTGGAAAATACACTAAAAATCCTACGAGCCGTTCCCGAGTAATCCCATCTTCTCCAAATTGGCCAAAAAAAAAAGCGTTGCTGATTTTTCCTTGAAAATACACTAAAAAACCTACGAGCCGTTCTGGAGTAATCCCATCTTCTCCGAAATGGCCAAAAAAAAAAGCGTTGCTGATTTTTCCTTGAAAATACACTAAAAAACCTACGAGCCGTTCTGGAGTAATCACACCTTCTCCAAATTGGCAAAAAAAAGCGTTGCTGATTTTTCCTGGAAAAAACACTAAAAATCCTACGAGCCGTTCCCGAGTAATCACACCTTCGCCAAATTGGCCAAAAAAAAAGCGTTGCTGATTTTTCCTGGAAATTACACTAAAAATCTTACGAGCCGTTCCCGAGTAATCCCATCTTCTCCAAATTGGCCAAAAAAAAACGGTGCTGATTTTTCCTGGAAAATATATTAAAAATTTTATGAGCCGTTCCCGAGTAATCCCATCTTCTCCAAATTAGCAAAAAAAAGCGTTGCTGATTTTTCCTGGAAAATATATTAAAAATTTTATGAGCCGTTCCCGAGTAATCACACCTTCTCCAAATTGGCAAAAAAAAGCGTTGCTGATTTTTCCTGGAAAATATATTAAAAATTTTATGAGCCGTTCCCGAGTAATCACACCTTCCCCAAATTGGCAAAAAAAAGCGTTGCTGATTTTTCCTGGAAAATACACTAAAAAACCTACGAGCCGTTCCCGAGTAATCACACCTTCTCCAAATTGGCCAAAAAAAGCGTTGTTGATTTTTCCTGGAAAATACACTAAAAATCCTACGAGCCGTTCCCGAGTAATCCCATCTTCTCCAAATTGGCCAAAAAAAAGCGTTGCTGATTTTTCCTGGAAATTACACTAAAAATCCTACGAGCCGTTCCCGAGTAATCCCATCTTCTCCAAATTGGCCAAAAAAAAAGCGTTGCTGATTTTTCCTTGAAAATACACTAAAAAACCTATGAGCCGTTCCCAAGTAATCCCATCTTCTCCAAATTAGCAAAAAAAAAAGCGTTGCTGATTTTTCCTGGAAAATATATTAAAAATTTTATGAGCCGTTCCCGAGTAATCACACCTTCTCCAAATTGGCAAAAAAAAGCGTTGCTGATTTTTCCTGGAAAATACACTAAAGATCCTACGAGCCGTTCCCGAGTAATCTTATCTTCTCCAAATTGGCCAAAAAAAAACGTTGCTGATTTTTCCTGGAAAATACACTAAAAATCCTAAGAGCCGTTCCCGAGTAATCACACCTTCTCCAAATTGGCCAAAAAAAAGCGTTGCTGATTTTTCCTGGAAAATACACTAAAAATCCTACGAGCCGTTCCCGAGTAATCCCATCTTCTCCGAATTGGCCAAAAAAAAGCGTTGCACATTTTTCCTGGAAAATACACTAAAAATCTTACGAGCCGTTCCCGAGTAATCACACCTTCTCCAAATTGGCCAAAAAAAAGCGTTGCTGATTTTTCCTTGAAAATACACTAAAAAACCTACGAGCCGTTCCCAAGTAATCCCATCTTCTCCAAATTAGCAAAAAAAAAAGCGTTGCTGATTTTTCCTGGAAAATATATTAAAAATCCTACGAGCCGTTCCCGAGTAATCCTATCTTCTCCAAATTGGCCAAAAAAAGCGTTGCTGATTTTTCCTGGAAAATACACTAAAAATCCCACGAGCCGTTCCCGAGTAATCACACCTTCTCCAAATTGGCCAAAAAAAAAGCGTTGCTGATTTTTCCTGGAAAATACACTAAAAATCCTACGAGCCGTTCCCGAGTAATCCCATCTTCTCCAAATTGGCCAAAAAAAAACGTTGCTGATTTTTCCTGGAAAATACACTAAAAATCCTACGAGCCGTTCCCGAGTAATCACACCTTCTCCAAATTGGCCAAAAAAAGCGTTGCTGATTTTTCCTGGAAAATACACTAAAAAACCTACGAGCCGTTCCCGAGTAATCCCATCTTCTCCAAATTGGCCAAAAAAAGCGTTGCTGATTTTTCCTGGAAAATACACTAAAAATCCTACGAGCCGTTCCCGAGTAATCACACCTTCTCCAAATTGGCCAAAAAAAAAACGTTGCTGATTTTTCCTGGAAAATACACTAAAAATCCTACGAGCCGTTCCCGAGTAATCATACCTTCTCCAAATTGGCCAAAAAAAAGCGTTGTTGATTTTTCCTGGAAAATACACTAAAAATCTTACGAGCCGTTCCCGAGTAATCCCATCTTCTCCAAATTGGCCAAAAAAAAACGTTGCTGATTTTTCCTGGAAAATACACTAAAAATCCTACGAGCCGTTCCCGAGTAACCACACCTTTTCCAAATTGGCCAAAAAAAGCGTTGTTGATTTTTCCTGGAAAATACACTAAAAATCCTACGAGCCGTTCCCGAGTAATCACACCTTCTCCAAATTGGCCAAAAAAAGCGTTGCTGATTTTTCCTGGAAAATACACTAAAAAACCTACGAGCCGTTCCCGAGTAATCACACCTTCTCCAAATTGGCAAAAAAAAAGCGTTGCTGATTTTTCCTGGAAAATACACTAAAAATCTTTCGAGCCGTTCCCGAGTAATCACACCTTCTCCGAATTGGCCAAAAAAAAAGCGTTGCTGATTTTTCCTGGAAAATACACTAAAAATCTTACGAGCCGTTCCCGAGTAATCCCATCTTCTCCAAATTAGCAAAAAAAAAGCGTTGCTGATTTTTCCTGGAAAATACACTTAAAATCCTACGAGCCGTTCCCGAGTAATCCCATCTTCTCCAAATTGGCAAAAAAAAGCGTTGCTGAGTTTTCCTGGAAAATACACTAAAAAACCTACGAGCCGTTCCCAAGTAATCCCATCTTCTCCAAATTAGCAAAAAAAAAAAGCGTTGCTGATTTTTCCTGGAAAATATATTAAAAATTTTATGAGCCGTTCCCGAGTAATCACACCTTCTCCAAATTGGCAAAAAAAAGCGTTGCTGATTTTTCCTGGAAAAAACACTAAAAATCTTACGAGCCGTTCCCGAGTAATCACACCTTCTCCAAATTGGCCAAAAAAAAGCGTTGCTGATTTTTCCTGGAAAATACACTAAAAATCCTACGAGCCGTTCCCGAGTAATCCCATCTTCTCCAAATTGGCCAAAAAAAAAAGCGTTGCTGATTTTTCCTTGAAAATACACTAAAAAACCTACGAGCCGTTCTGGAGTAATCCCATCTTCTCCGAAATGGCCAAAAAAAAAAGCGTTGCTGATTTTTCCTTGAAAATACACTAAAAAACCTACGAGCCGTTCTGGAGTAATCCCATCTTCTCCAAATTGGCCAAAAAAAAAGCGTTGCTGATTTTTCCTTGAAAATACACTAAAAAACCTACGAGCCGTTCCCAAGTAATCCCATCTTCTCCAAATTAGCAAAAAAAAAAGCGTTGCTGATTTTTCCTGGAAAATATATTAAAAATTTTATGAGCCGTTCCCGAGTAATCACACCTTCTCCAAATTGGCAAAAAAAAGCGTTGCTGATTTTTCCTGGAAAATACACTAAAAATCCTACGAGCCGTTCCCGAGTAATCTTATCTTCTCCAAATTGGCCAAAAAAAAACGTTGCTGATTTTTCCTGGAAAATACACTAAAAATCCTAAGAGCCGTTCCCGAGTAATCACACCTTCTCCAAATTGGCCAAAAAAAAGCGTTGCTGATTTTTCCTGGAAAATACACTAAAAATCCTACGAGCCGTTCCCGAGTAATCCCATCTTCTCCGAATTGGCCAAAAAAAAGCGTTGCACATTTTTCCTGGAAAATACACTAAAAATCTTACGAGCCGTTCCCGAGTAATCACACCTTCTCCAAATTGGCCAAAAAAAAGCGTTGCTGATTTTTCCTTGAAAATACACTAAAAAACCTACGAGCCGTTCCCAAGTAATCCCATCTTCTCCAAATTAGCAAAAAAAAAAGCGTTGCTGATTTTTCCTGGAAAATATATTAAAAATCCTACGAGCCGTTCCCGAGTAATCCCATCTTCTCCAAATTGGCCAAAAAAAGCGTTGCTGATTTTTCCTGGAAAATACACTAAAAATCCCACGAGCCGTTCCCGAGTAATCACACCTTCTCCAAATTGGCCAAAAAAAAGCGTTGCTGATTTTTCCTGGAAAATACACTAAAAATCCTACGAGCCGTTCCCGAGTAATCCCATCTTCTCCAAATTGGCCAAAAAAAAACGTTGCTGATTTTTCCTGGAAAATACACTAAAAATCCTACGAGCCGTTCCCGAGTAATCACACCTTCTCCAAATTGGCCAAAAAAAGCGTTGCTGATTTTTCCTGGAAAATACACTAAAAAACCTACGAGCCGTTCCCGAGTAATCCCATCTTCTCCAAATTGGCCAAAAAAAGCGTTGCTGATTTTTCCTGGAAAATACACTAAAAATCCTACGAGCCGTTCCCGAGTAATCACACCTTCTCCAAATTGGCCAAAAAAAAAGCGTTGCTGATTTTTCCTGGAAAATACACTAAAAATCCTACGAGCCGTTCCCGAGTAATCATACCTTCTCCAAATTGGCCAAAAAAAAGCGTTGTTGATTTTTCCTGGAAAATACACTAAAAATCTTACGAGCCGTTCCCGAGTAATCCCATCTTCTCCAAATTGGCCAAAAAAAAACGTTGCTGATTTTTCCTGGAAAATACACTAAAAATCCTACGAGCCGTTCCCGAGTAACCACACCTTTTCCAAATTGGCCAAAAAAAGCGTTGTTGATTTTTCCTGGAAAATACACTAAAAATCCTACGAGCCGTTCCCGAGTAATCACACCTTCTCCAAATTGGCCAAAAAAAGCGTTGCTGATTTTTCCTGGAAAATACACTAAAAAACCTACGAGCCGTTCCCGAGTAATCACACCTTCTCCAAATTGGCAAAAAAAAGCGTTGCTGATTTTTCCTGGAAAATACACTAAAAATCTTTCGAGCCGTTCCCGAGTAATCACACCTTCTCCGAATTGGCCAAAAAAAAGCGTTGCTGATTTTTCCTGGAAAATACACTAAAAATCTTACGAGCCGTTCCCGAGTAATCCCATCTTCTCCAAATTAGCAAAAAAAAAGCGTTGCTGATTTTTCCTGGAAAAAACACTAAAAATGCTACGAGCCGTTCCCGAGTAATCACACCTTCGCCAAATTGGCCAAAAAAAAAGCGTTGCTGATTTTTCCTGGAAATTACACTAAAAATCCTACGAGCCGTTCCCGAGTAATCCCATCTTCTCCAAATTGGCCAAAAAAAAACGTTGCTGATTTTTCCTGGAAAATATATTAAAAATTTTATGAGCCGTTCCCGAGTAATCCCATCTTCTCCAAATTAGCAAAAAAAAGCGTTGCTGATTTTTCCTGGAAAATATATTAAAAATTTTATGAGCCGTTCCCGAGTAATCACACCTTCTCCAAATTGGCAAAAAAAAGCGTTGCTGATTTTTCCTGGAAAATATATTAAAAATTTTATGAGCCGTTCCCGAGTAATCACACCTTCTCCAAATTGGCAAAAAAAAGCGTTGCTGATTTTTCCTGGAAAATACACTAAAAAACCTACGAGCCGTTCCCGAGTAATCACACCTTCTCCAAATTGGCCAAAAAAAGCGTTGTTGATTTTTCCTGGAAAATACACTAAAAATCCTACGAGCCGTTCCCGAGTAATCCCATCTTCTCCAAATTGGCCAAAAAAAAGCGTTGCTGATTTTTCCTGGAAATTACACTAAAAATCCTACGAGCCGTTCCCGAGTAATCCCATCTTCTCCAAATTGGCCAAAAAAAAAGCGTTGCTGATTTTTCCTTGAAAATACACTAAAAAACCTACGAGCCGTTCCCAAGTAATCCCATCTTCTCCAAATTAGCAAAAAAAAAGCGTTGCTGATTTTTCCTGGAAAATATATTAAAAATTTTATGAGCCGTTCCCGAGTAATCACACCTTCTCCAAATTGGCAAAAAAAAGCGTTGCTGATTTTTCCTGGAAAATACACTAAAAATCCTACGAGCCGTTCCCGAGTAATCTTATCTTCTCCAAATTGGCCAAAAAAAAACGTTGCTGATTTTTCCTGGAAAATACACTAAAAATCCTAAGAGCCGTTCCCGAGTAATCACACCTTCTCCAAATTGGCCAAAAAAAAGCGTTGCTGATTTTTCCTGGAAAATACACTAAAAATCCTACGAGCCGTTCCCGAGTAATCCCATCTTCTCCGAATTGGCCAAAAAAAAGCGTTGCACATTTTTCCTGGAAAATACACTAAAAATCTTACGAGCCGTTCCCGAGTAATCACACCTTCTCAAAATTGGCCAAAAAAAAGCGTTGCTGATTTTTCCTTGAAAATACACTAAAAAACCTACGAGCCGTTCCCAAGTAATCCCATCTTCTCCAAATTAGCAAAAAAAAAGCGTTGCTGATTTTTCCTGGAAAATATATTAAAAATCCTACGAGCCGTTCCCGAGTAATCCCATCTTCTCCAAATTGGCCAAAAAAAGCGTTGCTGATTTTTCCTGGAAAATACACTAAAAATCCCACGAGCCGTTCCCGAGTAATCACACCTTCTCCAAATTGGCCAAAAAAAAGCGTTGCTGATTTTTCCTGGAAAATACACTAAAAATCCTACGAGCCGTTCCCGAGTAATCCCATCTTCTCCAAATTGGCCAAAAAAAAACGTTGCTGATTTTTCCTGGAAAATACACTAAAAATCCTACGAGCCGTTCCCGAGTAATCACACCTTCTCCAAATTGGCCAAAAAAAGCGTTGCTGATTTTTCCTGGAAAATACACTAAAAAACCTACGAGCCGTTCCCGAGTAATCCCATCTTCTCCAAATTGGCCAAAAAAAGCGTTGCTGATTTTTCCTGGAAAATACACTAAAAATCCTACGAGCCGTTCCCGAGTAATCACACCTTCTCCAAATTGGCCAAAAAAGCATTGCTGATTTTTCCTGGAAAATACACTAAACAACCTACGAGCCGTTCCCGAGTAATCCCATCTTCTCCAAATTGGCCAAAAAAAGCGTTGCTGATTTTTCCTGGAAAAAACACTAAAAATCCTACGAGCCGTTCCCGAGTAATCACACCTTCTCCAAATTGGCCAAAAAAAAGCGTTGCTGATTTTTCCTGGAAATTACACTAAAAATCCTACGAGCCGTTCCCGAGTAATCCCATCTTCTCCAAATTGGCCAAAAAAAAGCGTTGCTGATTTTTCCTGGAAAATACACTAAAAATCCTACGAGCCGTTCCCGAGTAATCCCATCTTCTCCAAATTGGCCAAAAAAAAACGTTGCTGATTTTTCCTGGAAAATATATTAAAAATTTTATGAGCCGTTCCCGAGTAATCCCATCTTCTCCAAATTAGCAAAAAAAAAGCGTTGCTGATTTTTCCTGGAAAATATATTAAAAATTTTATGAGCCGTTCCCGAGTAATCACACCTTCTCCAAATTGGCAAAAAAAGCGTTGCTGATTTTTCCTGGAAAATATATTAAAAATTTTATGAGCCGTTCCCGAGTAATCACACCTTCTCCAAATTGGCAAAAAAAAGCGTTGCTGATTTTTCCTGGAAAATACACTAAAAAACCTACGAGCCGTTCCCGAGTAATCACACCTTCTCCAAATTGGCCAAAAAAAGCGTTGTTGATTTTTCCTGGAAAATACACTAAAAATCCTACGAGCCGTTCCCGAGTAATCCCATCTTCTCCAAATTGGCCAAAAAAAAGCGTTGCTGATTTTTCCTGGAAATTACACTAAAAATCCTACGAGCCGTTCCCGAGTAATCCCATCTTCTCCAAATTGGCCAAAAAAAAAGCGTTGCTGATTTTTCCTTGAAAATACACTAAAAAACCTACGAGCCGTTCCCAAGTAATCCCATCTTCTCCAAATTAGCAAAAAAAAAAGCGTTGCTGATTTTTCCTGGAAAATATATTAAAAATTTTATGAGCCGTTCCCGAGTAATCACACCTTCTCCAAATTGGCAAAAAAAAGCGTTGCTGATTTTTCCTGGAAAATACACTAAAAATCCTACGAGCCGTTCCCGAGTAATCTTATCTTCTCCAAATTGGCCAAAAAAAAAACGTTGCTGATTTTTCCTGGAAAATACACTAAAAATCCTAAGAGCCGTTCCCGAGTAATCACACCTTCTCCAAATTGGCCAAAAAAAAGCGTTGCTGATTTTTCCTGGAAAATACACTAAAAATCCTACGAGCCATTCCCGAGTAATCCCATCTTCTCCGAATTGGCCAAAAAAAAGCGTTGCACATTTTTCCTGGAAAATACACTAAAAATCTTACGAGCCGTTCCCGAGTAATCACACCTTCTCCAAATTGGCCAAAAAAAAGCGTTGCTGATTTTTCCTTGAAAATACACTAAAAAACCTACGAGCCGTTCCCAAGTAATCCCATCTTCTCCAAATTAGCAAAAAAAAAAGCGTTGCTGATTTTTCCTGGAAAATATATTAAAAATCCTACGAGCCGTTCCCGAGTAATCCCATCTTCTCCAAATTGGCCAAAAAAAGCGTTGCTGATTTTTCCTGGAAAATACACTAAAAATCCCACGAGCCGTTCCCGAGTAATCACACCTTCTCCAAATTGGCCAAAAAAAAGCGTTGCTGATTTTTCCTGGAAAATACACTAAAAATCCTACGAGCCGTTCCCGAGTAATCCCATCTTCTCCAAATTGGCCAAAAAAAAACGTTGCTGATTTTTCCTGGAAAATACACTAAAAATCCTACGAGCCGTTCCCGAGTAATCACACCTTCTCCAAATTGGCCAAAAAAAGCGTTGCTGATTTTTCCTGGAAAATACACTAAAAAACCTACGAGCCGTTCCCGAGTAATCCCATCTTCTCCAAATTGGCCAAAAAAAGCGTTGCTGATTTTTCCTGGAAAATACACTAAAAATCCTACGAGCCGTTCCCGAGTAATCACACCTTCTCCAAATTGGCCAAAAAAAAAGCGTTGCTGATTTTTCCTGGAAAATACACTAAAAATCCTACGAGCCGTTCCCGAGTAATCATACCTTCTCCAAATTGGCCAAAAAAAAGCGTTGTTGATTTTTCCTGGAAAATACACTAAAAATCTTACGAGCCGTTCCCGAGTAATCCCATCTTCTCCAAATTGGCCAAAAAAAAACGTTGCTGATTTTTCCTGGAAAATACACTAAAAATCCTACGAGCCGTTCCCGAGTAATCACACCTTCTCCAAATTGGCCAAAAAAGCATTGCTGATTTTTCCTGGAAAATACACTAAACAACCTACGAGCCGTTCCCGAGTAATCCCATCTTCTCCAAATTGGCCAAAAAAAGCGTTGCTGATTTTTCCTGGAAAAAACACTAAAAATCCTACGAGCCGTTCCCGAGTAATCACACCTTCTCCAAATTGGCCAAAAAAAAGCGTTGCTGATTTTTCCTGGAAATTACACTAAAAATCCTACGAGCCGTTCCCGAGTAATCCCATCTTCTCCAAATTGGCCAAAAAAAAGCGTTGCTGATTTTTCCTGGAAAATACACTAAAAATCCTACGAGCCGTTCCCGAGTAATCACACCTTCTCCAAATTGGCAAAAAAAAGCGTTGTTGATTTTTCCTGGAAAATACACTAAAAATCCTACGAGCCGTTCCCGAGTAATCACACCTTCACCAAATTGGCCAAAAAAAGCGTTGTTGATTTTTCCTGGAAAATACACTAAAAATCCTTCGAGCCGTTCCCGAGTAATCACACCTTCTCCAAATTGGCCAAAAAAAGCGTTGCTGATTTTTCCTGGAAAATACACTAAAAAACCTACGAGCCGTTCCCGAGTAATCACACCTTCTCCAAATTGGCAAAAAAAAGCGTTGCTGATTTTTCCTGGAAAATACACTAAAAATCTTACGAGCCGTTCCCGAGTAATCACACCTTCTCCAAATTGGCCAAAAAAAAGCGTTGCTGATTTTTCCTGGAAAATATATTAAAAGTTTTATGAGCCGTTCCCGAGTAATCACACCTTCTCCAAATTGGCAAAAAAAAGCGTTGCTGATTTTTCCTGGAAAAAACACTAAAAATCTTACGAGCCGTTCCCGAGTAATCCCATCTTCTCCAAATTAGCAAAAAAAAAAGCGTTGCTGATTTTTCCTGGAAAATACACTTAAAATCCTACGAGCCGTTCCCGAGTCATCACACCTTCTCCAAATTGGCAAAAAAAAGCGTTGTTGATTTTTCCTGGAAAATACACTAAAAATCCTACGAGCCGTTCCCGAGTAATCACACCTTCTCCAAATTGGCCAAAAAAAGCGTTGTTGATTTTTCCTGGAAAATACACTAAAAATCCTACGAGCCGTTCCCGAGTAATCACACCTTCTCCAAATTGGCCAAAAAAAGCGTTGCTGATTTTTCCTGGAAAATACACTAAAAAACCTACGAGCCGTTCCCGAGTAATCACACCTTCTCCAAATTGGCAAAAAAAAGCGTTGCTGATTTTTCCTGGAAAATACACTAAAAATCTTACGAGCCGTTCCCGAGTAATCACACCTTCTCCGAATTGGCCAAAAAAAAGCGTTGCTGATTTTTCCTGGAAAATACACTTAAAATCCTACGAGCCGTTCCCGAGTAATCCCATCTTCTCCAAATTGGCCAAAAAAAGCGTTGCTGATTTTTCCTGGAAAATACATTAAAAAACCTACGAGCCGTTCCCAAGTAATCCCATCTTCTCCAAATTAGCAAAAAAAAAAGCGTTGCTGATTTTTCCTGGAAAATATATTAAAAATTTTATGAGCCGTTCCCGAGTAATCACACCTTCTCCAAATTGGCAAAAAAAAGCGTTGCTGATTTTTCCTGGAAAAAACACTAAAAATCTTACGAGTCGTTCCCGAGTAATCACACCTTCTCCAAATTGGCCAAAAAAAAGCGTTGCTGATTTTTCCTGGAAAATACACTAAAAATCCTACGAGCCGTTCCCGAGTAATCCCATCTTCTCCAAATTGGCCAAAAAAAAGCGTTGCTGATTTTTCCTGGAAATTACACTAAAAATCCTACGAGCTGTTCCCGAGTAATCACACCTTCTCCAAATTGGCAAAAAAAAGCGTTGCTGATTTTTCCTGGAAAATACACTAAAAAACCTACGAGCCGTTCCCAAGTAATCCCATCTTCTCCAAATTAGCAAAAAAAAAAGCGTTGCTGATTTTTCCTGGAAAATATATTAAAAATTTTATGAGCCGTTCCCGAGTAATCCCATCTTCTCCAAATTGGCCAAAAAAAAAAGCGTTGCTGATTTTTCCTTGAAAATACACTAAAAAACCTACGAGCCGTTCTGGAGTAATCCCATCTTCTCCGAAATGGCCAAAAAAAAAAACGTTGCTGATTTTTCCTTGAAAATACACTAAAAAACCTACGAGCCGTTCTGGAGTAATCACACCTTCTCCAAATTGGCAAAAAAAAGCGTTGCTGATTTTTCCTGGAAAAAACACTAAAAATCGTTTGAGCCGTTCCCGAGTAATCACACCTTCGCCAAATTGGCCAAAAAAAAGCGTTGCTGATTTTTCCTGGAAATTACACTAAAAATCCTACGAGCCGTTCCCGAGTAATCCCATCTTCTCCAAATTGGCCAAAAAAAAACGTTGCTGATTTTTCCTGGAAAATATATTAAAAATTTTATGAGCCGTTCCCGAGTAATCCCATCTTCTCCAAATTAGCAAAAAAAAAAGCGTTGCTGATTTTTCCTGGAAAATATATTAAAAATTTTATGAGCCGTTCCCGAGTAATCACACCTTCTCCAAATTGGCAAAAAAAAGCGTTGCTGATTTTTCCTGGAAAATATATTAAAAATTTTATGAGCCGTTCCCGAGTAATCACACCTTCTCCAAATTGGCAAAAAAAAGCGTTGCTGATTTTTCCTGGAAAATACACTAAAAAACCTACGAGCCGTTCCCGAGTAATCACACCTTCTCCAAATTGGCCAAAAAAAGCGTTGTTGATTTTTCCTGGAAAATACACTAAAAATCCTACGAGCCGTTCCCGAGTAATCCCATCTTCTCCAAATTGGCCAAAAAATAGCGTTGCTGATTTTTCCTGGAAATTACACTAAAAATCCTACGAGCCGTTCCCGAGTAATCCCATCTTCTCCAAATTGGCCAAAAAAAAGCGTTGCTGATTTTTCCTTGAAAATACACTAAAAAACCTACGAGCCGTTCCCAAGTAATCCCATCTTCTCCAAATTAGCAAAAAAAAAGCGTTGCTGATTTTTCCTGGAAAATGTATTAAAAATTTTATGAGCCGTTCCCGAGTAATCACACCTTCTCCAAATTGGCAAAAAAAAGCGTTGCTGATTTTTCCTGGAAAATACACTAAAAATCCTACGAGCCGTTCCCGAGTAATCTTATCTTCTCCAAATTGGCCAAAAAAAAACGTTGCTGATTTTTCCTGGAAAATACACTAAAAATCCTACGAGCCGTTCCCGTGTAATCACACCTTCTCCAAATTGGCCAAAAAAAAGCGTTGCTGATTTTTCCTGGAAAATACACTAAAAATCCTACGAGCCGTTCCCGAGTAATCCCATCTTCTCCGAATTGGCCAAAAAAAAGCGTTGCACATTTTTCCTGGAAAATACACTAAAAATCTTACGAGCCGTTCCCGAGTAATCACACCTTCTCCAAATTGGCCAAAAAAAAGCGTTGCTGATTTTTCCTTGAAAATACACTAAAAAACCTACGAGCCGTTCCCAAGTAATCCCATCTTCTCCAAATTAGCAAAAAAAAAAGCGTTGCTGATTTTTCCTGGAAAATATATTAAAAATCCTACGAGCCGTTCCCGAGTAATCCCATCTTCTCCAAATTGGGCAAAAAAAGCGTTGCTGATTTTTCCTGGAAAATACACTAAAAATCCCACGAGCCGTTCCCGAGTAATCACACCTTCTCCAAATTGGCCAAAAAAAAGCGTTGCTGATTTTTCCTGGAAAATACACTAAAAATCCTACGAGCCGTTCCCGAGTAATCCCATCTTCTCCAAATTGGCCAAAAAAAAACGTTGCTGATTTTTCCTGGAAAATACACTAAAAATCCTACGAGCCGTTCCCGAGTAATCACACCTTCTCCAAATTGGCCAAAAAAAGCGTTGCTGATTTTTCCTGGAAAATACACTAAAAAACCTACGAGCCGTTCCCGAGTAATCCCATCTTCTCCAAATTGGCCAAAAAAAGCGTTGCTGATTTTTCCTGGAAAATACACTAAAAATCCTACGAGCCGTTCCCGAGTAATCACACCTTCTCCAAATTGGCCAAAAAAAAGCGTTGCTGATTTTTCCTGGAAAATACACTAAAAATCCTACGAGCCGTTCCCGAGTAATCATACCTTCTCCAAATTGGCCAAAAAAAAGCGTTGTTGATTTTTCCTGGAAAATACACTAAAAATCTTACGAGCCGTTCCCGAGTAATCCCATCTTCTCCAAATTGGCCAAAAAAAAACGTTGCTGATTTTTCCTGGAAAATACACTAAAAATCCTACGAGCCGTTCCCGAGTAATCACACCTTCTCCAAATTGGCCAAAAAAAGCGTTGCTGATTTTTCCTGGAAATTACACTAAAAATCCTACGAGCCGTTCCCGAGTAATCCCATCTTCTCCAAATTGGCCAAAAAAAAGCGTTGCTGATTTTTCCTGGAAAATACACTAAAAAACCTACGAGCCGTTCCCGAGTAATCACACCTTCTCCAAATTGGCAAAAAAAGCGTTGCTGATTTTTCCTGGAAAATACACTAAAAATCTTACGAGCCGTTCCCGAGTAATCACACCTTCTCCAAATTGGCCAAAAAAAAGCGTTGCTGATTTTTCCTGGAAAATACACTAAAAAACCTACGAGCCGTTCCCGAGTAATCACACCTTCTCCAAATTGGCAAAAAAAGCGTTGCTGATTTTTCCTGGAAAATACACTAAAAATCTTACGAGCCGTTCCCGAGTAATCACACCTTCTCCAAATTGGCCAAAAAAAAGCGTTGTTGATTTTTCCTGGAAAATACACTAAAAATCCTACGAGCCGTTCCCGAGTAATCACACCTTCTCCAAATTGGCCAAAAAAAGCGTTGTTGATTTTTCCTGGAAAATACACTAAAAATCCTTCGAGCCGTTCCCGAGTAATCACACCTTCTCCAAATTGGCCAAAAAAAGCGTTGCTGATTTTTCCTGGAAAATACACTAAAAAACCTACGAGCCGTTCCCGAGTAATCACACCTTCTCCAAATTGGCAAAAAAAGCGTTGCTGATTTTTCCTGGAAAATACACTAAAAATCTTACGAGCCGTTCCCGAGTAATCACACCTTCTCCAAATTGGCCAAAAAAAAGCGTTGCTGATTTTTCCTGGAAAATATATTAAAAGTTTTATGAGCCGTTCCCGAGTAATCACACCTTCTCCAAATTGGCAAAAAAAAGCGTTGCTGATTTTTCCTGGAAAAAACACTAAAAATCTTACGAGCCGTTCCCGAGTAATCCCATCTTCTCCAAATTAGCAAAAAAAAAGCGTTGCTGATTTTTCCTGGAAAATACACTAAAAATCCTACGAGCCGTTCCCGAGTAATCATACCTTCTCCAAATTGGCCAAAAAAAAGCGTTGTTGATTTTTCCTGGAAAATACACTAAAAATCTTACGAGCCGTTCCCGAGTAATCCCATCTTCTCCAAATTGGCCAAAAAAAAACGTTGCTGATTTTTCCTGGAAAATACACTAAAAATCCTACGAGCCGTTCCCGAGTAATCACACCTTCTCCAAATTGGCCAAAAAAAGCGTTGCTGATTTTTCCTGGAAATTACACTAAAAATCCTACGAGCCGTTCCCGAGTAATCCCATCTTCTCCAAATTGGCCAAAAAAAAGCGTTGCTGATTTTTCCTGGAAAATACACTAAAAATCTTACGAGCCGTTCCCGAGTAATCACACCTTCTCCAAATTGGCAAAAAAAAGCGTTGTTGATTTTTCCTGGAAAATACACTAAAAATCCTACGAGCCGTTCCCGAGTAATCACACCTTCTCCAAATTGGCCAAAAAAAGCGTTGTTGATTTTTCCTGGAAAATACACTAAAAATCCTTCGAGCCGTTCCCGAGTAATCACACCTTCTCCAAATTGGCCAAAAAAAGCGTTGCTGATTTTTCCTGGAAAATACACTAAAAAACCTACGAGCCGTTCCCGAGTAATCACACCTTCTCCAAATTGGCAAAAAAAAGCGTTGCTGATTTTTCCTGGAAAATACACTAAAAATCTTACGAGCCGTTCCCGAGTAATCACACCTTCTCCAAATTGGCCAAAAAAAATCGTTGCTGATTTTTCCTGGAAAATATATTAAAAGTTTTATGAGCCGTTCCCGAGTAATCACACCTTCTCCAAATTGGCAAAAAAAAGCGTTGCTGATTTTTCCTGGAAAAAACACTAAAAATCTTACGAGCCGTTCCCGAGTAATCCCATCTTCTCCAAATTAGCAAAAAAAAAGCGTTGCTGATTTTTCCTGGAAAATACACTTAAAATCCTACGAGCCGTTCCCGAGTAATCACACCTTCTCCAAATTGGCAAAAAAAAGCGTTGTTGATTTTTCCTGGAAAATACACTAAAAATCCTACGAGCCGTTCCCGAGTAATCACACCTTCTCCAAATTGGCCAAAAAAAGCGTTGTTGATTTTTCCTGGAAAATACACTAAAAATCCTACGAGCCGTTCCCGAGTAATCATAACTTCTCCAAATTGGCCAAAAAAAGCGTTGCTGATTTTTCCTGGAAAATACACTAAAAAACCTACGAGCCGTTCCCGAGTAATCACACCTTCTCCAAATTGGCAAAAAAAAGCGTTGCTGATTTTTCCTGGAAAATACACTAAAAATCTTACGAGCCGTTCCCGAGTAATCACACCTTCTCCGAATTGGCCAAAAAAAAGCGTTGCTGATTTTTCCTGGAAAATACACTAAAAATCTTACGAGCCGTTCCCGAGTAATCCCATCTTCTCCAAATTAGCAAAAAAAAGCGTTGCTGATTTTTCCTGGAAAATACACTTAAAATCCTACGAGCCGTTCCCGAGTAATCCCATCTTCTCCAAATTGACCAAAAAAAGCGTTGCTGATTTTTCCTGGAAAATACACTAAAAAACCTACGAGCCGTTCCCAAGTTATCCAATCTTCTCCAAATTAGCAAAAAAAAAAAGCGTTGCTGATTTTTCCTGGAAAATATATTAAAAATTTTATGAGCCGTTCCCGAGTAATCACACCTTCTCCAAATTGGCAAAAAAAAGCGTTGCTGATTTTTCCTGGAAAAAACACTAAAAATCTTACGAGCCGTTCCCGAGTAATCACACCTTCTCCAACTTGGCCAAAAAAAAGCGTTGCTGATTTTTCCTGGAAAATACACTAAAAATCCTACGAGCCGTTCCCGAGTAATCCCATCTTCTCCAAATTGGCCAAAAAAAAGCGTTGCTGATTTTTCCTGGAAATTACACTAAAAATCCTACGAGCCGTTCCCGAGTAATCACACCTTCTCCAAATTGGCAAAAAAAAGCGTTGCTGATTTTTCCTGGAAAATACACTAAAAAACCTACGAGCCGTTCCCAAGTAATCCCATCTTCTCCAAATTAGCAAAAAAAAAAGCGTTGCTGATTTTTCCTGGAAAATATATTAAAAATTTTATGAGCCGTTCCCGAGTAATCACACCTTCTCCAAATTGGCCAAAAAAAAGCGTTGCTGATTTTTCCTGGAAAATACACTAAAAATCCTACGAGCCGTTCCCGAGTAATCCCATCTTCTCCAAATTGGCCAAAAAAAAAAGCGTTGCTGATTTTTCCTTGAAAATACACTAAAAAACCTACGAGCCGTTCTGGAGTAATCCCATCTTCTCCGAAATGGCCAAAAAAAAAAGCGTTGCTGATTTTTCCTTGAAAATACACTAAAAAACCTACGAGCCGTTCTGGAGTAATCACACCTTCTCCAAATTGGCAAAAAAAAGCGTTGCTGATTTTTCCTGGAAAAAACACTAAAAATCCTACGAGCCGTTCCCGAGTAATCACACCTTCGCCAAATTGGCCAAAAAAAAGCGTTGCTGATTTTTCCTGGAAATTACACTAAAAATCCTACGAGCCATTCCCGAGTAATCCCATCTTCTCCAAATTGGCCAAAAAAAAACGTTGCTGACTTTTCCTGGAAAATATATTAAAAATTTTATGAGCCGTTCCCGAGTAATCCCATCTTCTCCAAATTAGCAAAAAAAAGCGTTGCTGATTTTTCCTGGAAAATATATTAAAAATTTTATGAGCCGTTCCCGAGTAATCACACCTTCTCCAAATTGGCAAAAAAAAGCGTTGCTGATTTTTCCTGGAAAATATATTAAAAATTTTATGAGCCGTTCCCGAGTAATCACACCTTCTCCAAATTGGCAAAAAAAAGCGTTGCTGATTTTTCCTGGAAAATACACTAAAAAACCTACGAGCCGTTCCCGAGTAATCACACCTTCTCCAAATTGGCCAAAAAAAGCGTTGTTGATTTTTCCTGGAAAATACACTAAAAATCCTACGAGCCGTTCCCGAGTAATCCCATCTTCTCCAAATTGGCCAAAAAAAAAGCGTTGCTGATTTTTCCTGGAAATTACACTAAAAATCCTAAAAGCCGTTCCCGAGTAATCCCATCTTCTCCAAATTGGCCAAAAAAAAGCGTTGCTGATTTTTCCTTGAAAATACACTAAAAAACCTACGACCCGTTCCCAAGTAATCCCATCTTCTCCAAATTAGCAAAAAAAAAAGCGTTGCTGATTTTTCCTGGAAAATATATTAAAAATTTTATGAGCCGTTCCCGAGTAATCACACCTTCTCCAAATTGGCAAAAAAAAGCGTTGCTGATTTTTCCTGGAAAATACACTAAAAATCCTACGAGCCGTTCCCGAGTAATCTTATCTTCTCCAAATTGGCCAAAAAAAAAAAACGTTGCTGATTTTTCCTGGAAAATACACTAAAAATCCTACGAGCCGTTTCCGAGTAATCACACCTTCTCCAAATTGGCCAAAAAAAAGCGTTGCTGATTTTTCCTGGAAAATACACTAAAAATCCTACGAGCCGTTCCCGAGTAATCCCATCTTCTCCGAATTGGCAAAAAAAAAGCGTTGCACATTTTTCCTGGAAAATACACTAAAAATCTTACGAGCCGTTCCCGAGTAATCACACCTTCTCCAAATTGGCCAAAAAAAAGCGTTGCTGATTTTTCCTTGAAAATACACTAAAAAACCTACGAGCCGTTCCCAAGTAATCCCATCTTCTCCAAATTAGCAAAAAAAAAAGCGTTGCTGATTTTTCCTGGAAAATATATTAAAAATCCTACGAGCCGTTCCCGAGTAATCCCATCTTCTCCAAATTGGCCAAAAAAAGCGTTGCTGATTTTTCCTGGAAAATACACTAAAAATCCCACGAGCCGTTCCCGAATAATCACACCTTCTCCAAATTGGCCAAAAAAAAGCGTTGCTGATTTTTCCTGGAAAATACACTAAAAATCCTACGAGCCGTTCCCGAGTAATCCCATCTTCTCCAAATTGGCCAAAAAAAAAACGTTGCTGATTTTTCCTGGAAAATACACTAAAAATCCTACGAGCCGTTCCCGAGTAATCACACCTTCTCCAAATTGGCCAAAAAAAGCGTTGCTGATTTTTCCTGGAAAATACACTAAAAAACCTACGAGCCGTTCCCGAGTAATCCCATCTTCTCCAAATTGGCCAAAAAAAGCCTTGCTGATTTTTCCTGGAAAATACACTAAAAATCCTACGAGCCGTTCCCGAGTAATCACACCTTCTCCAAATTGGCCAAAAAAAAGCGTTGCTGATTTTTCCTGGAAAATACACTAAAAATCCTACGAGCCGTTCCCGAGTAATCATACCTTCTCCAAATTGGCCAAAAAAAAGCGTTGTTGATTTTTCCTGGAAAATACACTAAAAATCTTACGAGCCGTTCCCGAGTAATCCCATCTTCTCCAAATTGGCCAAAAAAAAACGTTGCTGATTTTTCCTGGAAAATACACTAAAAATCCTACGAGCCGTTCCCGAGTAATCACACCTTCTCCAAATTGGCCAAAAAAAGCGTTGCTGATTTTTCCTGGAAAATACACTAAAAAACCTACGAGCCGTTCCCGAGTAATCCCATCTTCTCCAAATTGGCCAAAAAAAGCGTTGCTGATTTTTCCTGGAAAAAACACTAAAAATCCTACGAGCCGTTCCCGAGTAATCACACCTTCTCCAAATTGGCCAAAAAAAAGCGTTGCTGATTTTTCCTGGAAATTACACTACAAATCCTACGAGCCGTTCCCGAGTAATCCCATCTTCTCCAAATTGGCCAAAAAAAAGCGTTGCTGATTTTTCCTGGAAAATACACTAAAAATCCTACGAGCCGTTCCCGAGTAATCACACCTTCTCCAAATTGGCAAAAAAAAGCGTTGTTGATTTTTCCTGGAAAATACACTAAAAATCCTACGAGCCGTTCCCGAGTAATCACACCTTCTCCAAATTGGCCAAAAAAAGCGTTGTTGATTTTTCCTGGAAAATACACTAAAAATCCTACGAGCCGTTCCCGAGTAATCCCATCTTCTCCAAATTAGCAAAAAAAAGCGTTGCTGATTTTTCCTGGAAAATATATTAAAAATTTTATGAGCCGTTCTCGAGTAATCCCATCTTCTCCAAATTGGCAAAAAAAAGCGTTGCTGATTTTTCCTGGAAAATACACTAAAAATCCTACGAGCAGTTCCCGAGTAATCACACCTTCTCCAAATTGGCCAAAAAAAAGCGTTGCTGATTTTTCCTGGAAAATACACTAAAAATCCTACGAGCCGTTCCCGAGTAATCACACCTTCTCCAAATTGGCCAAAAAAAGCGTTGCTGATTTTTCCTGGAAAATACACTAAAAATCCCACGAGCCGTTCCCGAGTAATCACACCTTCTCCAAATTGGCCAAAAAAAAAGCGTTGTTGATTTTTCCTGGAAAATACACTAAAAATCCTACGAGCCGTTCCCGAGTAATCACACCTTCTCCAAATTGGCCAAAAAAAAGCGTTGCTGATTTTTCCTGGAAAATACACTAAAAATCTTACGAGCCGTTCCCGAGTAATCCCATCTTCTCCAAATTGGCCAAAAAAAAGCGTTGTTGATTTTTCCTGGAAATTACACTAAAAATCCTACGAGCCGTTCCCGAGTAATCTTATCTTCTCCAAATTGGCCAAAAAAAAACGTTGCTGATTTTTCCTGGAAAATACACTAAAAATCCTACGAGCCGTTCCCGAGTAATCACACTTTCTCCAAATTGGCCAAAAAAAAGCGTTGCTGATTTTTCCTTGAAAATACACTAAAAAACCTACGAGCCGTTCCCAAGTAATCCCATCTTCTCCAAATTAGCAAAAAAAAAGCGTTGCTGATTTTTCCTGAAAAATACACTAAAAAACCTACGAGCCGTTCCCGAGTAATCCCAACTTCTCCGAATTGGCCAAAAAAAAGCGTTGCTGATTTTTCCTGGAAATTACACTAAAAATCCTACGAGCCGTTCCCGAGTAATCCCATCTTCTCCAAATTGGCCAAAAAAAAAGCGTTGCTGATTTTTCCTTGAAAATACACTAAAAAACCTACGAGCCGTTCTGGAGTAATCCCATCTTCTCCGAAATGGCAAAAAAAAAAGCGTTGCTGATTTTTCCTTGAAAATACACTAAAAAACCTACGAGCCGTTCTGGAGTAATCCCATCTTCTCCAAATTGGCAAAAAAAAACGTTGCTGATTTTTCCTGGAAAATACACTAAAAATCCTACCAGCAGTTCCCGAGTAATCACACCTTCTCCAAATTGGCCAAAAAAAAGCGTTGCTGATTTTTCCTGGAAAATACACTAATAATCCTACGAGCCGTTCCCGAGTAATCACACCTTCTCCAAATTGGCCAAAAAAAGCGTTGCTGATTTTTCCTGGAAAATACACTAAAAATTTTATGAGCCGTTCCCGAGTAATCACACCTTCTCCAAATTGCCAAAAAAAAGCGTTGCTGATTTTTCCTGGAAAAAACACTAAAAATCTTACGAGCCGTTCCCGAGTAATCCCATCTTCTCCGAATTGGCCAAAAAAAGCGTTGCTGATTTTTCCTGGAAATTACACTAAAAATCCTATGAGCCGTTCCCGAGTAATCCCATCTTCTCCAAATTGGCCAAAAAAAAAGCGTTGCTGATTTTTCCTGGAAAATACACTAAAAAACCTACGAGCCGTTCTGGAGTAATCCCATCTTCTCCGAAATGGCCAAAAAAAAAAAGCGTTGCTGATTTTTCCTTGAAAATACACTAAAAAACCTACGAGCCGTTCTGGAGTAATCCCATCTTCTCCAAATTGGCAAAAAAAAGCGTTGCTGATTTTTCCTGGAAAATACACTAAAAATCCTACGAGCAGTTCCCTAGTAATCACACCTTCTCCAAATTGGCAAAAAAAAAGCGTTGCTGATTTTTCCTGGAAAATACACTAAAAATCCTACGAGCCGTTCCCGAGTAATCACACCTTCTCCAAATTGGCCAAAAAAAGCGTTGCTGATTTTTCCTGGAAATTACACTAAAAATCCTACGAGCCGTTTCCGAGTAATCACACCTTCTCCAAATTGGCCAAAAAAAAGCGTTGCTGATTTTTCCTGGAAAATACACTAAAAATTTTATGAGCCGTTCCCGAGTAATCACACCTTCTCCAAATTGGCAAAAAAAAAGCGTTGCTGATTTTTCCTGGAAAAAACACTAAAAATCTTACGAGCCGTTCCCGAGTAATCCCATCTTCTCCAAATTGGCCAAAAAAAAGCTTTGTTGATTTTTCATGGAAAATACACTAAAAATATTACGAGCCGTTCCCGAGTAATCCCATCTTCTCCAAATTGGCCAAAAAAAAGCGTTCCTGATTTTTCCTGGAAAATACACTAAAAATCCTACGAGCCGTTCCCGAGTAATCACACCTTCTCGAAATTGGCCAAAAAAAAGCGTTGCTGATTTTTCCTGGAAAATACACTAAAAATTTTATGAGCCGTTCCCGAGTAATCACACCTTCTCCAAATTGCCAAAAAAAAAGCGTTGCTGATTTTTCCTGGAAATTACACTAAAAATCCTACGAGCCGTTCCCGAGTAATCCCATCTTCTCCAAATTGGCAAAAAAAAAGCGTTGTTGATTTTTCCTGGAAAATACACTAAAAATCCTACGAGCCGTTCCCGAGTAATCTTATCTTCTCCAAATTGGCCAAAAAAAAACGTTGCTGATTTTTCCTGGAAAATACACTAAAAATCCTACGAGCCGTTCCCGAGTAATCATACCTTCTCCAAATTGGCCAAAAAAAAGCGTTGCTGATTTTTCCTGGAAAATACACTAAAAATCCTACGAGCCGTTCCCGAGTAATCACACCTTCTCCAAATTGGCAAAAAAAAAAAGCGTTGTTGATTTTTCCTGGAAAATACACTAAAAATCCTACGAGCCGTTCCCGAGTAATCACACCTTCTCCAAATTGCCAAAAAAAGCGTTGCTGATTTTTCCTGGAAATTACACTAAAAATCCTACGAGCCGTTCCCGAGTAATCCCATCTTCTCCAAATTGGCCAAAAAAAGCGTTGTTGATTTTTCCTGGAAAATACACTAAAAATCCTACGAGCCGTTCCCGAGTAATCACACCTTCTCCAAATTGGCCAAAAAAAGCGTTGCTGATTTTTCCTGGAAAATACACTAAAAAACCTACGAGCCGGTCCCGAGTAATCACACCTTCTCCAAATTGCCAAAAAAAAGCGTTGCTGATTTTTCCTGGAAATTACACTAAAAATCCTACGAGCCGTTCCCGAGTAATCCCATCTTCTCCAAATTGGCAAAAAAAAGCGTTGTTGATTTTTCCTGGAAAATACACTAAAAATCCTACGAGCCGTTCCCGAGTAATCTTATCTTCTCCAAATTGGCCAAAAAAAAGCGTTGCTGATTTTTCCTGGAAAATACACTAAAAATCTTACGAGCCGTTCCCGAGTAATCCCATCTTCTCCAAATTGGCAAAAAAAAAAGCGTTGCTGATTTTTCCTGGAAAAAACATCAAAAATCTTACGAGCCGTTCCCGAGTAATCACACCTTCTCCAAATTGGCCAAAAAAAAGCGTTGCTGATTTTTCCTGGAAAAAACATCAAAAATCTTACGAGCCGTTCCCGAGTAATCACACCTTCTCCAAATTGGCCAAAAAAAAGCGTTGCTGATTTTTCCTTGAAAATACACTAAAAAACCTACGAACCGTTCCCAAGTAATCCCATCTTCTCCAAATTAGCAAAAAAAAAAGCGTTGCTGATTTTTCCTGGAAAATACACTAAAAATCCTACGAGCCGTTCCCGAGTAATCACACCTTCTCCAAATTGGCAAAAAAAAGCGTTGCTGATTTTTCCTGGAAAAAACACTAAAAATCCTACGAGCCGTTCCCGAGTAATCACACCTTCCCCAAATTGGCCAAAAAAAAGCGTTGCTGATTTTTCCTGGAAATTACACTAAAAATCCTACGAGCCGTTCCCGAGTAATCACACCTTCTCCAAATTGGCCAAAAAAAAAGCGTTGCTGATTTTTCCTGGAAAATACACTAAAAATTCTACGAGCCGTTCCCGAGTAATCATACCTTCTCCAAATTGGCCAAAAAAAAGCGTTGCTGATTTTTCCTGGAAAATACACTAAAAATCCTACGAGCCGTTCCCGAGTAATCACACCTTCTCCAAATTGGCCAAAAAAAGCGTTGCTGATTTTTCCTGGAAAATACACTAAAAATCCTACGAGCCGTTCCCGAGTAATCACACCTTCTCCAAATTGGCCAAAAAAAAAGCTTTGTTGATTTTTCCTGGAAAATACACTAAAAATCTTACGAGCCGTTCCCGAGTAATCCCATCTTCTCCAAATTGGCCAAAAAAAAAGCGTTGCTGATTTTTCCTGGAAAATACACTAAAAATCCTACGAGCCGTTCCCGAGTAATCACACTTTCTCGAAATTGGCCAAAAAAAAGCGTTGCTGATTTTTCCTGGAAAATACACTAAAAATTTTATGAGCCGTTCCCGAGTAATCACACCTTCTCCAAATTGCCAAAAAAAAGCGTTGCTGATTTTTCCTGGAAATTACACTAAAAATCCTACGAGCCGTTCCCGAGTAATCACACCTTCTCCAAATTGGCCAAAAAAAAGCGTTGTTGATTTTTCCTGGAAAATACACTAAAAATCCTACGAGCCGTTCCTGAGTAATCTTATATTCTCCAAATTGGCCAAAAAAAAAACGTTGCTGATTTTTCCTGGAAAATACACTAAAAATCCTACGAGCCGTTCCCGAGTAATCACACCTTCTCCAAATTGGCCAAAAAAAAGCGTTGCTGATTTTTCCTGGAAAATACACTAAAAATCCTACGAGCCGTTCCCGAGTAATCACACCTTCTCCAAATTGGCAAAAAAAAGCGTTGTTGATTTTTCCTGGAAAATACACTAAAAATCCTACGAGCCGTTCCCGAGTAATCTTATCTTCTCCAAATTGGCCAAAAAAAAACGTTGCTGATTTTTCCTGGAAAATACACTAAAAATCCTACGAGCCGTTCCCGAGTAATCACACCTTCTCCAAATTGGCAAAAAAACGCGTTGCTGACTTTTCCTGGAAAATACACTAAAAATCCTACGAGCCGTTCCCGAGTAATCACACCTTCTCCAAATTGGCCAAAAAAAAACGTTGCTGATTTTTCCTGGAAAATACACTAAAAATCCTACGAGCCGTTCCCGAGTAATCACACCTTCTCCAAATTGGCAAAAAAAAGCGTTGCTGATTTTTCCTGGAAAATACTCTAAAAAACCTACGAGCCGTTCCCGAGTAATCCCATCTTCTCCAAATTGGCCAAAAAAACCGTTGCTGATTTTTCCTGGAAAATACACTAAAAATCCTACGAGCCGTTCCCGAGTAATCACACCTTCTCCAAATTGGCCAAAAAAAAGCGTTGCTGATTTTTCCTGGAAAATACACTAAAAATCCTACGAGCCGTTCCCGAGTAATCACACCTTCTCCAAATTGGCCAAAAAAAAAGCGTTGCTGATTTTTCCTGGAAATTACACTAAAAAACCTACGAGCCGTTCCCGAGTAATCCCATCTTCTCCAAATTGGCCAAAAAAAGCGTTGCTGATTTTTCCTGGAAAATACACTAAAAATCCTACGAGCCGTTTCCGAGTAATCACACCTTCTCCAAATTGGCCAAAAAAAAAACGTTGCTGATTTTTCCTGGAAAATACACTAAAAATCCTACGAGCCGTTCCCGAGTAATCACACCTTCTCCAAATTGGCCAAAAAAAAGCTTTGCTGATTTTTCCTGGAAAATACACTAAAAATCCTACGAGCCGTTCCCGAGTAATCACACCTTCTCCAAATTGGCCAAAAAAAAGCGTTGCTGATTTTTCCTGGAAAATACACTAAAAAACCTACGAGCCGTTCCCGAGTAATCCCATCTTCTCCAAATTGGCCAAAAAAAGCGTTGCTGATTTTTCCTGGAAAATACACTAAAAATCCTACGAGCCGTTCCCGAGTAATCACACCTTCTCCAAATTGGCCAAAAAAAAGCGTTGCTGATTTTTCCTGGAAAATACACTAAAAATCCTACGAGCCGTTCCCGAGTAATCATACCTTCTCCAAATTGGCCAAAAAAAAAAGCGTTGTTGATTTTTCCTGGAAAATACACTAAAAATCTTACGAGCCGTTCCCGAGTAATCCCATCTTCTCCAAATTGGCCAAAAAAAAACGTTGCTGATTTTTCCTGGAAAATACACTAAAAATCCTACGAGCCGTTCCCGAGTAATCACACCTTCTCCAAATTGGCCAAAAAAAGCGTTGCTGATTTTTCCTGGAAAATACACTAAAAAACCTACGAGCCGTTCCCGAGTAATCCCATCTTCTCCAAATTGGCCAAAAAAAGCGTTGCTGATTTTTCCTGGAAAAAACACTAAAAATCCTACGAGCCGTTCCTGAGTAATCACACCTTCTCCAAATTGGCCAAAAAAAAGCGTTGCTGATTTTTCCTGGAAATTACACTAAAAATCCTACGAGCCGTTCCCGAGTAATCCCATCTTCTCCAAATTGGCCAAAAAAAAGCGTTGCTGATTTTTCCTGGAAAATACACTAAAAATCCTACGAGCCGTTCCCGAGTAATCACACCTTCTCCAAATTGGCAAAAAAAAGCGTTGTTGATTTTTCCTGGAAAATACACTAAAAATCCTACGAGCCGTTCCCGAGTAATCACACCTTCTCCAAATTGGCCAAAAAAAGCGTTGTTGATTTTTCCTGGAAAATACACTAAAAATCCTACGAGCCGTTCCCGAGTAATCCCATCTTCTCCAAATTAGCAAAAAAAAGCGTTGCTGATTTTTCCTGGAAAATATATTAAAAATTTTATGAGCCGTTCCCGAGTAATCCCATCTTCTCCGAATTGGCAAAAAAAGCGTTGCTGATTTTTCCTGGAAAATACACTAAAAATCCTACGAGCAGTTCCCGAGTAATCACACCTTCTCCAAATTGGCCAAAAAAAAGCGTTGCTGATTTTTCCTGGAAAATACACTAAAAATCCTACGAGCCGTTCCCGAGTAATCACACCTTCTCCAAATTGGCCAAAAAAAAGCGTTGTTGATTTTTCCTGGAAAATACACTAAAAATCCTACGAGCCGTTCCCGAGTAATCACACCTTCTCCAAATTGGCCAAAAAAAAGCGTTGCTGATTTTTCCTGGAAAATACACTAAAAATCTTACGAGCCGTTCCCGAGTAATCCCATCTTCTCCAAATTGGCCAAAAAAAAGCGTTGTTGATTTTTCCTGGAAATTACACTAAAAATCCTACGAGCCGTTCCCGAGTAATCTTATCTTCTCCAAATTGGCCAAAAAAAAACGTTGCTGATTTTTCCTGGAAAATACACTAAAAATCCTACGAGCCGTTCTTGAGTAATCACACCTTCTCCAAATTGGCCAAAAAAAAGCGTTGCTGATTTTTCCTTGAAAATACACTAAAAAACCTACGAGCCGTTCCCAAGTAATCCCATCTTCTCCAAATTAGCAAAAAAAGCGTTGCTGATTTTTCCTGAAAAATACACTAAAAAACCTACGAGCCGTTCCCGAGTAATCCCAACTTCTCCGAATTGGCCAAAAAAAAGCGTTGCTGATTTTTCCTGGAAATTACACTAAAAATCCTAAGAGCCGTTCCCGAGTAATCCCATCTTCTCCAAATTGGCCAAAAAAAAAAGCGTTGCTGATTTTTCCTTGAAAAAAAACTAAAAAACCTACGAGCCGTTCTGGAGTAATCCCATCTTCTCCGAAATGGCCAAAAAAAAAGCGTTGCTGATTTTTCCTTGAAAATACACTAAAAAACCTACGAGCCGTTCTGGAGTAATCCCATCTTCTCCAAATTGGCAAAAAAAAGCGTTGCTGATTTTTCCTGGAAAATACACTAAAAATCCTACGAGCAGTTCCCGAGTAATCACACCTTCTCCAAATTGGCCAAAAAAAAGCGTTGCTGATTTTTCCTGGAAAATACACTAATAATCCTACGAGCCGTTCCCGAGTAATCACACCTTCTCCAAATTGGCCAAAAAAAGCGTTGCTGATTTTTCCTGGAAAATACACTAAAAATTTTATGAGCCGTTCCCGAGTAATCACACCTTCTCCAAATTGGCAAAAAAAGGCGTTGCTGATTTTTCCTGGAAAAAACACTAAAAATCTTACGAGCCGTTCCCGAGTAATCCCATCTTCTCCAAATTGGCCAAAAAAAAGCTTTGTTGATTTTTCATGGAAAATACACTAAAAATCTTACGAGCCGTTCCCGAGTAATCCCATCTTCTCCAAATTGGCCAAAAAAAAGCGTTGCTGATTTTTCCTGGAAAATACACTAAAAATCCCACGAGCCGTTCCCGAGTAATCACACCTTCTCCAAATTGGCCAAAAAAAAGCGTTGTTGATTTTTCCTGGAAAATACACTAAAAATCCTACGAGCCGTTCCCGAGTAATCACACCTTCTCCAAATTGGCCAAAAAAAAGCGTTGCTGATTTTTCCTGGAAAATACACTAAAAATCTTTCGAGCCGTTCCCGAGTAATCCCATCTTCTCCAAATTGGCCAAAAAAAAGCGTTGTTGATTTTTCCTGGAAATTACACTAAAAATCCTACGAGCCGTTCCCGAGTAATCTTATCTTCTCCAAATTGGCCAAAAAAAAACGTTGCTGATTTTTCCTGGAAAATACACTAAAAATCCTACGAGCCGTTCTTGAGTAATCACACCTTCTCCAAATTGGCCAAAAAAAAGCGTTGCTGATTTTTCCTTGAAAATACACTAAAAAACCTACGAGCCGTTCCCGAGTAATCCCATCTTCTCCGAAATGGCCAAAAAAAAAAGCGTTGCTGATTTTTCCTTGAAAATACACTAAAAAACCTACGAGCCGTTCTGGAGTAATCCCATCTTCTCCGAAATGGCCAAAAAAAAAGCGTTGCTGATTTTTCCTTGAAAATACACTAAAAAACCTACGAGCCGTTCTGGAGTAATCCCATCTTCTCCAAATTGGCAAAAAAAAGCGTTGCTGATTTTTCCTGGAAAATACACTAAAAATCCTACGAGCAGTTCCCGAGTAATCACACCTTCTCCAAATTGGCCAAAAAAAAAGCGTTGCTGATTTTTCCTGGAAAATACACTAATAATCCTACGAGCCGTTCCCGAGTAATCACACCTTCTCCAAATTGGCCAAAAAAAGCGTTGCTGATTTTTCCTGGAAAATACACTAAAAATTTTATGAGCCGTTCCCGAGTAATCACACCTTCTCCAAATTGGCAAAAAAAAGCGTTGCTGATTTTTCCTGGAAAAAACACTAAAAATCTTACGAGCCGTTCCCGAGTAATCCCATCTTCTCCAAATTGGCCAAAAAAAAGCTTTGTTGATTTTTCATGGAAAATACACTAAAAATCTTACGAGCCGTTCCCGAGTAATCCCATCTTCTCCAAATTGGCCAAAAAAAAGCGTTGCTGATTTTTCCTGGAAAATACACTAAAAATCCTACGAGCCGTTCCCGAGTAATCACACCTTCTCGAAATTGGCCAAAAAAAAGCGTTGCTGATTTTTCCTGGAAAATACACTAAAAATTTTATGAGCCGTTCCCGAGTAATCACACCTTCTCCAAATTGCCAAAAAAAAGCGTTGCTGATTTTTCCTGGAAATTACACTAAAAATCCTACGAGCCGTTCCCAAATAATCACACCTTCTCCAAATTGGCCAAAAAAAGCGTTGCTGATTTTTCCTGGAAATTACACTAAAAATCCTACGAGCCGTTCCCGAGTAATCACACCTTCTCCAAATTGGCCAAAAAAAGCGTTGCTGATTTTTCCTGGAAAATACACTAAAAATCCTACGAGCCGTTCCCGAGTAATCACACCTTCTCCAAATTGGCCAAAAAAAGCGTTGCTGATTTTTCCTGGAAAATACACTAATAATCCTACGAGCCGTTCCCAAGTAATCACACCTTCTCCAAATTGGCCAAAAAAAAGCGTTGCTGATTTTTCCTGGAAAATACACTAAAAATTTTATGAGCCGTTCCCGAGTAATCCCATCTTCTCCAAATTGGCCAAAAAAAAAGCGTTGCTGATTTTTCCTGGAAAATACACTAAAAATCCTACGAGCCGTTCCCGAGTAATCACACTTTCTCGAAATTGGCCAAAAAAAAGCGTTGCTGATTTTTCCTGGAAAATACACTAAAAATTTTATGAGCCGTTCCCGAGTAATCACACCTTCTCCAAATTGCCAAAAAAAAGCGTTGCTGATTTTTCCTGGAAAATACACTAAAAATTTTATGAGCCGTTCCCGAGTAATCACACCTTCTCCAAATTGTCAAAAAAAAAAGCGTTGCTGATTTTTCCTGGAAAATACACTAAAAATCCTACGAGCCGTTCCCGAGTAATCACACCTTCTCCAAATTGGCCAAAAAAAGCGTTGCTGATTTTTCCTGGAAATTACACTAAAAATCCTACGAGCCGTTCCCGAGTAATCACACCTTCTCCAAATTGGCCAAAAAAAAGCGTTGCTGATTTTTCCTGGAAAATACACTAAAAATTTTATGAGCCGTTCCCGAGTAATCACACCTTCTCCAAATTGGCCAAAAAAAAGCGTTGCTGATTTTTCCTGGAAAATACACTAAAAATTTTATGAGCCGTTCCCGAGTAATCCCATCTTCTCCAAATTGGCCAAAAAAAAGCGTTGCTGAATTTTCCTGGAAAATACACTAAAAATCCTACGAGCCGTTCCCGAGTAATCACACCTTCTCGAAATTGGCCAAAAAAAAGCGTTGCTGATTTTTCCTGGAAAATACACTAAAAATTTTATGAGCCGTTCCCGAGTAATCACACCTTCTCCAAATTGCCAAAAAAAAAGCGTTGCTGATTTTTCCTGGAAAATACACTAAAAATTTTATGAGCCGTTCCCGAGTAATCACACCTTCTCCAAATTGCCAAAAAAAAGCGTTGCTGATTTTTCCTGGAAATTACACTAAAAATCCTACGAGCCGTTCCCGAGTAATCCCATCTTCTCCAAATTGGCCAAAAAAAAGCGTTGCTGATTTTTCCTGGAAATTACACTAAAAATCCTACGAGCCGTTCCCGAGTAATCCCATCTTCTCGAAATTGGCAAAAAAAAAGCGTTGCTGATTTTTCCTGGAAAATACACTAAAAATTTTATGAGCCGTTCCCGAGTAATCACACCTTCTCCAAATTGCCAAAAAAAAAGCGTTGCTGATTTTTCCTGGAAATTACACTAAAAATCCTACGAGCCGTTCCCGAGTAATCCCATCTTCTCCAAATTGGCCAAAAAAAAAGCGTTGCTGATTTTTCCTGGAAAATACACTAAAAATTCTACGAGCCGTTCCCGAGTAATCACACCTTCTCCAAATTGGCAAAAAAAAGCGTTGTTGATTTTTCCTGGAAAATACACTAAAAATCCTACGAGCCGTTCCCGAGTAATCACACCTTCTCCAAATTGCCAAAAAAAAGCGTTGCTGATTTTTCCTGGAAATTACACTAAAAATCCTACGAGCCGTTCCCGAGTAATCACACCTTCTCCAAATTGGCCAAAAAAAGCGTTGCTGATTTTTCCTGGAAAATACACTAATAATCCTACGAGCCGTTCCCGAGTAATCACACCTTCTCCAAATTGGCCAAAAAAAAAGCGTTGCTGATTTTTCCTGGAAAATACACTAAAAATTTTATGAGCCGTTCCCGAGTAATCACACCTTCTCCAAATTGGCCAAAAAAAAGCGTTGCTGATTTTTCCTGGAAATTACACTAAAAATCCTACGAGCCGTTCCCGAGTAATCCCATCTTCTCCAAATTGGCCAAAAAAAAAAGCGTTGCTGATTTTTCCTGGAAAATACACTAAAAAACCTACGAGCCGTTCTGGAGTAATCCCATCTTCTCCGAAATGGCCAAAAAAAAAGCGTTACTGATTTTTCCTTGAAAATACACTAAAAAACCTACGAGCCGTTCTGGAGTAATCCCATCTTCTCCAAATTGGCAAAAAAAAAGCGTTGCTGATTTTTCCTGGAAAATACACTAAAAACCCTACGAGCAGTTCCCGAGTAATCACACCTTCTCCAAATTGGCCAAAATAAAAGCGTTGCTGATTTTTCCTGGAAAATACACTAAAAATCCTACGAGCCGTTCCCGAGTAATCACACCTTCTCCAAATTGGCCAAAAAAAGCGTTGCTGATTTTTCCTGGAAATTACACTAAAAATTTTATGAGCCGTTCCCGAGTAATCACACCTTCTCCAAATTTCCAAAAAAAAGCGTTGCTGATTTTTCCTGGAAATTACACTAAAAATCCTACGAGCCGTTCCCGAGTAATCCCATCTTCTCCGAAATGGCCAAAAAAAAAGCGTTGCTGATTTTTCCTTGAAAATACACTAAAAAACCTACGAGCCGTTCTGGAGTAATCCCATCTTCTCCAAATTGGCAAAAAAAAGCGTTGCTGATTTTTCCTGGAAAATACACTAAAAATCCTACGAGCAGTTCCCGAGTAATCACACCTTCTCCAAATTGGCCAAAAAAAAAGCGTTGCTGATTTTTCCTGGAAAATACACTAATAATCCTACGAGCCGTTCCCGAGTAATCACACCTTCTCCAAATTGGCCAAAAAAAGCGTTGCTGATTTTTCCTGGAAAATACACTAAAAATTTTATGAGCCGTTCCCGAGTAATCACACCTTCTCCAAATTGGCAAAAAAAAGCGTTGCTGATTTTTCCTGGAAAAAACACTAAAAATCTTACGAGCCGTTCCCGAGTAATCCCATCTTCTCCAAATTGGCCAAAAAAAAGCTTTGTTGATTTTTCATGGAAAATACACTAAAAATCTTACGAGCCGTTCCCGAGTAATCCCATCTTCTCCAAATTGGCCAAAAAAAAGCGTTGCTGATTTTTCCTGGAAAATACACTAAAAATCCTACGAGCCGTTCCCGAGTAATCACACCTTCTCGAAATTGGCCAAAAAAAAGCGTTGCTGATTTTTCCTGGAAAATACACTAAAAATTTTATGAGCCGTTCCCGAGTAATCACACCTTCTCCAAATTGCCAAAAAAAAGCGTTGCTGATTTTTCCTGGAAATTACACTAAAAATCCTACGAGCCGTTCCCAAATAATCACACCTTCTCCAAATTGGCCAAAAAAAGCGTTGCTGATTTTTCCTGGAAATTACACTAAAAATCCTACGAGCCGTTCCCGAGTAATCACACCTTCTCCAAATTGGCCAAAAAAAGCGTTGCTGATTTTTCCTGGAAAATACACTAAAAATCCTACGAGCCGTTCCCGAGTAATCACACCTTCTCCAAATTGGCCAAAAAAAGCGTTGCTGATTTTTCCTGGAAAATACACTAATAATCCTACGAGCCGTTCCCGAGTAATCACACCTTCTCCAAATTGGCCAAAAAAAAGCGTTGCTGATTTTTCCTGGAAAATACACTAAAAATTTTATGAGCCGTTCCCGAGTAATCCCATCTTCTCCAAATTGGCCAAAAAAAAAGCGTTGCTGATTTTTCCTGGAAAATACACTAAAAATCCTACGAGCCGTTCCCGAGTAATCACACTTTCTCGAAATTGGCCAAAAAAAAGCGTTGCTGATTTTTCCTGGAAAATACACTAAAAATTTTATGAGCCGTTCCCGAGTAATCACACCTTCTCCAAATTGCCAAAAAAAAGCGTTGCTGATTTTTCCTGGAAAATACACTAAAAATTTTATGAGCCGTTCCCGAGTAATCACACCTTCTCCAAATTGTCAAAAAAAAAAGCGTTGCTGATTTTTCCTGGAAAATACACTAAAAATCCTACGAGCCGTTCCCGAGTAATCACACCTTCTCCAAATTGGCCAAAAAAAGCGTTGCTGATTTTTCCTGGAAATTACACTAAAAATCCTACGAGCCGTTCCCGAGTAATCACACCTTCTCCAAATTGGCCAAAAAAAAGCGTTGCTGATTTTTCCTGGAAAATACACTAAAAATTTTATGAGCCGTTCCCGAGTAATCACACCTTCTCCAAATTGGCCAAAAAAAAGCGTTGCTGATTTTTCCTGGAAAATACACTAAAAATTTTATGAGCCGTTCCCGAGTAATCCCATCTTCTCCAAATTGGCCAAAAAAAAGCGTTGCTGAATTTTCCTGGAAAATACACTAAAAATCCTACGAGCCGTTCCCGAGTAATCACACCTTCTCGAAATTGGCCAAAAAAAAGCGTTGCTGATTTTTCCTGGAAAATACACTAAAAATTTTATGAGCCGTTCCCGAGTAATCACACCTTCTCCAAATTGCCAAAAAAAAAGCGTTGCTGATTTTTCCTGGAAAATACACTAAAAATTTTATGAGCCGTTCCCGAGTAATCACACCTTCTCCAAATTGCCAAAAAAAAGCGTTGCTGATTTTTCCTGGAAATTACACTAAAAATCCTACGAGCCGTTCCCGAGTAATCCCATCTTCTCCAAATTGGCCAAAAAAAAGCGTTGCTGATTTTTCCTGGAAATTACACTAAAAATCCTACGAGCCGTTCCCGAGTAATCCCATCTTCTCGAAATTGGCAAAAAAAAAGCGTTGCTGATTTTTCCTGGAAAATACACTAAAAATTTTATGAGCCGTTCCCGAGTAATCACACCTTCTCCAAATTGCCAAAAAAAAAGCGTTGCTGATTTTTCCTGGAAATTACACTAAAAATCCTACGAGCCGTTCCCGAGTAATCCCATCTTCTCCAAATTGGCCAAAAAAAAAGCGTTGCTGATTTTTCCTGGAAAATACACTAAAAATTCTACGAGCCGTTCCCGAGTAATCACACCTTCTCCAAATTGGCAAAAAAAAGCGTTGTTGATTTTTCCTGGAAAATACACTAAAAATCCTACGAGCCGTTCCCGAGTAATCACACCTTCTCCAAATTGCCAAAAAAAAGCGTTGCTGATTTTTCCTGGAAATTACACTAAAAATCCTACGAGCCGTTCCCGAGTAATCACACCTTCTCCAAATTGGCCAAAAAAAGCGTTGCTGATTTTTCCTGGAAAATACACTAATAATCCTACGAGCCGTTCCCGAGTAATCACACCTTCTCCAAATTGGCCAAAAAAAAAGCGTTGCTGATTTTTCCTGGAAAATACACTAAAAATTTTATGAGCCGTTCCCGAGTAATCACACCTTCTCCAAATTGGCCAAAAAAAAGCGTTGCTGATTTTTCCTGGAAATTACACTAAAAATCCTACGAGCCGTTCCCGAGTAATCCCATCTTCTCCAAATTGGCCAAAAAAAAAAGCGTTGCTGATTTTTCCTGGAAAATACACTAAAAAACCTACGAGCCGTTCTGGAGTAATCCCATCTTCTCCGAAATGGCCAAAAAAAAAGCGTTACTGATTTTTCCTTGAAAATACACTAAAAAACCTACGAGCCGTTCTGGAGTAATCCCATCTTCTCCAAATTGGCAAAAAAAAAGCGTTGCTGATTTTTCCTGGAAAATACACTAAAAACCCTACGAGCAGTTCCCGAGTAATCACACCTTCTCCAAATTGGCCAAAATAAAAGCGTTGCTGATTTTTCCTGGAAAATACACTAAAAATCCTACGAGCCGTTCCCGAGTAATCACACCTTCTCCAAATTGGCCAAAAAAAGCGTTGCTGATTTTTCCTGGAAATTACACTAAAAATTTTATGAGCCGTTCCCGAGTAATCACACCTTCTCCAAATTTCCAAAAAAAAGCGTTGCTGATTTTTCCTGGAAATTACACTAAAAATCCTACGAGCCGTTCCCGAGTAATCCCATCTTCTCCAAATTGGCAAAAAAAAGCGTTGTTGATTTTTCCTGGAAAATACACTAAAAATCCTACGAGCCGTTCCCGAGTAATCTTATCTTCTCCAAATTGGCCACAAAAAAACGTTGCTGATTTTTCCTGGAAAATACACTAAAAAACCTACGAGCCGTTCTGGAGTAATCCCATCTTCTCCGAAATGGCCAAAAAAAAAGCGTTACTGATTTTTCCTTGAAAATACACTAAAAAACCTACGAGCCGTTCTGGAGTAATCCCATCTTCTCCAAATTGGCAAAAAAAAAGCGTTGCTGATTTTTCCTGGAAAATACACTAAAAACCCTACGAGCAGTTCCCGAGTAATCACACCTTCTCCAAATTGGCCAAAATAAAAGCGTTGCTGATTTTTCCTGGAAAATACACTAAAAATCCTACGAGCCGTTCCCGAGTAATCACACCTTCTCCAAATTGGCCAAAAAAAGCGTTGCTGATTTTTCCTGGAAATTACACTAAAAATTTTATGAGCCGTTCCCGAGTAATCACACCTTCTCCAAATTTCCAAAAAAAAGCGTTGCTGATTTTTCCTGGAAATTACACTAAAAATCCTACGAGCCGTTCCCGAGTAATCCCATCTTCTCCGAAATGGCCAAAAAAAAAGCGTTGCTGATTTTTCCTTGAAAATACACTAAAAAACCTACGAGCCGTTCTGGAGTAATCCCATCTTCTCCAAATTGGCAAAAAAAAGCGTTGCTGATTTTTCCTGGAAAATACACTAAAAATCCTACGAGCAGTTCCCGAGTAATCACACCTTCTCCAAATTGGCCAAAAAAAAAGCGTTGCTGATTTTTCCTGGAAAATACACTAATAATCCTACGAGCCGTTCCCGAGTAATCACACCTTCTCCAAATTGGCCAAAAAAAGCGTTGCTGATTTTTCCTGGAAAATACACTAAAAATTTTATGAGCCGTTCCCGAGTAATCACACCTTCTCCAAATTGGCAAAAAAAAGCGTTGCTGATTTTTCCTGGAAAAAACACTAAAAATCTTACGAGCCGTTCCCGAGTAATCCCATCTTCTCCAAATTGGCCAAAAAAAAGCTTTGTTGATTTTTCATGGAAAATACACTAAAAATCTTACGAGCCGTTCCCGAGTAATCCCATCTTCTCCAAATTGGCCAAAAAAAAGCGTTGCTGATTTTTCCTGGAAAATACACTAAAAATCCTACGAGCCGTTCCCGAGTAATCACACCTTCTCGAAATTGGCCAAAAAAAAGCGTTGCTGATTTTTCCTGGAAAATACACTAAAAATTTTATGAGCCGTTCCCGAGTAATCACACCTTCTCCAAATTGCCAAAAAAAAGCGTTGCTGATTTTTCCTGGAAATTACACTAAAAATCCTACGAGCCGTTCCCAAATAATCACACCTTCTCCAAATTGGCCAAAAAAAGCGTTGCTGATTTTTCCTGGAAATTACACTAAAAATCCTACGAGCCGTTCCCGAGTAATCACACCTTCTCCAAATTGGCCAAAAAAAGCGTTGCTGATTTTTCCTGGAAAATACACTAAAAATCCTACGAGCCGTTCCCGAGTAATCACACCTTCTCCAAATTGGCCAAAAAAAGCGTTGCTGATTTTTCCTGGAAAATACACTAATAATCCTACGAGCCGTTCCCGAGTAATCACACCTTCTCCAAATTGGCCAAAAAAAAGCGTTGCTGATTTTTCCTGGAAAATACACTAAAAATTTTATGAGCCGTTCCCGAGTAATCCCATCTTCTCCAAATTGGCCAAAAAAAAAGCGTTGCTGATTTTTCCTGGAAAATACACTAAAAATCCTACGAGCCGTTCCCGAGTAATCACACTTTCTCGAAATTGGCCAAAAAAAAGCGTTGCTGATTTTTCCTGGAAAATACACTAAAAATTTTATGAGCCGTTCCCGAGTAATCACACCTTCTCCAAATTGCCAAAAAAAAGCGTTGCTGATTTTTCCTGGAAAATACACTAAAAATTTTATGAGCCGTTCCCGAGTAATCACACCTTCTCCAAATTGTCAAAAAAAAAAGCGTTGCTGATTTTTCCTGGAAAATACACTAAAAATCCTACGAGCCGTTCCCGAGTAATCACACCTTCTCCAAATTGGCCAAAAAAAGCGTTGCTGATTTTTCCTGGAAATTACACTAAAAATCCTACGAGCCGTTCCCGAGTAATCACACCTTCTCCAAATTGGCCAAAAAAAAGCGTTGCTGATTTTTCCTGGAAAATACACTAAAAATTTTATGAGCCGTTCCCGAGTAATCACACCTTCTCCAAATTGGCCAAAAAAAAGCGTTGCTGATTTTTCCTGGAAAATACACTAAAAATTTTATGAGCCGTTCCCGAGTAATCCCATCTTCTCCAAATTGGCCAAAAAAAAGCGTTGCTGAATTTTCCTGGAAAATACACTAAAAATCCTACGAGCCGTTCCCGAGTAATCACACCTTCTCGAAATTGGCCAAAAAAAAGCGTTGCTGATTTTTCCTGGAAAATACACTAAAAATTTTATGAGCCGTTCCCGAGTAATCACACCTTCTCCAAATTGCCAAAAAAAAAGCGTTGCTGATTTTTCCTGGAAAATACACTAAAAATTTTATGAGCCGTTCCCGAGTAATCACACCTTCTCCAAATTGCCAAAAAAAAGCGTTGCTGATTTTTCCTGGAAATTACACTAAAAATCCTACGAGCCGTTCCCGAGTAATCCCATCTTCTCCAAATTGGCCAAAAAAAAGCGTTGCTGATTTTTCCTGGAAATTACACTAAAAATCCTACGAGCCGTTCCCGAGTAATCCCATCTTCTCGAAATTGGCAAAAAAAAAGCGTTGCTGATTTTTCCTGGAAAATACACTAAAAATTTTATGAGCCGTTCCCGAGTAATCACACCTTCTCCAAATTGCCAAAAAAAAAGCGTTGCTGATTTTTCCTGGAAATTACACTAAAAATCCTACGAGCCGTTCCCGAGTAATCCCATCTTCTCCAAATTGGCCAAAAAAAAAGCGTTGCTGATTTTTCCTGGAAAATACACTAAAAATTCTACGAGCCGTTCCCGAGTAATCACACCTTCTCCAAATTGGCAAAAAAAAGCGTTGTTGATTTTTCCTGGAAAATACACTAAAAATCCTACGAGCCGTTCCCGAGTAATCACACCTTCTCCAAATTGCCAAAAAAAAGCGTTGCTGATTTTTCCTGGAAATTACACTAAAAATCCTACGAGCCGTTCCCGAGTAATCACACCTTCTCCAAATTGGCCAAAAAAAGCGTTGCTGATTTTTCCTGGAAAATACACTAATAATCCTACGAGCCGTTCCCGAGTAATCACACCTTCTCCAAATTGGCCAAAAAAAAAGCGTTGCTGATTTTTCCTGGAAAATACACTAAAAATTTTATGAGCCGTTCCCGAGTAATCACACCTTCTCCAAATTGGCCAAAAAAAAGCGTTGCTGATTTTTCCTGGAAATTACACTAAAAATCCTACGAGCCGTTCCCGAGTAATCCCATCTTCTCCAAATTGGCCAAAAAAAAAAGCGTTGCTGATTTTTCCTGGAAAATACACTAAAAAACCTACGAGCCGTTCTGGAGTAATCCCATCTTCTCCGAAATGGCCAAAAAAAAAGCGTTACTGATTTTTCCTTGAAAATACACTAAAAAACCTACGAGCCGTTCTGGAGTAATCCCATCTTCTCCAAATTGGCAAAAAAAAAGCGTTGCTGATTTTTCCTGGAAAATACACTAAAAACCCTACGAGCAGTTCCCGAGTAATCACACCTTCTCCAAATTGGCCAAAATAAAAGCGTTGCTGATTTTTCCTGGAAAATACACTAAAAATCCTACGAGCCGTTCCCGAGTAATCACACCTTCTCCAAATTGGCCAAAAAAAGCGTTGCTGATTTTTCCTGGAAATTACACTAAAAATTTTATGAGCCGTTCCCGAGTAATCACACCTTCTCCAAATTTCCAAAAAAAAGCGTTGCTGATTTTTCCTGGAAATTACACTAAAAATCCTACGAGCCGTTCCCGAGTAATCCCATCTTCTCCAAATTGGCAAAAAAAAGCGTTGTTGATTTTTCCTGGAAAATACACTAAAAATCCTACGAGCCGTTCCCGAGTAATCTTATCTTCTCCAAATTGGCCACAAAAAAACGTTGCTGATTTTTTCTGGAAAATACACTAAAAATCCTACGAGCCGTTCCCGAGTAATCACACCTTCTCCAAATTGGCCAAAAAAAAGCGTTGCTGATTTTTCCTGGAAAATACACTAAAAATCCTACGAGCCGTTCCCGAGTAATCACACCTTCTCCAAATTGGCAAAAAAAAGCGTTGTTGATTTTTCCTGGAAAATACACTAAAAATCCTACGAGCCGTTCCCGAGTAATCACACCTTCTCCAAATTGCCAAAAAAAAGCCTTGCTGATTTTTCCTGGAAATTACACTAAAAATCCTACGAGCCGTTCCCGAGTAATCCCATCTTCTCCAAATTGGCCAAAAAAAGCGTTGTTGATTTTTCCTGGAAAATACACTAAAAATCCTACGAGCCGTTCCCGAGTAATCACACCTTCTCCAAATTGGCCAAAAAAAGCGTTGCTGATTTTTCCTGGAAAATACACTAAAAAACCTACGAGCCGTTCCCGAGTAATCACACCTTCTCCAAATTGCCAAAAAAAAAGCGTTGCTGATTTTTCTTGGAAATTACACTAAAAATCCTACGAGCCGTTCCCGAGTAATCCCATCTTCTCCAAATTGGCAAAAAAAAGCGTTGTTGATTTTTCCTGGAAAATACACTAAAAATCCTACGAGCCGTTCCCGAGTAATCTTATCTTCTCCAAATTGGCCAAAAAAAAGCGTTGCTGATTTTTCCTGGAAAATACACTAAAAATATTACGAGCCGTTCCCGAGTAATCCCATCTTCTCCAAATTGGCAAAAAAAAAGCGTTGCTGATTTTTCCTGGAAAAAACATCAAAAATCTTACGAGCCGTTCCCGAGTAATCACACCTTCTCCAAATTGGCCAAAAAAAAAGCGTTGCTGATTTTTCCTGTAAAAAACATCAAAAATCTTACGAGCCGTTCCCGAGTAATCACACCTTCTCCAAATTGGCCAAAAAAAAGCGTTGCTGATTTTTCCTTGAAAATACACTAAAAAACCTACGAGCCCTTCCCAAGTAATCCCATCTTCTCCAAATTAGCAAAAAAAAAAGCGTTGCTGATTTTTCCTGGAAAATACACTAAAAATCCTACGAGCCGTTCCCGAGTAATCACACCTTCTCCAAATTGGCAAAAAAAAGCGTTGCTGATTTTTCCTGGAAAAAACACTAAAAATCCTACGAGCCGTTCCCGAGTAATCACACCTTCCCCAAATTGGCCAAAAAAAAGCGTTGCTGATTTTTCCTGGAAATTACACTAAAAATCCTACGAGCCGTTCCCGAGTAATCACACCTTCTCCAAATTGGCCAAAAAAAAAGCGTTGCTGATTTTTCCTGGAAAATACACTAAAAATTCTACGAGCCGTTCCCGAGTAATCATACCTTCTCCAAATTGGCCAAAAAAAAGCGTTGCTGATTTTTCCTGGAAAATACACTAAAAATCCTACGAGCCGTTCCCGAGTAATCACACCTTCTCCAAATTGGCCAAAAAAAGCGTTGCTGATTTTTCCTGGAAAATACACTAAAAATCCTACGAGCCGTTCCCGAGTAATCACACCTTCTCCAAATTGGCCAAAAAAAAAAGCTTTGTTGATTTTTCCTGGAAAATACACTAAAAATCTTACGAGCCGTTCCCGAGTAATCCCATCTTCTCCAAATTGGCCAAAAAAAAGCGTTGCTGATTTTTCCTGGAAAATACACTAAAAATCCTACGAGCCGTTCCCGAGTAATCACACCTTCTCGAAATTGGCCAAAAAAAAGCGTTGCTGATTTTTCCTGGAAAATACACTAAAAATTTTATGAGCCGTTCCCGGGTAATCACACCTTCTCCAAATTGCCAAAAAAAAGCGTTGCTGATTTTTCCTGATAATTACACTAAAAATCCTACGAGCCGTTCCCGAGTAATCACACCTTCTCCAAATTGGCCAAAAAAAAGCGTTGTTGATTTTTCCTGGAAAATACACTAAAAATCCTACGAGCCGTTCCCGAGTAATCTTATCTTCTCCAAATTGGCCAAAAAAAAAGCGTTGCTGATTTTTCCTGGAAAATACACTAAAAATTCTACGAGCCGTTCCCGAGTAATCATACCTTCTCCAAATTGGCCAAAAAAAAGCGTTGCTGATTTTTCCTGGAAAATACACTAAAAATCCTACGAGCCGTTCCCGAGTAATCACACCTTCTCCAAATTGGCCAAAAAAAGCGTTGCTGATTTTTCCTGGAAAATACGCTAAAAATCCTACGAGCCGTTCCCGAGTAATCACACCTTCTCCAAATTGGCCAAAAAAAAAGCTTTGTTGATTTTTCCTGGAAAATACACTAAAAATCCTACGAGCCGTTCCCGAGTAATCACACCTTCTCCAAATTGGCAAAAAAAAAGCTTTGCTGATTTTTCCTGGAAAATACACTAAAAATCCTACGAGCCGTTCCCGAGTAATCACACCTTCTGCAAATTGCCAAAAAAAAGCGTTGCTGATTTTTCCTGCAAATTACACTAAAAATCCTACGAGCCGTTCCCGAGTAATCACACCTTCTCCAAATTGGCCAAAAAAAAGCGTTGTTGATTTTTCCTGGAAAATACACTAAAAATCCTACGAGCCGTTCCCGAGTAATCTTATCTTCTCCAAATTGGCCAAAAAAAAACGTTGCTGATTTTTCCTGGAAAATACACTAAAAATCCTACGAGCCGTTCCCGAGTAATCACACCTTCTCCAAATTGGCAAAAAAAAAAGCGTTGCTGATTTTTCCTGGAAAATACACTAAAAATCTTACGAGCCGTTCCCGAGTAATCACACCTTCTCCAAATTGGCCAAAAAAAAGCGTTGCTGATTTTTCCTGGAAAATACACTAAAAATCCTACGAGCCGTTCCCGAGTAATCACACCTTCTCCAAATTGGCCAAAAACGTTCCCGAGTAATCAAACCTTCTCCAAATTGGCCAAAAAAAGCGTTGCTGATTTTTCCTGGAAAATACACTAAAAATCTTACGAGCCGTTCCCGAGTAATCACACCTTCTCCGAATTGGCAAAAAAAAGCGTTGTTGATTTTTCCTGGAAAATACACTAAAAATCCTACGAGCCGTTCCCGAGTAATCACACCTTCTCCAAATTGGCCAAAAAAAGCGTTGTTGATTTTTCCTGGAAAATACACTAAAAATCTTACGAGCCATTCCCGAGTAATCCCATCTTCTCCAAATTGGCCAAAAAAAAAGCGTTGCTGATTTTTCCTGGAAAATACACTAAAAATCCTACGAGCCGTTCCCGAGTAATCACACCTTCTCCAAATTGGCAAAAAAAAGCGTTGTTGATTTTTCCTGGAAAATACACTAAAAATCCTACGAGCCGTTCCCGAGTAATCACACCTTCTCCAAATTGGCCAAAAAAAGCGTTGTTGATTTTTCCTGGAAAATACACTAAAAATCCTACGAGCCGTTCCCGAGTAATCACACCTTCTCCAAATTGGCCAAAAAAAGCGTTGTTGATTTTTCCTGGAAATTACACTAAAAATCCTACGAGCCGTTCCCGAGTAATCCCATCTTCTCCAAATTGGCAAAAAAAAAGCGTTGCTGATTTTTCCTGGAAAATACACTAAAAATCTTACGAGCCGTTCCCGAGTAATCCCATCTTCTCCAAATTGGCAAAAAAAAGCGTTGTGTATTTTTCCTGGAAAATACACTAAAAATCCTACGAGCCGTTCCCGAGTAATCACACCTTCTCCAAATTGGCAAAAAAAAGCGTTGTTGATTTTTCCTGGAAAATACACTAAAAATCTTACGAGCCGTTCCCGAGTAATCACACCTTCTCCAAATTGGCCAAAAAAAAGCGTTGCTGATTTTTCCTGGAAAATACACTAAAAATCCTACGAGCCGTTCCCGAGTAATCACACCTTCTCCAAATTGGCCAAAAACGTTCCCGAGTAATCAAACCTTCTCCAAATTGGCCAAAAAAAGCGTTGCTGATTTTTCCTGGAAAATACACTAAAAATCCTACGAGCCGTTCCCGAGTAATCACACCTTCTCCAAATTGACAAAAAAAAGCGTTGTTGATTTTTCCTGGAAAATACACTAAAAATCCTACGAGCCGTTCCCGAGTAATCACACCTTCTCCAAATTGGCCAAAAAAAGCGTTGTTGATTTTTCCTGGAAAATACACTAAAAATCTTACGAGCCATTCCCGAGTAATCCCATCTTCTCCAAATTGGCCAAAAAAAAAGCGTTGCTGATTTTTCCTGGAAAATACACTAAAAATCCTACGAGCCGTTCCCGAGTAATCACACCTTCTCCAAATTGGCCAAAAAAAAGCGTTGCTGATTTTTCCTGGAAATTACACTAAAAATCCTACGAGCAGTTCCCGAGTAATCACACCTTCTCCAAATTGGCCAAAAAAAAGCGTTGCTGATTTTTCCTGGAAATTACACTAAAAATTCTACGAGCCGTTCCCGAGTAATCCCATCTTCTCCAAATTGGCCAAAAAAAAGCTTTGTTGATTTTTCCTGGAAAATACACTAAAAATCTTACGAGCCGTTCCCCAGTAATCCCATCTTCTCCAAATTGGCCAAAAAAAAGCGTTGCTGATTTTTCCTGGAAAATACACTAAAAATCCTACGAGCCGTTCCCGAGTAATCACACCTTCTCGAAATTGGCCAAAAAAAAGCGTTGCTGATTTTTCCTGGAAAATACACTAAAAATTTTATGAGCCGTTCCCGAGTAATCACACCTTCTCCAAATTGGCAAAAAAAAGCGTTGCTGATTTTTCCTGGAAAAAACACTAAAAATCTTACGAGCCGTTCCCGAATAATCACACCTTCTCCAAATTGGCCAAAAAAAAGCGTTGCTGATTTTTCCTGGAAATTACACTAAAAATCCTACGAGCCGTTCCCGAGTAATCCCATCTTCTCCAAATTGGCAAAAAAAAAGCGTTGCTGATTTTTCCTGGAAAATACACTAAAAATCTTACGAGCCGTTCCCGAGTAATCCCATCTTCTCCAAATTGGCAAAAAAAAGCGTTGTGTATTTTTCCTGGAAAATACACTAAAAATCCTACGAGCCGTTCCCGAGTAATCTTATCTTCTCCAAATTGGCCAAAAAAAAGCGTTGCTGATTTTTCCTGGAAATTACACTAAAAATCCTACGAGCCGTTCCCGAGTAATCACACCTTCTCCAAATTGCCAAAAAAAAGCGTTGCTGATTTTTCCTGGAAATTACACTAAAAATCCTACGAGCCGTTCCCGTGTAATCCCATCTTCTCCAAATTGGCCAAAAAAAAGCGTTGCTGATTTTTCATGGAAAATACACTAAAAATCTTACGAGCCGTTCCCGAGTAATCCCATCTTCTCCAAATTGGCAAAAAAAAGCGTGTAACGACACGTTTCCTCGCTGGATGCTGGGATAGGTTCAGCGGGGTCCAGGGTCGTTCGAATGAAATAAAACCACAGTGAACAACTTGGTTTTCTTATACTTTAAAATAATCCTTTATTTAATTTTCTACAGCTTTATATTAATTGTGAATCCGTAACGCCGCCTTACGAGAGTTGTAGTCGAAGGCTGTTTTGAGTTCAACGCTGGCCGTCCAAGATTTTGGGTATAGCACTCTCCTGGGGTAGGATGAAGTGGTCAGTGGGCGGCTGGCCTGTAGGAATAAACTCCCATACAGGTCAATCAGCTACCTGACACCGGCGCTGATGAAAAAGGGGCTGCACACAAAAACGTCACCTGGCTTAGAAGGACGTGATTAGTGAGCGGCAAAACCTATAGGAACGAACTCCCATACAGGTCTAACAGGCTCGCTGATACCGGCACTGGCAATAGAGGGATGGCTCTAACGGACGTCGCCTGACGGAGGATGAATTTAGTGGCAAACCTATAGAGACAAACTCCCGTACAGGCTTCCACTCTTCGTACGCAGATACTGGCAGTGAAGGAAGTACACCAGTGAAGTCTGGAAACAGTACAAGAATAAACTCCTCGTATCGTTTTAGTGCCACGTTTAGTTTAAATCACAAACTATTGTTAGGCTATTACCGCACAACCAAAGTGAGTTCTTACCGCTAAGCGAGCTCCCAGCAGACTGACTTCTCTATTATTTTGTCTTGCCTTTTATGCCTATACAATTGTCGATACACACGCATACACAGCGTAGTATATGTGTCGTATGCCTTGCATGGCTGTACAGCGAGCGGTTGTATTTTGGTGGGGGTATCCATATTTGACATGCAGGGGGCGTTACTTTATCCGTTAATAAAGACGTTATAATTTGAAAGGGTAGTTTAACTTACTGACTAGTTTTAATATGATTAAATAAAATATATTTCCGTTTCGATGAAACAAATTCAATAAGGAATATAATGCAAACTAGATACTACAAATTCAGGTAGTACAAAATGAATGGAGAATAATTCAATTAATAATAGTAATGTAAATAATATAAAAACATAATAACAAAACTGGCGATACTTCGATCCATAAAGAAGTATAGACAATATTCTATTTGCCAATTATTGTTGTGTGGGAAAAACAAGTGCAACGACTTTTGCCGTTACACTGCTCCCCCTCTATTCATTTAAGGTTATGGGCGTAGCCACCGGATGCGCACAAGGCCATTGCGCGTATAGTTGATGCGGTACTTCTGCCCTCGTATCTCTATTAGCGTACGCACACGTCTCTGGGACGGTGCTACTGGGAAGCGTTTTTCAATTTCCTCTCGCAATTCTTCAGGAGCCTGCAACAATGATATATCCCGTGAATTAGTCGGGAGTGGCGGCGCTCTGGAGACCATTGACATTTGAGAAACTGTTAATGGTGTTACTCTGGCGAATTGCCTTGGAGGCGTGACTAGTGTTCTGGGCAACGTAACTGATGATGCGATTAATGATATTTCCTTGCACGATGGCCGACGATCTGGTGGTAGTGGGGGACTGTTTACATGTGAATGTGCCCTCATTCGAAAATATTGTTCCGTGCTAGTACGTTTGGAACTATCTGTTGGTGATGTGGGTACTGGGCTCCCCTTTGTGAAGCGACGCGCTCTGTTTTTGGTGGTGCGTATTCTCCGTTTTCGACTTGTGCTGGGGATGTCGTCGTCTTTGAGGACTATGGTTCGACGGCTTTTAGCTTGATCCTTTTTTAGGTTTTGTCGGAACTTTTCCCGTGACGCATCAAATTTTTCTTGGTTGTTACTCATGATCCGCACTTGTTTACTTTTTTCATGATTTTTCTTACCCGTAATCTTTGTGAAACGCTCCCTTCGACGTGGCCTACTCTGTTCGACTTTCCTGGAATGCGTGACAAGACCGGCACATGTGAATGTCGTGTTAAAATTTCGCAGGAAGTCAAGGCCTAAAGTGACACTTTCTGTCGCTTGGTCCATAATTAGAAATTCGTGCTCTGCGGTCACATTTCCCAAGCGCACGTTATATTTGACAGCCTTCGTGACGACTCTTTTTGAGCCATCGGCTAGTATCACGTCGATGTCCTCTTGGCCATATGGGGGCTTAGGTGTTAGCTGTTGGATGAGCGTCGGCACGATGAAGCTTCGCGTCGCACCCGTGTCAATGATGGCTGTTACCAAGTTTCCTTCGATTAATAATGTTGCCTTTAATTTCTCCTCTCCCCAAGTCAAGTGTGTGTTTTGACTTTGGTTTTTCGTAGCTTTGCTCGGTTTATATGGATGTCGTCCGGTCTTTGGAAAAAACTCCGTGGACAACATGCGATAGTGTTCCCCTCGATTCTGTTGTGCGTTACCCGGTATCGTTTCCATATCTGCCGCTAAATTAATAAGTTCGTCCAACGTTGTGAAATCACGCCGGCGGATATACCACTGGTAGTCTGGTAATGTGTTTCTGTAGATTCGTTCAAGTTTCTGGGTCGGATTAAGATCTGTATGCCTCATTAGATCCTGTAAATTCAGCATATATTCTTTAAATGATTCGCGAGGTTTCTGGGTGCGTTTTCGGATCTCATCCTCCAGCTTTTCGAAGTACCGGGGAGGTAGAAAGAAGTCACAGAAATCTTTTTTGAACATTCGCCACTGGTCCCATTGTTTATTGTTATTCCGGAACCAGCTGAGCGCTTTGTCGCGGAAAAATTCTGACATCACTCTGAGGACGTCATTTAATTGAATTTCGTACATACCCGATAACTCTTCTACTCGCTCTATAAACCCTAGAGGGTCCTTTCCTCCATCATACTTGAGGCCCCATTTCCGCACTAGGTCGATTATGAGTACCTTGCTCTCTTTTCCCGTGTTCTGTACATCAAGATTGCACAGTCTTTGGGTTATAGTCTCTATTTTCAGTGGGGATGTATTATTTGCTGCCTCGGTATCCCGTGGTGGCACAGACAAGCTGGCCCCGGGTGATAGTGAGGAAACTTTCTCGTGTTGTGCCTGCAGTTCTAGCAGTCTGTTCATTATTGCCGCCTCGTGGTCGGTTGTTAAGAATTTTGCGAATCGCTTACGTAATTCTTCCACAGTACCTGTAGCAGTTTGCTCGAACTCCGCCAAGTAGCTGATTAGCTCTTCCCTTTTTAGTGAGTATACCCACGTGGTTTTCAGCATTTTTTTTTTAGATGGACAAAAATTTATGTGGTGGTAGCCGTTTTTCTGGGCACAGATCTCTTTTCGTTGTTGCAAATTTTTTCTTGTAGTTATAGTTGATTTTCGCTGTAAATTAATTAGAAAGGTTTTTTTTTCCTTTTTTTTTTGTATATATATATTTTTTTTAATCTTTATTTTTGTTGGACTTAGACATTAAATGTCCCTGCTCGGGCGCCATGTAACGACACGTTTCCTCGCTGGATGCTGGGATAGGTTCAGCGGGGTCCAGGGTCGTTCGAATGAAATAAAACCACAGTGAACAACTTGGTTTTCTTATACTTTAAAATAATCCTTTATTTAATTTTCTACAGCTTTATATTAATTGTGAATCCGTAACGCCGCCTTACGAGAGTTGTAGTCGAAGGCTGTTTTGAGTTCAACGCTGGCCGTCCAAGATTTTGGGTATAGCACTCTCCTGGGGTAGGATGAAGTGGTCAGTGGGCGGCTGGCCTGTAGGAATAAACTCCCATACAGGTCAATCAGCTACCTGACACCGGCGCTGATGAAAAAGGGGCTGCACACAAAAACGTCACCTGGCTTAGAAGGACGTGATTAGTGAGCGGCAAAACCTATAGGAACGAACTCCCATACAGGTCTAACAGGCTCGCTGATACCGGCACTGGCAATAGAGGGATGGCTCTAACGGACGTCGCCTGACGGAGGATGAATTTAGTGGCAAACCTATAGAGACAAACTCCCGTACAGGCTTCCACTCTTCGTACGCAGATACTGGCAGTGAAGGAAGTACACCAGTGAAGTCTGGAAACAGTACAAGAATAAACTCCTCGTATCGTTTTAGTGCCACGTTTAGTTTAAATCACAAACTATTGTTAGGCTATTACCGCACAACCAAAGTGAGTTCTTACCGCTAAGCGAGCTCCCAGCAGACTCACTTCTCTATTATTTTGTCTTGCCTTTTATGCCTATACAATTGTCGATACACACGCATACACAGCGTAGTATATGTGTCGTATGCCTTGCATGGCTGTACAGCGAGCGGTTGTATTTTGGTGGGGGTATCCATATTTGACATGCAGGGGGCGTTACTTTATCCGTTAATAAAGACGTTATAATTTGAAAGGGTAGTTTAACTTACTGACTAGTTTTAATATGATTAAATAAAATATATTTCCGTTTCGATGAAACAAATTCAATAAGGAATATAATGCAAACTAGATACTACAAATTCAGGTAGTACAAAATGAATGGAGAATAATTCAATTAATAATAGTAATGTAAATAATATAAAAACATAATAACAAAACTGGCGATACTTCGATCCATAAAGAAGTATAGACAATATTCTATTTGCCAATTATTGTTGTGTGGGAAAAACAAGTGCAACGACTTTTGCCGTTACAAGCGTTGTTGATTTTTCCTGGAAAATACACTAAAAATCCTACGAGCCGTTCCCGAGTAATCACACCTTCTCCAAATTGGCCAAAAAAAGCGTTGTTGATTTTTCCTCGAAAATACACTAAAAATCCTACGAGCCGTTCCCGAGTAATCCCATCTTCTCCAAATTGGCCAAGAAAAAGCTTTGTTGATTTTTCCTGGAAAATACACTAAAAATCTTACGAGCCGTTCCCCAGTAATCCCATCTTCTCCAAATTGGCCAAAAAAAAGCGTTACTGATTTTTCCTGGAAAATACACTAAAAATCCTACGAGCCGTTCCCGAGTAATCACACCTTCTCGAAATTGGCCAAAAAAAAGCGTTGCTGATTTTTCCTGGAAAATACACTAAAAATTTTATGAGCCGTTCCCGAGTAATCACACCTTCTCCAAATTGGCAAAAAAAAGCGTTGCTGATTTTTCCTGGAAAAAACACTAAAAATCTTACGAGCCGTTCCCGAATAATCACACCTTCTCCAAATTGGCCAAAAAAAAGCGTTGCTGATTTTTCCTGGAAATTACACTAAAAATCCTACGAGCCGTTCCCGAGTAATCCCATCTTCTCCAAATTGGCAAAAAAAAAGCGTTGCTGATTTTTCCTGGAAAATACACTAAAAATCTTACGAGCCGTTCCCGAGTAATCCCATCTTCTCCAAATTGGCAAAAAAAAAAGCGTTGCTGATTTTTCCTGGAAATTACACTAAAAATCCTACGAGCCGTTCCCGAGTAATCTTATCTTCTCCAAATTGGCCAAAAAAAAGCGTTGCTGATTTTTCCTGGAAATTACACTAAAAATCCTACGAGCCGTTCCCGAGTAATCACACCTTCTCCAAATTGCCAAAAAAAAGCGTTGCTGATTTTTCATGGAAATTACACTAAAAATCCTACGAGCCGTTCCCGTGTAATCCCATCTTCTCCAAATTGGCCAAAAAAAAGCGTTGCTGATTTTTCATGGAAAATACACTAAAAATCTTACGAGCCGTTCCCGAGTAATCCCATCTTCTCCAAATTGGCAAAAAAAAGCGTTGTTGATTTTTCCTGGAAAATACACTAAAAATCCTACGAGCCGTTCCCGAGTAATCACACCTTCTCCAAATTGGCCAAAAAAAGCGTTGTTGATTTTTCCTCGAAAATATACTAAAAATCCTACGAGCCGTTCCCGAGTAATCACACCTTCTCCAAATTGGCCAAAAAAAGCGTTGCTGATTTTTCCTGGAAAATACACTAAAAATCCTACGAGCAGTTCCCGAGTAATCACACCTTCTCCAAATTGGCCAAAAAAAAGCGTTGCTGATTTTTCCTGGAAAATACACTAAAAATCCTACGAGCCGTTCCCGAGTAATCCCATCTTCTCCAAATTGGCCAAAAAAAAAGCGTTGCTGATTTTTCCTGGAAAATACACTAAAAATCCTACGAGCCGTTCCCGAGTAATCACACCTTCTCCAAATTGGCAAAAAAAAGCGTTGCTGATTTTTCCTGGAAAATATATTAAAAATTTTATGAGCCGTTCCCGAGTAATCACACCTTCTCCAAATTGGCAAAAAAAAGCGTTGCTGATTTTTCCTGGAAAAAACACTAAAAATCTTACGAGCCGTTCCCGAGTAATCACACCTTCTCCAAATTGGCCAAAAAAAACCGTTTCTGATTTTTCCTGGAAATTACACTAAAAATCCTACGAGCCGTTCCCGAGTAATCCCATCTTCTCCAAATTGGCCAAAAAAAAGCGTTGCTGATTTTTCCTGGAAAATACACTAAAAATCTTACGAGCCGTTCCCGAGTAATCCCATCTTCTCCAAATTGGCAAAAAAAAGCGTTGTTGATTTTTCCTGGAAAATACACTAAAAATCCTACGAGCCGTTCCCGAGTAATCTTATCTTCTCCAAATTGGCCAAAAAAAAGCGTTGCTGATTTTTCCTGGAAATTACACTAAAAATCCTACGAGCCGTTCCCGAGTAATCACACCTTCTCCAAATTGCCAAAAAAAAGCGTTGCTGATTTTTCCTGGAAATTACACTAAAAATCCTACGAGCCGTTCCCGAGTAATCCCATCTTCTCCAAATTGGCCAAAAAAAAGCGTTGCTGATTTTTCCTGGAAAATACACTAAAAAACCTACGAGCCGTTCCCAAGTAATCCCATCTTCTCCAAATTAGCAAAAAAAAAAGTGTTGCTGATTTTTCCTGGAAAATATATTAAAAATTTTATGAGCCGTTCCCGAGTAATCACACCTTCTCCAAATTGGCAAAAAAAAGCGTTGCTGATTTTTCCTGGAAAAAACACTAAAAATTTTATGAGCCGTTCCCGAGTAATCACACCTTCTCCAAATTGGCAAAAAAAAGCGTTGCTGATTTTTCCTGGAAAAAACACTAAAAATCTTACGAGCCGTTCCCGAGTAATCACACCCTCTCCAAATTGGCCAAAAAAAAGAGTTGCTGATTTTTCTTGGAAATTACACTAAAAATCTTACGAGCGAGCCGTTCCCGAGTAATCACACCTTCTCCAAATTGGCCAAAAAAAAGCGTTGCTGATTTTTCCTGGAAATTACACTAAAAATCCTACGAGCCGTTTCCGAGTAATCCCATCTTCTCCAAATTGGCCAAAAAAAAAGCGTTGCTGATTTTTCCTGGAAAATACACTAAAAATCTTACGAGCCGTTCCCAAGTAATCCCATCTTCTCCAAATTGGCAAAAAAAAGCGTTGTTGATTTTTCCTGGAAAATACACTAAAAATCCTACGAGCCGTTCCCGAGTAATCTTATCTTCTCCAAATTGGCCCAAAAAAAGCGTTGCTGATTTTTCCTGGAAATTACACTAAAAATCCTACGAGCCGTTCCCGAGTAATCACACCTTCTCCAAATTGCCAAAAAAAAGTGTTGCTGATTTATCCTGGAAATTACACTAAAAATCCTACGAGCCGTTCCCGAGTAATCCCATCTTCTCCAAATTGGCCAAAAAAAAGCGTTGCTGATTTTTCCTGGAAAATACACTAAAAATCTTACGAGCCGTTCCCGAGTAATCCCATCTTCTCCAAATTGGCAAAAAAAAGCGTTGTTGATTTTTCCTGGAAAATACACTAAAAATCCTACGAGCCGTTCCCGAGTAATCACACCTTCTCCAAATTGGCCAAAAAAGCGTTGTTGATTTTTCCTCGAAAATACACTAAAAATCCTACGAGCCGTTCCCGAGTAATCACACCTTCTCCAAATTGGCCAAAAAAAGCGTTGCTGATTTTTCCTGGAAAATACACTAAAAATCCTACGAGCAGTTCCCGAGTAATCACACCTTCTCCAAATTGGCCAAAAAAAAGCGTTGCTGATTTTTCCTGGAAAATACACTAAAAATCCTACGAGCCGTTCCCGAGTAATCCCATCTTCTCCAAATTGGCCAAAAAAAAAGCGTTGCTGATTTTTCCTGGAAAATACACTAAAAGTTTTATGAGCCGTTCCCGAGTAATCACACCTTCTCCAAATTGGCAAAAAAAAGCGTTGCTGATTTTTCCTGGAAAAAACACTAAAAATCTTACGAGCCGTTCCCGAGTAATCACACCTTCTCCAAATTGGCCAAAAAAAAGCGTTGCTGATTTTTCCTGGAAATTACACTAAAAATCCTACGAGCCGTTCCCGAGTAATCCCATCTTCTCCAAATTGGCCAAAAAAAAGCGTTGCTGATTTTTCCTGGAAAATACACTAAAAATCTTACGAGCCGTTCCCGAGTAATCCCATCTTCTCCAAATTGGCAAAAAAAAGCGTTGTTGATTTTTCCTGGAAAATACACTAAAAATCCTACGAGCCGTTCCCGAGTAATCTTATCTTCTCCAAATTGGCCAAAAAAAAGCGTTGCTGATTTTTCCTGGAAATTACACTAAAAATCCTACGAGCCGTTCCCGAGTAATCGCACCTTCTCCAAATTGCCAAAAAAAAGCGTTGCTGATTTTTCCTGGAAATTACACTAAAAATCCTACGAGCCGTTCCCGAGTAATCCCATCTTCTCCAAATTGGCCAAAAAAAAAGCGTTGCTGATTTTTCCTGGAAAATACACTAAAAATCTTACGAGCCGTTCCCGAGTAATCCCATCTTCTCCAAATTGGCAAAAAAAAGCGTTGTTGAATTTTCCTGGAAAATACACTAGAAATCCTACGAGCCGTTCCCGAGTAATCACACCTTCTCCAAATTGGCCAAAAAAAGCGTTGTTGATTTTTCCTCGAAAATACACTAAAAATCCTACGAGCCGTTCCCGAGTAATCACACCTTCTCCAAATTGGCCAAAAAAAACGTTGCTGATTTTTCCTGGAAAATACACTAAAAATCCTACGAGCAGTTCCCGAGTAATCACACCTTCTCCAAATTGGCCAAAAAAAAGCGTTGCTGATTTTTCCTGGAAAATACACTAAAAATCCTACGAGCCGTTCCCGAGTAATCCCATCTTCTCCAAATTGGCCAAAAAAAAAAGCGTTGCTGATTTTTCCTGGAAAATACACTAAAAATCCTACGAGCCGTTCCCGAGTAATCACACCTTCTCCAAATTGGCAAAAAAAAGCGTTGCTGATTTTTCCTGGAAAATATATTAAAAATTTTATGAGCCGTTCCCGAGTAATCACACCTTCTCCAAATTGGCAAAAAAAAGCGTTGCTGATTTTTCCTGGAAAAAACACTAAAAATCTTACGAGCCGTTCCCGAGTAATCACACCTTCTCCAAATTGGCCAAAAAAAAGCGTTGCTGATTTTTCCTGGAAATTACACTAAAAATCCTACGAGCCGTTCCCGAGTAATCCCATCTTCTCCAAATTGGCCAAAAAAAAAGCGTTGCTGATTTTTCCTGGAAAATACACTAAAAATCTTACGAGCCGTTCCCAAGTAATCCCATCTTCTCCAAATTGGCAAAAAAAAGCGTTGTTGATTTTTCCTGGAAAATACACTAAAAATCCTACGAGCCGTTCCCGAGTAATCTTATCTTCTCCAAATTGGCCCAAAAAAAGCGTTGCTGATTTTTCCTGGAAATTACACTAAAAATCCTACGAGCCGTTCCCGAGTAATCACACCTTCTCCAAATTGCCAAAAAAAAGTGTTGCTGATTTATCCTGGAAAATACACTAAAAATCCTACGAGCCGTTCCCGAGTAATCACACCTTCTCCAAATTGGCCAAAAAAAGCGTTGCTGATTTTTCCTGGAAAATACACAAAAATCCTACGAGCAGTTCCCGAGTAATCACACCTTCTCCAAATTGGCCAAAAAAAAGCGTTGCTGATTTTTCCTGGAAAATACACTAAAAATCCTACGAGCCGTTCCCGAGTAATCCCATCTTCTCCAAATTGGCCAAAAAAAAAAGCGTTGCTGATTTTTCCTGGAAAATACACTAAAAATCCTACGAGCCGTTCCCGAGTAATCACACCTTCTCCAAATTGGCAAAAAAAAGCGTTGCTGATTTTTCCTGGAAAATATATTAAAAATTTTATGAGCCGTTCCCGAGTAATCACACCTTCTCCAAATTGGCAAAAAAAAGCGTTGCTGATTTTTCCTGGAAAAAACACTAAAAATCTTACGAGCCGTTCCCGAGTAATCACACCTTCTCCAAATTGGCCAAAAAAAAGCGTTGCTGATTTTTCCTGGAAATTACACTAAAAATCCTACGAGCCGTTCCCGAGTAATCCCATCTTCTCCAAATTGGCCAAAAAAAAGCGTTGCTGATTTTTCCTGGAAAATACACTAAAAATCTTACGAGCCGTTCCCGAGTAATCCCATCTTCTCCAAATTGGCAAAAAAAAGCGTTGTTGATTTTTCCTGGAAAATACACTAAAAATCCTACGAGCCGTTCCCGAGTAATCTTATCTTCTCCAAATTGGCCAAAAAAAGCGTTGCTGATTTTTCCTGGAAATTACACTAAAAATCCTACGAGCCGTTCCCGAGTAATCACACCTTCTCTAAATTGCCAAAAAAAAAGCGTTGCTGATTTTTCCTGGAAATTACACTAAAAATCCTACGAGCCGTGCCCGAGTAATCCCATCTTCTCCAAATTGGCCAAAAAAAATCGTTGCTGATTTTTCCTGGAAAATACACTAAAAAACCTACGAGCCGTTCCCAAGTAATCCCATCTTCTCCAAATTAGCAAAAAAAAAAGCGTTGCTGATTTTTCCTGGAAAATATATTAAAAATTTTATGAGCCGTTCCCGAGTAATCACACCTTCTCCAAATTGGCAAAAAAAGCGTTGCTGATTTTTCCTGGAAAACACATCAAAAATCTTACGAGCCGTTCCCGAGTAATCACACCTTCTCCAAATTGGCCAAAAAAAAGCGTTGCTGATTTTTCCTTGAAAATACACTAAAAAACCTAGAGCCGTTCCCAAGTAATCCCATCTTCTCCAAATTAGCAAAAAAAAAGCGTTGCTGATTTTTCCTGGAAAATATATTAAAAATTTTATGAGCCGTTCCCGAGTAATCACACCTTCTCCAAATTGGCAAAAAAAAGCGTTGCTGATTTTTCCTAGAAAAAACACTAAAAATCTTACGAGCCGTTCCCGAGTAATCACACCTTCTCCAAATTGGCCAAAAAAAAGCGTTGCTGATTTTTCCTTGAAAATACACTAAAAAACCTACGAGCCGTTCCCAAGTAATCCCATCTTCTCCAAATTAGCAAAAAAAAAAGCGTTGCTGATTTTTCCTGGAAAATATATTAAAAATTTTATGAGCCGTTCCCGAGTAATCACACCTTCTCCAAATTGGCAAAAAAAAGCGTTGCTGATTTTTCCTGGAAAAAACACTAAAAATTTTATGAGCCGTTCCCGAGTAATCACACCTTCTCCAAATTAGCAAAAAAAAAGCGTTGCTGATTTTTCCTGGAAAAAACACTAAAAATCTTACGAGCCGTTCCCGAGTAATCACACCTTCTCCAAATTGGCCAAAAAAAAGCGTTGCTGATTTTTCCTGGAAATTACACTAAAAATCCTACGAGCCGTTCCCGAGTAATCCCATCTTCTCCAAATTGGCCAAAAAAAAGCGTTGCTGATTTTTCCTGGAAAATACACTAAAAATCTTACGAGCCGTTCCCGAGTAATCCCATCTTCTCCAAATTGGCAAAAAAAAGCGTTGTTGATTTTTCCTGGAAAATACACTAAAAATCCTACGAGCCGTTCCCGAGTAATCACACCTTCTCCAAATTGGCCAAAAAAAAGCGTTGCTGATTTTTCCTGGAAATTACACTAAAAATCCTACGAGCCGTTCCCGAGTAATCCCATCTTCTCCAAATTGGCCAAAAAAAAGCGTTGCTGATTTTTCCTGGAAATTACACTAAAAATCCTACAAGCCGTTCCCGAGTAATCTTATATTCTCCAAATTGGCCAAAAAAAAACGTTGCTGATTTTTCCTGGAAAATACACTAAAAATCCTACGAGCCGTTCCCGAGTAATCACACCTTCTCCAAATTGGTAAAAAAAAAAGCGTTGCACATTTTTCCTGGAAAATATACTAAAAATCTTACGAGCCGTTGCCGAGTAATCACACCTTCTCCAAATTGGCCAAAAAAAGCGTTGCTGATTTTTCCTGGAAATCACACTAAAAATCCTACGAGCCATTCCCGAGTAATCCCATCTTCTCCAAATTGGCCAAAAAAAAGCTTTGTTGATTTTTCCTGGAAAATACACTAAAAATCCTACGAGCCGTTCCCGAGTAATCACACCTTCTCCAAATTGGCCAAAAAAAAGCGTTGCTGATTTTTCCTGGAAAATACACTAAAAATCTTATGAGCCGTTCCCGAGTAATCCCATCTTCTCCAAATTGGCCAAAAAAAAGTGTTGCTGATTTTTCCTGGAAAATACACTAAAAATCCTACGAGCCGTTCCCGAGTAATCACACCTTCTCGAAATTGGCCAAAAAAAAAAAGCGTTGCACATTTTTCCTGGAAAATACACTAAAAATCCTACGAGCCGTTCCCGAGTAATCACACCTTCTCCAAATTGGCCAAAAAAAAGCGTTGCTGATTTTTCCTTGAAAATACACTAAAAATCCTACGAGTAGTTCCCGAGTAATCACACCTTCTCCAAATTGGCCAAAAAAAGCGTTGCTGATTTTTCCTGGAAAATACTATAAAAATCCTACGAGCCGTTCCCGAGTAATCACACCTTCTCCAAATTGGCCAAAAAAAAAGCGTTGCTGATTTTTCCTGGAAAATACACTAAAAATTCTACGAGCCGTTCCCGAGTAATCATACCTTCTCCAAATTGGCCAAAAAAAAGCGTTGCTGATTTTTCCTGGAAAATACACTAAAAATCCTACGAGCCGTTCCCGAGTAATCATACCTTCTCCAAATTGGCCAAAAAAAAGCGTTGCTGATTTTTCCTGGAAAATACACTAAAAATCCTACGAGCCGTTCCCGAGTAATCACACCTTCTCCGAATTGGCCAAAAAAAAGCGTTGCTGATTTTTCCTGGAAAATACACAAAAAATCCTACGAGCCGTTCCCGAGTAATCACACCTTCTCCAAATTGGCCAACAAAAAGCGTTGCTGATTTTTCCTGGAAAATACACTAAAAATCCTACGAGCCGTTCCCGAGTAATCCCATCTTCTCCAAATTGGCCAAAAAAAAAACGTTGCTGATTTTTCCTAGAAAATACACTAAAAAACCTACGAGCCGTTCCCGAGTAATCCCATCTTCTCCAAATTGGCCAAAAAAAGCGTTGCTGATTTTTCCTGGAAAATACACTAAAAATCCTACGAGCCGTTCCCGAGTAATCCCATCTTCTCCAAATTGGCCAAAAAAAAGCGTTGCTGATTTTTCCTTGAAAATACACTAAAAAACCTACGAGCCGTTCTTGAGTAATCCCATCTTCTCCGAATTGGCCAAAAAAAAGCGTTGCTGATTTTTCCTGGAAAATACACTAAAAATCCTACGAGCCGTTCCCGAGTAATCCCATCTTCTCCAAATTGGCCAAAAAAAAGCGTTGCTGATTTTTCCTTGAAAACACACTAAAAAACCTACGAGCCGTTCCCGAGTAATCACATCTTCTCCAAATTGGCCAAAAAAAAGCGTTGCTGATTTTTCCTGGAAAATACACTAAAAATCCTACGAGCCGTTCCCGAGTAATCACACCTTCTCCGAATTGGCCAAAAAAAAGCGTTGCTGATTTTTCCTGGAAAATACACTAAAAATCTTACGAGCCATTCCCGAGTAATCCCATCTTCTCCAAATTGGCCAAAAAAAAGCGTTGCTGATTTTTCCTGGAAAATACACTAAAAATCCTACGAGCCGTTCCCGAGTAATCCCATCTTCTCCAAATTAGCAAAAAAAAAGCGTTGCTGATTTTTCCTGGAAAATTTATTAAAAGTTTTATGAGCCGTTCCCGAGTAATCACACCTTCTCCAAATTGGCAAAAAAAAGCGTTGCTGATTTTTCCTGGAAAAAACACTAAAAATCTTACGAGCCGTTCCCGAGTAATCACACCTTCTCCAAATTGACCAAAAAAAAACGTTGCTGATTTTTCCTGGAAATTACACTAAAAATCCTACGAGCCGTTCCCGAGTAATCACACCTTCTCCAAATTGGCCAAAAAAAAGCGTTGCACATTTCTCCTGGAAAATATACTAAAAAACCTACGAGCCGTTCCCGAGTAATCCCAACTTCTCCAAATTGGCCAAAAAAAAACGTTGCTGATTTTTCCTGGAAAATATATTAAAAATTTTATGAGCCGTTCCCGAGTAATCCCATCTTCTCCAAATTAGCAAAAAAAAAGCGTTGCTGATTTTTCCTGGAAAATACACTAAAAATCCTACGAGCCGTTCCCGAGTAATCACACCTTCTCCAAATTGGCCAAAAAAAAAGCGTTGCTGATTTTTCCTGGAAAATACACTAAAAATCCTACGAGCCGTTCCCGAGTAATCACACCTTCTCCGAATTGGCCAAAAAAAAGCGTTGCTGATTTTTCCTGGAAAATACACTAAAAATCCTACGAGCCATTCCCGAGTAATCCCATCTTCTCCAAATTGGCCAAAAAAAAGCTTTGTTGATTTTTCCTGGAAAATACACTAAAAATCCTACGAGCCGTTCCCGAGTAATCACACCTTCTCCAAATTGGCCAAAAAAAAGCGTTGCTGATTTTTCCTGGAAAATACACTAAAAATCTTATGAGCCGTTCCCGAGTAATCCCATCTTCTCCAAATTGGCCAAAAAAAAAGCGTTGCTGATTTTTCCTGGAAAATACACTAAAAATCCTACGAGCCGTTCCCGAGTAATCACACCTTCTCGAAATTGGCCAAAAAAAAAAAGCGTTGCACATTTTTCCTGGAAAATACACTAAAAATCCTACGAGCCGTTCCCGAGTAATCACACCTTCTCCAAATTGGCAAAAAAAAAGCGTTGCTGATTTTTCCTTGAAAATACACTAAAAATCCTACGAGTAGTTCCCGAGTAATCACACCTTCTCCAAATTGGCCAAAAAAAGCGTTGCTGATTTTTCCTGGAAAATACTATAAAAAACCTACGAGCCGTTCCCGAGTAATCACACCTTCTCCAAATTGGCCAAAAAAAAAGCGTTGCTGATTTTTCCTGGAAAATACACTAAAAATTCTACGAGCCGTTCCCGAGTAATCATACCTTCTCCAAATTGGCCAAAAAAAAGCGTTGCTGATTTTTCCTGGAAAATACACTAAAAATCCTACGAGCCGTTCCCGAGTAATCATACCTTCTCCAAATTGGCCAAAAAAAAGCGTTGCTGATTTTTCCTGGAAAATACACTAAAAATCCTACGAGCCGTTCCCGAGTAATCACACCTTCTCCGAATTGGCCAAAAAAAAGCGTTGCTGATTTTTCCTGGAAAATACACAAAAAATCCTACGAGCCGTTCCCGAGTAATCACACCTTCTCCAAATTGGCCAACAAAAAGCGTTGCTGATTTTTCCTGGAAAATACACTAAAAATCCTACGAGCCGTTCCCGAGTAATCCCATCTTCTCCAAATTGGCCAAAAAAAAAACGTTGCTGATTTTTCCTAGAAAATACACTAAAAAACCTACGAGCCGTTCCCGAGTAATCCCATCTTCTCCAAATTGGCCAAAAAAAGCGTTGCTGATTTTTCCTGGAAAATACACTAAAAATCCTACGAGCCGTTCCCGAGTAATCCCATCTTCTCCAAATTGGCCAAAAAAAAGCGTTGCTGATTTTTCCTTGAAAATACACTAAAAAACCTACGAGCCGTTCTTGAGTAATCCCATCTTCTCCGAATTGGCCAAAAAAAAGCGTTGCTGATTTTTCCTGGAAAATACACTAAAAATCCTACGAGCCGTTCCCGAGTAATCCCATCTTCTCCAAATTGGCCAAAAAAAAGCGTTGCTGATTTTTCCTTGAAAACACACTAAAAAACCTACGAGCCGTTCCCGAGTAATCACATCTTCTCCAAATTGGCCAAAAAAAAGCGTTGCTGATTTTTCCTGGAAAATACACTAAAAATCCTACGAGCCGTTCCCGAGTAATCACACCTTCTCCGAATTGGCCAAAAAAAAGCGTTGCTGATTTTTCCTGGAAAATACACTAAAAATCTTACGAGCCATTCCCGAGTAATCCCATCTTCTCCAAATTGGCCAAAAAAAAGCGTTGCTGATTTTTCCTGGAAAATACACTAAAAATCCTACGAGCCGTTCCCGAGTAATCCCATCTTCTCCAAATTAGCAAAAAAAAAGCGTTGCTGATTTTTCCTGGAAAATTTGTTAAAAGTTTTATGAGCCGTTCCCGAGTAATCACACCTTCTCCAAATTGGCAAAAAAAAGCGTTGCTGATTTTTCCTGGAAAAAACACTAAAAATCTTACGAGCCGTTCCCGAGTAATCACACCTTCTCCAAATTGGCCAAAAAAAAGCGTTGCTGATTTTTCCTGGAAATTACACTAAAAATCCTACGAGCCGTTCCCGAGTAATCACACCTTCTCCAAATTGGCCAAAAAAAAGCGTTGCACATTTCTCCTGGAAAATATACTAAAAAACCTACGAGCCGTTCCCGAGTAATCCCAACTTCTCCAAATTGGCCAAAAAAAAACGTTGCTGATTTTTCCTGGAAAATATATTAAAAATTTTATGAGCCGTTCCCGAGTAATCCCATCTTCACCAAATTAGCAAAAAAAAAGCGTTGCTGATTTTTCCTGGAAAATACACTAAAAATCCTACGAGTCGTTCCCGAGTAATCACACCTTCTCCAAATTGGCCAAAAAAAAAGCGTTGCTGATTTTTCCTGGAAAATACACTAAAAATCCTACGAGCCGTTCCCGAGTAATCACACCTTCTCCGAATTGGCCAAAAAAAAGCGTTGCTGATTTTTCCTGGAAAATACACTAAAAATCCTACGAGCCATTCCCGAGTAATCCCATCTTCTCCAAATTGGCCAAAAAAAAGCTTTGTTGATTTTTCCTGGAAAATACACTAAAAATCCTACGAGCCGTTCCCGAGTAATCACACCTTCTCCAAATTGGCCAAAAAAAAGCGTTGCTGATTTTTCCTGGAAAATACACTAAAAATCTTATGAGCCGTTCCCGAGTAATCCCATCTTCTCCAAATTGGCCAAAAAAAAGCGTTGCTGATTTTTCCTGGAAAATACACTAAAAATCCTACGAGCCGTTCCCGAGTAATCACACCTTCTCGAAATTGGCAAAAAAAAAAAAGCGTTGCACATTTTTCCTGGAAAATACACTAAAAATCCTACGAGCCGTTCCCGAGTAATCACACCTTCTCCAAATTGGCCAAAAAAAAGCGTTGCTGATTTTTCCTTGAAAATACACTAAAAATCCTACGAGTAGTTCCCGAGTAATCACACCTTCTCCAAATTGGCCAAAAAAAGCGTTGCTGATTTTTCCTGGAAAATACTATAAAAATCCTACGAGCCGTTCCCGAGTAATCACACCTTCTCCAAATTGGCCAAAAAAAAAGCGTTGCTGATTTTTCCTGGAAAATACACTAAAAATTCTACGAGCCGTTCCCGAGTAATCATACCTTCTCCAAATTGGCCAAAAAAAAGCGTTGCTGATTTTTCCTGGAAAATACACTAAAAATCCTACGAGCCGTTCCCGAGTAATCATACCTTCTCCAAATTGGCCAAAAAAAAGCGTTGCTGATTTTTCCTTGAAAATACACTAAAAATCCTACGAGCCGTTCCCGAGTAATCACACCTTCTCCGAATTGGCCAAAAAAAAGCGTTGCTGATTTTTCCTGGAAAATACACAAAAAATCCTACGAGCCGTTCCCGAGTAATCACACCTTCTCCAAATTGGCCAACAAAAAGCGTTGCTGATTTTTCCTGGAAAATACACTAAAAATCCTACGAGCCGTTCCCGAGTAATCCCATCTTCTCCAAATTGGCCAAAAAAAAAACGTTGCTGATTTTTCCTAGAAAATACACTAGAAAACCTACGAGCCGTTCCCGAGTAATCCCATCTTCTCCAAATTGGCCAAAAAAAGCGTTGCTGATTTTTCCTGGAAAATACACTAAAAATCCTACGAGCCGTTCCCGAGTAATCCCATCTTCTCCAAATTGGCCAAAAAAAAGCGTTGCTGATTTTTCCTTGAAAATACACTAAAAAACCTACGAGCCGTTCTTGAGTAATCCCATCTTCTCCGAATTGGCCAAAAAAAAGCGTTGCTGATTTTTCCTGGAAAATACACTAAAAATCCTACGAGCCGTTCCCGAGTAATCCCATCTTCTCCAAATTGGCCAAAAAAAAGCGTTGCTGATTTTTCCTTGAAAACACACTAAAAAACCTACGAGCCGTTCCCGAGTAATCACATCTTCTCCAAATTGGCCAAAAAAAAGCGTTGCTGATTTTTCCTGGAAAATACACTAAAAATCCTACGAGCCGTTCCCGAGTAATCACACCTTCTCCGAATTGGCCAAAAAAAAGCGTTGCTGATTTTTCCTGGAAAATACACTAAAAATCTTACGAGCCATTCCCGAGTAATCCCATCTTCTCCAAATTGGCAAAAAAAAAGCGTTGCTGATTTTTCCTGGAAAATACACTAAAAATCCTACGAGCCGTTCCCGAGTAATCCCATCTTCTCCAAATTGGCCAAAAAAAGCGTTGCTGATTTTTCCTGGAAAATACACTAAAAATCCTACGAGCCGTTCCCGAGTAATCACACCTTCTCCAAATTGGCCAAAAAAAAAGCGTTGCTGCTTTTTCCTGGAAAATACACTAAAAATCCTACGAGCCGTTCCCGAGTAATCACACCTTCTCCAAATTGGCCAAAAAAAGCGTTGCTGATTTTTCCTTGAAAATTACACTAAAAATCCTACGAGCCGTTCCCGAGTAATCCCATCTTCTCCAAATTGGCCAAAAAAAAGCGTTGCTGATTTTTCCTGGAAAATATATTAAAAGTTTTATGAGCCGTTCCCGAGTAATCCCATCTTCTCCAAATTGGCCAAAAAAAAGCGTTGCTGATTTTTCCTGGAAAATACACTAAAAATCCTACGAGCCGTTCCCGAGTAATCCCATCTTCTCCAAATTGGCCAAAAAAAAGCGTTGCTGATTTTTCCTGGAAAATACACTAAAAATCCTACGAGCCGTTCCCGAGTAATCACACCTTCTCCAAATTGGCCAAAAAAAAGCGTTGCTGCTTTTTCCTGGAAAATACACTAAAAATCCTACGAGCCGTTCCCGAGTAATCACACCTTCTCCAAATTGGCAAAAAAAAGCGTTGCTGATTTTTCCTGGAAAATACACTAAAAATCCTACGAGCCGTTCCCGAGTAATCACACCTTCTCCGAATTGGCCAAAAAAAAGTGTTGCTGATTTTTCCTGGAAAATACACTAAAAATCCTACGAGCCGTTCCCGAGTAATCACACCTTCTCCAAATTGGCAAAAAAAAGCGTTGCTGATTTTTCCTGGAAAATACACTAAAAATCTTACGAGCCGTTCCCGAGTAATCACACATTCTCCAAATTGGCCAAAAAAAAAACGTTGCTGATTTTTCCTGGAAAATACACTAAAAATCTTACGAGCCGTTCCCGAGTAATCCCATCTTCTCCAAATTGGCCAAAAAAAGCGTTGCTGATTTTTCCTGGAAAATACACTAAAAATCCTACGAGCCGTTCCTGAGTAATCCCATCTTCTCCAAATTGGCCAAAAAAAGCGTTGCTGATTTTTCCTGGAAAATACACTAAAAATCCTACGAGCCGTTCCCGAGTAATCCCATCTTCTCCAAATTAGCAAAAAAAAAGCGTTGCTGATTTTTCCTGGAAAATATATTAAAAGTTTTATGAGCCGTTCCCGAGTAATCCCATCTTCTCCAAATTAGCAAAAAAAAAGCGTTGCTGATTTTTCCTGGAAAATATATTAAAAGTTTTATGAGCCGTTCCCGAGTAATCACACCTTCTCCAAATTGGCAAAAAAAAAGCGTTGCTGATTTTTCCTGGAAAATACACTTAAAATCCTACGAGCCGTTCCCGAGTAATCCCATCTTCTCCAAATTGGCCAAAAAAAGCGTTGCTGATTTTTCCTGGAAAATACACTAAAAATCCTACGAGCCGTTCCCGAGTAATCCCATCTTCTCCAAATTAGCAAAAAAAAAAGCGTTGCTGATTTTTCCTGGAAAATATATTAAAAGTTTTATGAGCCGTTCCCGAGTAATCACACCTTCTCCAAATTGGCAAAAAAAAAGCGTTGCTGATTTTTCCTGGAAAATACACTTAAAATCCTACGAGCCGTTCCCGAGTAATCCCATCTTCTCCAAATTGGCCAAAAAAAGCGTTGCTGATTTTTCCTGGAAAATACACTAAAAATCCTACGAGCCGTTCCCGAGTAATCCCATCTTCTCCAAATTGGCCAAAAAAAAAGCGTTGCTGATTTTTCCTGGAAAATACACTAAAAATCCTACGAGCCGTTCCCGAGTAATCTTATCTTCTCCAAATTGGCCAAAAAAAAACGTTGCTGATTTTTCCTGGAAAATACACTAAAAATCCTACGAGCCGTTCCCGAGTAATCACACCTTCTCCAAATTGGCCAAAAAAAAGCGTTGCTGATTTTTCCTGGAAAATACACTAAAAATCCTACGAGCCGTTCCCGAGTAATCACACCTTCTCCAAATTGGCAAAAAAAAGCGTTGTTGATTTTTCCTGGAAAATACACTAAAAATCCTACGAGCCGTTCCCGAGTAATCCCATCTTCTCCAAATTAGCAAAAAAAAAGCGTTGCTGATTTTTCCTGGAAAATATATTAAAAGTTTTATGAGCCGTTCCCGAGTAATCACACCTTCTCCAAATTGGCAAAAAAAAAGCGTTGCTGATTTTTCCTGGAAAATACACTTAAAATCCTACGAGCCGTTCCCGAGTAATCCCATCTTCTCCAAATTGGCCAAAAAAAGCGTTGCTGATTTTTCCTGGAAAATACACTAAAAATCCTACGAGCCGTTCCCGAGTAATCCCATCTTCTCCAAATTGGCCAAAAAAAAAGCGTTGCTGATTTTTCCTGGAAAATACACTTAAAATCCTACGAGCCGTTCCCGAGTAATCTTATCTTCTCCAAATTGGCCAAAAAAAAACGTTGCTGATTTTTCCTGGAAAATACACTAAAAATCCTACGAGCCGTTCCCGAGTAATCACACCTTCTCCAAATTGGCCAAAAAAAAGCGTTGCTGATTTTTCCTGGAAAATACACTAAAAATCCTACGAGCCGTTCCCGAGTAATCACACCTTCTCCAAATTGGCAAAAAAAAGCGTTGTTGATTTTTCCTGGAAAATACACTAAAAATCCTACGAGCCGTTCCCGAGTAATCCCATCTTCTCCAAATTGGCCAAAAAAAATTCGTTGCTGATTTTTCCTGGAAAATACACTAAAAATCCTACGAGTAGTTCCCGAGTAATCACACCTTTTCCAAATTGGCCAAAAAAAGCGTTGCTGATTTTTCCTGGAAAATACACTAAAAATCCTACGAGCCGTTCCAGAGTAATCTTATCTTCTCCAAATTGGCCAAAAAAAAGCGTTGCTGATTTTTCCTGGAAAATACACTAAAAATTTTACGAGCCGTTCCCGAGTAATCCCATCTTCTCCAAATTGGCAAAAAAAAGCGTTGCTGATTTTTCCTGGAAATTACACTAAAAATTTTACGAGCCGTTCCCGAGTAATCCCATCTTCTCCAAATTGGCAAAAAAAAGCGTTGCTGATTTTTCCTGGAAATTACACTAAAAATCCTACGAGCCGTTCCCGAGTAATCCCATCTTCTCCAAATTGGCCAAAAAAAAGCGTTGCTGATTTTTCCTGGAAAATACTCTAAAAATTCTACGAGCCGTTCCCGAGTAATCCCATCTTCTCCAAATTAGCAAAAAAAAGCGTTGCTGATTTTTCCTGGAAAATATATTAAAAATTTTATGAGCCGTTCCCGAGTAATCCCATCTTCTCCAAATTGGCCAAAAAAAAGCGTTGCTGATTTTTCCTGGAAAATACACTAAAAATCCTACGAGCCGTTCCCGAGTAATCCCATCTTCTCCAAATTGGCCAAAAAAAGCGTTGCTGATTTTTCCTGGAAAATACACTAAAAATCCTACGAGCCGTTCCCGAGTAATCACACCTTCTCCAAATTGGCCAAAAAAAAGCGTTGCTGCTTTTTCCTGGAAAATACACTAAAAATCCTACGAGCCGTTCCCGAGTAATCACACCTTCTCCAAATTGGCAAAAAAAAGCGTTGCTGATTTTTCCTGGAAAATACACTAAAAATCCTACGAGCCGTTCCCGAGTAATCACACCTTCTCCGAATTGGCCAAAAAAAAAGTGTTGCTGATTTTTCCTGGAAAATACACTAAAAATCCTACGAGCCGTTCCCGAGTAATCACACCTTCTCCAAATTGGCAAAAAAAAGCGTTGCTGATTTTTCCTGGAAAATACACTAAAAATCTTACGAGCCGTTCCCGAGTAATCACACATTCTCCAAATTGGCCAAAAAAAAAACGTTGCTGATTTTTCCTGGAAAATACACTAAAAATCTTACGAGCCGTTCCCGAGTAATCCCATCTTCTCCAAATTGGCCAAAAAAAGCGTTGCTGATTTTTCCTGGAAAATACACTAAAAATCCTACGAGCCGTTCCTGAGTAATCCCATCTTCTCCAAATTGGCCAAAAAAAGCGTTGCTGATTTTTCCTGGAAAATACACTAAAAATCCTACGAGCCGTTCCCGAGTAATCCCATCTTCTCCAAATTAGCAAAAAAAAAGCGTTGCTGATTTTTCCTGGAAAATATATTAAAAGTTTTATGAGCCGTTCCCGAGTAATCCCATCTTCTCCAAATTAGCAAAAAAAAAGCGTTGCTGATTTTTCCTGGAAAATATATTAAAAGTTTTATGAGCCGTTCCCGAGTAATCACACCTTCTCCAAATTGGCAAAAAAAAAGCGTTGCTGATTTTTCCTGGAAAATACACTTAAAATCCTACGAGCCGTTCCCGAGTAATCCCATCTTCTCCAAATTGGCCAAAAAAAGCGTTGCTGATTTTTCCTGGAAAATACACTAAAAATCCTACGAGCCGTTCCCGAGTAATCCCATCTTCTCCAAATTAGCAAAAAAAAAGCGTTGCTGATTTTTCCTGGAAAATATATTAAAAGTTTTATGAGCCGTTCCCGAGTAATCACACCTTCTCCAAATTGGCAAAAAAAAAGCGTTGCTGATTTTTCCTGGAAAATACACTTAAAATCCTACGAGCCGTTCCCGAGTAATCCCATCTTCTCCAAATTGGCCAAAAAAAGCGTTGCTGATTTTTCCTGGAAAATACACTAAAAATCCTACGAGCCGTTCCCGAGTAATCCCATCTTCTCCAAATTGGCCAAAAAAAAAGCGTTGCTGATTTTTCCTGGAAAATACACTAAAAATCCTACGAGCCGTTCCCGAGTAATCTTATCTTCTCCAAATTGGCCAAAAAAAAACGTTGCTGATTTTTCCTGGAAAATACACTAAAAATCCTACGAGCCGTTCCCGAGTAATCACACCTTCTCCAAATTGGCCAAAAAAAAGCGTTGCTGATTTTTCCTGGAAAATACACTAAAAATCCTACGAGCCGTTCCCGAGTAATCACACCTTCTCCAAATTGGCAAAAAAAAGCGTTGTTGATTTTTCCTGGAAAATACACTAAAAATCCTACGAGCCGTTCCCGAGTAATCCCATCTTCTCCAAATTGGCCAAAAAAAATTCGTTGCTGATTTTTCCTGGAAAATACACTAAAAATCCTACGAGTAGTTCCCGAGTAATCACACCTTTTCCAAATTGGCCAAAAAAAGCGTTGCTGATTTTTCCTGGAAAATACACTAAAAATCCTACGAGCCGTTCCCGAGTAATCTTATCTTCTCCAAATTGGCCAAAAAAAAGCGTTGCTGATTTTTCCTGGAAAATACACTAAAAATTTTACGAGCCGTTCCCGAGTAATCCCATCTTCTCCAAATTGGCAAAAAAAGCGTTGCTGATTTTTCCTGGAAATTACACTAAAAATTTTACGAGCCGTTCCCGAGTAATCCCATCTTCTCCAAATTGGCAAAAAAAAGCGTTGCTGATTTTTCCTGGAAATTACACTAAAAATCCTACGAGCCGTTCCCGAGTAATCCCATCTTCTCCAAATTGGCCAAAAAAAAGCGTTGCTGATTTTTCCTGGAAAATACTCTAAAAATTCTACGAGCCGTTCCCGAGTAATCCCATCTTCTCCAAATTAGCAAAAAAAAGCGTTGCTGATTTTTCCTGGAAAATATATTAAAAATTTTATGAGCCGTTCCCGAGTAATCCCATCTTCTCCAAATTGGCAAAAAAAGCGTTGTTGATTTTTCCTGGAAAATATATTAAAAGTTTTATGAGCCGTTCCCGAGTAATCCCATCTTCTCCAAATTAGCAAAAAAAAAAGCGTTGCTGATTTTTCCTGGAAAATATATTAAAAGTTTTATGAGCCGTTCCCGAGTAATCCCATCTTCTCCAAATTAGCAAAAAAAAAGCGTTGCTGATTTTTCCTGGAAAATATATTAAAAGTTTTATGAGCCGTTCCCGAGTAATCACACCTTCTCCAAATTGGCAAAAAAAAAGCGTTTGCTGATTTTTCCTGGAAAATACACTTAAAATCCTACGAGCCGTTCCCGAGTAATCCCATCTTCTCCAAATTGGCCAAAAAAAGCGTTGCTGATTTTTCCTGGAAAATATATTAAAAGTTTTATGAGCCGTTCCCGAGTAATCCCATCTTCTCCAAATTAGCAAAAAAAAAGCGTTGCTGATTTTTCCTGGAAAATATATTAAAAGTTTTATGAGCCGTTCCCGAGTAATCCCATCTTCTCCAAATTAGCAAAAAAAAAGCGTTGCTGATTTTTCCTGGAAAATATATTAAAAGTTTTATGAGCCGTTCCCGAGTAATCACACCTTCTCCAAATTGGCAAAAAAAAAGCGTTGCTGATTTTTCCTGGAAAATACACTTAAAATCCTACGAGCCGTTCCCGAGTAATCCCATCTTCTCCAAATTGGCCAAAAAAAGCGTTGCTGATTTTTCCTGGAAAATACACTAAAAATCCTACGAGCCGTTCCCGAGTAATGCCATCTTCTCCAAATTAGCAAAAAAAAGCGTTGCTGATTTTTCCTGGAAAATATATTAAAAGTTTTATGAGCCGTTCCCGAGTAATCACACCTTCTCCAAATTGGCAAAAAAAAAAGCGTTGCTGATTTTTCCTGGAAAATACACTTAAAATCCTACGAGCCGTTCCCGAGTAATCCCATCTTCTCCAAATTGGCCAAAAAAAGCGTTGCTGATTTTTCCTGGAAAATACACTAAAAATCCTACGAGCCGTTCCCGAGTAATCTTATCTTCTCCAAATTGGCCAAAAAAAAACGTTGCTGATTTTTCCTGGAAAATACACTAAAAATCCTACGAGCCGTTCCCGAGTAATCACACCTTCTCCAAATTGGCCAAAAAAAAGCGTTGCTGATTTTTCCTGGAAAATACACTAAAAATCCTACGAGCCGTTCCCGAGTAATCACACCTTCTCCAAATTGGCAAAAAAAAGCGTTGTTGATTTTTCCTGGAAAATACACTAAAAATCCTACGAGCCGTTCCCGAGTACTCACACCTTCTCCAAATTGGCCAAAAAAAGCGTTGTTGATTTTTCCTGGAAAATACACTAAAAATCCTACGAGCCGTTCCCGAGTAATCACACCTTCTCCAAATTGGCCAAAAAAAGCGTTGCTGATTTTTCCTGGAAAATACACTAAAAAACCTACGAGCCGTTCCCGAGTAATCCCAACTTCTCCAAATTGGCCAAAAAAAAGCGTTGCTGATTTTTCCTGGAAATTACACTAAAAATCCTACGAGCCGTTCCCGAGTAATCCCATCTTCTCAAAATTGGCCAAAAAAAAGCGTTGCTGATTTTTCCTGGAAAATACAATAAAAATCCTACGAGCCGTTCCCGAGTAATCACACCTTCTCCAAATTGGCAAAAAAAAGCGTTGTTGATTTTTTCTGGAAAATACACTAAAAATCCTACGAGCCGTTCCCGAGTAATCACACCTTCTCCATATTGGCCAAAAAAAGCGTTGTTGATTTTTCCTGGAAAATACACTAAAAATCCTACGAGCCGTTCCCGAGTAATCCCATCTTCTCCAAATTGGCCAAAAAAAAGCGTTGCTGATTTTTCCTGGAAAATACTCTAAAAATTCTACGAGCCGTTCCCGAGTAATCCCATCTTCTCCAAATTAGCAAAAAAAAGCGTTGCTGATTTTTCCTGGAAAATATATTAAAAATTTTATGAGCCGTTCCCGAGTAATCCCAGCTTCTCCAAATTGGCAAAAAAAGCGTTGTTGATTTTTCCTGGAAAATACACTAAAAATCCTACGAGCCGTTCCCGAGTAATCTTATCTTCTCCAAATTGGCCAAAAAAAAGCGTTGCTGATTTTTCCTGGAAAATACACTAAAAATTTTACGAGCCGTTCCCGAGTAATCCCATCTTTTCCAAATTGGCAAAAAAAAGCGTTGCTGATTTTTCCTGGAAATTACACTAAAAATCCTACGAGCCGTTCCCGAGTAATCCCATCTTCTCCAAATTGGCCAAAAAAAACGCGTTGCTGATTTTTCCTGGAAAATACACTAAAAATCCTACGAGCCGTTCCCGAGTAATCCCATCTTCTCCAAATTGGCCAAAAAAAATTCGTTGCTGATTTTTCCTGGAAAATACACTAAAAATCCTACGAGTAGTTCCCGAGTAATCACACCTTCTCCAAATTGGCCAAAAAAAGCGTTGCTGATTTTTCCTGGAAAATACACTAAAAATCCTACGAGCCGTTCCCGAGTAATAACACCTTCTCCAAATTGGCCAAAAAAAGCGTTGCTGATTTTTCCTGGAAAATACACTAAAAATCTAACGAGCCGTTCCCGAGTAATCACACCTTCTCCAAATTGGCCAAAAAAAAGCGTTGCTGATTTTTCCTGGAAAATACACTAAAAATCTTACGAGCCGTTCCCGAGTAATCCCATCTTCTCCAAATTAGCAAAAAAAAGCGTTGCTGATTTTTCCTGGAAAATATATTAAAAATTTTATGAGCCGTTCCCGAGTAATCACACCTTCTCCAAATTGGCAAAAAAAAGCGTTGCTGATTTTTCCTGGAAAATACACTAAAAAACCTACGAGCCGTTCCCGAGTAATCCCATCTTCTCCAAATTAGCAAAAAAAAAAAGCGTTGCTGATTTTTCCTGGAAAATACACTAAAAATCTTACGAGCCGTTCCCGAGTAATCACACCTTCTCCAAATTGGCCAAAAAAAGCGTTGCTGATTTTTCCTGGAAAATACACTAAAAAACCTACGAGTTGTTCCCGAGTAATCCCATCTTCTCCAAATTAGCAAAAAAAAAGCGTTGCTGATTTTTCCTGGAAAATACACTTAAAATCCTACGAGCCGTTCCCGAGTAATCACACCTTCTCCAAATTGGCCAAAAAAAAGCGTTGCTGATTTTTCCTGGAAAATACACTAAAAATCCTACGAGCCGTTCCCGAGTAATCACACCTTCTCCAAATTGGCCAAAAAAAAAGCGTTGCTGCTTTTTCCTGGAAAATACACTAAAAAACATACGAGCCGTTCCCGAGTAATCCCATCTTCTCCAAATTAGCAAAAAAAAAGCGTTGCTGATTTTTCCTGGAAAATACACTTAAAATCCTACGAGCCGTTCCCGAGTAATCCCATCTTCTCCAAATTGGCACAAAAAAAAAGCGTTGCTGATTTTTCCTGGAAAATACACTAAAAATCCTACGAGCCGTTCCCGAGTAATCACACCTTCTCCAAATTGGCCAAAAAAAGCGATGCTGATTTTTCCTGGAAAATACACTAAAAATCTTACGAGCCGTTCCCGAGTAATCACACCTTCTCCAAATTGACCAAAAAAAAGCGTTGCTGATTTTTCCTGGAAAATACACTAAAAATCCTACGAGCCGTTCCCGAGTAATCCCATCTTCTCCAAATTGGCCAAAAAAAACGTTGCTGATTTTTCCTTGAAAATACACTAAAAAACCTACGAGCCGTTCCCGAGTAATCACACCTTCTCCAAATTGGCAAAAAAAAGCGTTGCTGATTTTTCCTGGAAAAAACACTAAAAATCTTACGAGCCGTTCCCGAGTAATCACACCTTCTCCAAATTAGCAAAAAAAAAGCGTTGCTGATTTTTCCTGGAAAATAAACTAAAAATCCTACGAGCCGTTCCCGAGTAATCACACCTTCTCCAAATTGGCCAAAAAAAGCGTTGCTGATTTTTCCTGGAAAATACACTAAAAAACCTACGAGCCGTTCCCGAGTAATCCCAACTTTTCCAAATTGGCCAAAAAAAAGCGTTGCTGATTTTTCCTGGAAAATACACTAAAAATTTTATGAGCCGTTCCCGAGTAATCACACCTTCTCCAAATTGGCAAAAAAAAGCGTTGCTGATTTTTCCTGGAAAAAACACTAAAAATCTTACGAGCCGTTCCCGAGTAATCACACCTTCTCCAAATTGGCCAAAAAAAGCGTTGCTGATTTTTCCTGGAAAATACACTAAAAATCCTACGAGCCGTTCCCGAGTAATCCCATCTTCTCCAAATTGGCCAAAAAAAACGTTGCTGATTTTTCCTTGAAAATACACTAAAAAACCTACGAGCCGTTCCCGAGTAATCACACCTTCTCCAAATTGGCCAAAAAAAGCGTTGCTGATTTTTCCTGGAAAATACACTAAAAAACCTACGAGCCGTTCCCGAGTAATCACACCTTCTCCAAATTGGCCAAAAAAAAGCGTTGCTGATTTTTCCTGGAAAATACACTAAAAATCCTACGAGCCGTTCCCGAGTAATCACACCTTCTCCAAATTGGCCAAAAAAAAAGCGTTGCTGCTTTTTCCTGGAAAATACACTAAAAAACCTACGAGCCGTTACAGAGTAATCCCATCTTCTCCAAATTAGCAAAAAAAAAGCGTTGCTGATTTTTCCTGGAAAATACACTTAAAATCCTACGAGCCGTTCCCGAGTAATCCCATCTTCTCCAAATTGGCCAAAAAAAAGCGTTGCTGATTTTTCCTGGAAAATACACTAAAAATCCTACGAGCCGTTCCCGAGTAATCACACCTTCTCCAAATTGGCCAAAAAAAAGCGTTGCTGATTTTTCCTGGAAAATACACTAAAAATCTTACGAGCCGTTCCCGAGTAATCACACCTTCTCCAAATTGGCCAAAAAAAAGCGTTGCTGATTTTTCCTGGAAAATACACTAAAAATCCTACGAGCCGTTCCCGAGTAATCCCATCTTCTCCAAATTGGCCAAAAAAAAACGTTGCTGATTTTTCCTTGGAAATTACACTAAAAATCCTACGAGCCGTTCCCGAGTAATCACACCTTCTCCAAATTGGCAAAAAAAGCGTTGCTGATTTTTCCTTGAAAATACACTAAAAATCTTACGAGCCGTTCCCGAGTAATCACACCTTCTCCAAATTGGCCAAAAAAAAGCGTTGCTGATTTTTCCTGGAAATTACACTAAAAATCCTACGAGCCGTTCCCGAGTAATCCCATCTTCTCCAAATTGGCCAAAAAAAAGCGTTGCTGATTTTTCCTGGAAAATACACTAAAAATCCTACGAGCCGTTCCCGAGTAATCCCATCTTCTCCAAATTGGCCAAAAAAAAAGCGTTGCTGATTTTTCCTGGAAAATACACTAAAAATCCTACGAGCCGTTCCCGAGTAATCACACCTTCTCCAAATTGGCAAAAAAAAGCGTTGTTGATTTTTCCTGGAAAATACACAAAAAATCCTACGAGCCGTTCCCGAGTAATCCCATCTTCTCCAAATTGGCCAAAAAAAAGCGTTGCTGATTTTTCCTGGAAAATACACTAAAAATCCTACGAGCCGTTCCCGAGTAATCACACCTTCTCCAAATTGTCAAAAAAAAGCGTTGCTGATTTTTCCTGGAAAATACACTAAAAATCTTACGAGCCGTTCCCGAGTAATCCCAACTTCTCCAAATTGGCCAAAAAAAAGCGTTGCTGATTTTTCCTGGAAAATATATTAAAAAACCTACGAGCCGTTCCCGACTAATCACACCTTCTCCAAATTGGCAAAAAAAAGCGTTGCTGATTTTTCCTGGAAAAAACATCAAAAATCTTACGAGCCGTTCCCGAGTAATCACACCTTCTCCAAATTGGCCAAAAAAAAGCGTTGCTGATTTTTCCTTGAAAATACACTAAAAAACCTACGAGCCGTTCCCAAGTAATCCCATCTTCTCCAAATTAGCAAAAAAAAAGCGTTGCTGATTTTTCCTGGAAAAAACACTAAAAATCTTACGAGCCGTTCCCGAGTAATCACACCTTCTCCAAATTGGCCAAAAAAAGCGTTGTTGATTTTTCCTGGAAAATACACTAAAAATCCTACGAGCCTTTCCCGAGTAATCACACCTTCTCCAAATTGGCCAAAAAAAAGCGTTGCTGATTTTTTCTGGACAATACACTAAAAATCTTACGAGCCGTTCCCGAGTAATCCCATCTTCTCCAAATTGGCCAAAAAAATCGTTGCTGATTTTTCCTGGAAAATACACTAAAAATCCTACGAGCCGTTCCCGAGTAATCCCATCTTCTCCAAATTGGCCAAAAATAAGCGTTGCTGATTTTTCCTGGAAAATATATTAAAAATTTTATGAGCCGTTCCCGAGTAATCACACCTTCTCCAAATTGGCAAAAAAAAGCGTTGCTGATTTTTCCTGGAAAATACACTAAAAAACCTACGAGCCGTTACCGAGTAATCCCAACTTCTCCAAATTGGCCAAAAAAAGCGTTGCTGATTTTTCCTGGAAAATACACTAAAAATCTTACGAGCCGTTCCCGAGTAATCCCATCTTCTCCAAATTAGCAAAAAAAAGCGTTGCTGATTTTTCCTGGAAAATACACTTAAAATTTTATGAGCCGTTCCCGAGTAATCACACCTTCTCCAAATTGCCAAAAAAAAGCGTTGCTGATTTTTCCTGGAAAATACACTAAAAATCCTACGAGCCGTTCCCGAGTAATCCCATCTTCTCCAAATTGGCCAAAAAAAACGTTGCTGATTTTTCCTTGAAAATACACTAGAAAACCTACGAGCCGTTCCCGAGTAATCACACCTTCTCCAAATTGGCCAAAAAAAGCGTTGCTGATTTTTCCTGGAAAATACACTAAAAAACCTACGAGCCGTTCCCGAGTAATCACACCTTCTCTAAATTGGCCAAAAAAAGCGTTGCTGATTTTTCCTGGAAAATACACTAAAAATCTTACGAGCCGTTCCCGAGTAATCCCATCTTCTCCAAATTAGCAAAAAAAAGCGTTGCTGATTTTTCCTGGAAAATACACTTAAAATTTTATGAGCCGTTCCCGAGTAATCACACCTTCTCCAAATTGCCAAAAAAAAGCGTTGCTGATTTTTCCTGGAAAATATATTAAAAATCCTACGAGCCGTTCCCGAGTAATCCCATCTTCTCCAAATTGGCCAAAAAAAGCGTTGCTGATTTTTCCTGGAAAATACACTAAAAATCCTACGAGCCGTTCCCGAGTAATCCCATCTTCTCCAAATTGGCCAAAAAAAAGCGTTGCTGATTTTTCCTGGAAATTACACTAAAAATCCTACGAGCCGTTCCCGAGTAATCACACCTTCTCCAAATTGGCAAAAAAAAGCGTTGCTGATTTTTCCTGGAAAATACACTAAAAATCTTACGAGCCGTTCCCGAGTAATCACACCTTCTCCAAATTGGCCAAAAAAAAGCGTTGCTGATTTTTCTGGAAATTACACTAAAAATCCTACGAGCCATTCCCGAGTAATCCCATCTTCTCCAAATTGGCCAAAAAAAAAGCGTTGCTGATTTTTCCTGGAAAATACACTAAAAATCCTACGAGCCGTTCCCGAGTAATCACACCTTCTCCAAATTGGCCAAAAAAAGCGTTGCTGATTTTTCCTGGAAAATACACTAAAAAACCTACGAGCCGTTCCCGAGTAATCACACCTTCTCCAAATTGGCCAAAAAAAGCGTTGCTGATTTTTCCTGGAAAATACACTAAAAATCTTACGAGCCGTTCCCGAGTAATCCCATCTTCTCCAAATTAGCAAAAAAAAGCGTTGCTGATTTTTCCTGGAAAATACACTTAAAATTTTATGAGCCGTTCCCGAGTAATCACACCTTCTCCAAATTGCCAAAAAAAAAGCGTTGCTGATTTTTCCTGGAAAATATATTAAAAATCCTACGAGCCGTTCCCGAGTAATCCCATCTTCTCCAAATTGGCCAAAAAAAGCGTTGCTGATTTTTCCTGGAAAATACACTAAAAATCCTACGAGCCGTTCCCGAGTAATCCCATCTTCTCCAAATTGGCCAAAAAAAAGCGTTGCTGATTTTTCCTGGAAATTACACTAAAAATCCTACGAGCCGTTCCCGAGTAATCACACCTTCTCCAAATTGGCAAAAAAAAGCGTTGCTGATTTTTCCTGGAAAATACACTAAAAATCTTACGAGCCGTTCCCGAGTAATCACACCTTCTCCAAATTGGCCAAAAAAAAGCGTTGCTGATTTTTCCTGGAAATTACACTAAAAATCCTACGAGCCATTCCCGAGTAATCCCATCTTCTCCAAATTGGCCAAAAAAAAAAGCGTTGCTGATTTTTCCTGGAAAATACACTAAAAATCCTACGAGCCGTTCCCGAGTAATCACACCTTCTCCAAATTGGCCAAAAAAAGCGTTGCTGATTTTTCCTGGAAAATACACTAAAAATCCTACGAGCCGTTCCCGAGTAATCACACCTTCTCCAAATTGGCCAAAAAAAGCGTTGCTGATTTTTCCTGGAAAATACACTAAAAATCTTACGAGCCGTTCCCGAGTAATCACACCTTCTCCAAATTGGCCAAAAAAAAAGCGTTGCTGATTTTTCCTGGAAAATACACTAAAAATCTTACGAGCGGTTCCCGAGTAATCCCATCTTCTCCAAATTAGCAAAAAAAAGCGTTGCTGATTTTTCCTGGAAAATATATTAAAAATTTTATGAGCCGTTCCCGAGTAATCACACCTTCTCCAAATTGGCAAAAAAAAGCTTTGCTGATTTTTCCTGGAAAATACACTAAAAAACCTACGAGCCGTTCCCGAGTAATCCCATCTTCTCCAAATTAGCAAAAAAAAAGCGTTGCTGATTTTTCCTGGAAAATACACTAAAAATCTTACGAGCCGTTCCCGAGTAATCACACCTTCTCCAAATTGGCCAAAAAAAGCGTTGCTGATTTTTCCTGGAAAATACACTAAAAAACCTACGAGCCGTTCCCGAGTAATCCCATCTTCTCCAAATTAGCAAAAAAAAAAGCGTTGCTGATTTTTCCTGGAAAATACACTTAAAATCCTACGAGCCGTTCCCGAGTAATCACACCTTCTCCAAATTGGCCAAATAAAAGCGTTGCTGATTTTTCCTGGAAAATACACTACAAATCCTACGAGCCGTTCCCGAGTAATCACACCTTCTCCAAATTGGCCAAAACAAAAGCGTTGCTGCTTTTTCCTGGAAAATACACTAAAAAACCTACGAGCCGTTCCCGAGTAATCCCATCTTCTCCAAATTAGCATAAAAAAAGCGTTGCTGATTTTTCCTGGAAAATACACTTAATATCCTACGAGCCGTTCCCGAGTAATCCCATCTTCTCCAAATTGGCCAAAAAAAAAGCGTTGCTGATTTTTCCTGGAAAATACACTAAAAATCCTACGAGCCGTTCCCGAGTAATCACACCTTCTCCAAATTGGCCAAAAAAAAAGCGTTGCTGATTTTTCCTGGCAAATACACTAAAAATCTTACGAGCCGTTCCCGAGTAATCACACCTTTTCCAAATTGGCCAAAAAAAAGCGTTGCTGATTTTTCCTGGAAAATACACTAAAAATCCTACGAGCCGTTCCCGAGTAATCCCATCTTCTCCAAATTGGCCAAAAAAAACGTTGCTGATTTTTCCTTGAAAATACACTAAAAAACCTACGAGACGTTCCCGAGTAATCACACCTTCTCCAAATTGGCAAAAAAAAGCGTTGCTGATTTTTCCTGGAAAATACACTAAAAATCCTACGAGCCGTTCCCGAGTAATCACACCTTCTCCAAATTGGCCAAAAAAAAGCGTTGCTGATTTTTCCTGGAAAATACACTAAAAATCTTACGAGCGGTTCCCGAGTAATCCCATCTTCTCCAAATTAGCAAAAAAAAAAGCGTTGCTGATTTTTCCTGGAAAATATATTAAAAATTTTATGAGCCGTTCCCGAGTAATCACACCTTCTCCAAATTGGCAAAAAAAAGCTTTGCTGATTTTTCCTGGAAAATACACTAAAAAACCTACGAGCCGTTCCCGAGTAATCCCATCTTCTCCAAATTAGCAAAAAAAAAGCGTTGCTGATTTTTCCTGGAAAATACACTTAAAATCTTACGAGCCGTTCCCGAGTAATCACACCTTCTCCAAATTGGCCAAAAAAAGCGTTGCTGATTTTTCCTGGAAAATACACTAAAAAACCTACGAGCCGTTCCCGAGTAATCCCATCTTCTCCAAATTAGCAAAAAAAAAGCGTTGCTGATTTTTCCTGGAAAATACACTTAAAATCCTACGAGCCGTTCCCGAGTAATCACACCTTCTCCAAATTGGCCAAAAAAAAGCGTTGCTGATTTTTCCTGGAAAATACACTACAAATCCTACGAGCCGTTCCCGAGTAATCACACCTTCTCCAAATTGGCCAAAACAAAAGCGTTGCTGCTTTTTCCTGGAAAATACACTAAAAAACCTACGAGCCGTTCCCGAGTAATCCCATCTTCTCCAAATTAGCATAAAAAAAGCGTTGCTGATTTTTCCTGGAAAATACACTTAATATCCTACGAGCCGTTCCCGAGTAATCCCATCTTCTCCAAATTGGCCAAAAAAAAAGCGTTGCTGATTTTTCCTGGAAAATACACTAAAAATCCTACGAGCCGTTCCCGAGTAATCACACCTTCTCCAAATTGGCCAAAAAAAAAGCGTTGCTGATTTTTCCTGGAAAATACACTAAAAATCTTACGAGCCGTTCCCGAGTAATCACACCTTCTCCAAATTGGCCAAAAAAAAGCGTTGCTGATTTTTCCTGGAAAATACACTAAAAATCCTACGAGCGGTTCCCGAGTAATCCCATCTTCTCCAAATTAGCAAAAAAAAGCGTTGCTGATTTTTCCTGGAAAATATATTAAAAATTTTATGAGCCGTTCCCGAGTAATCACACCTTCTCCAAATTGGCAAAAAAAAGCTTTGCTGATTTTTCCTGGAAAATACACTAAAAAACCTACGAGCCGTTCCCGAGTAATCCCATCTTCTCCAAATTAGCAAAAAAAAAGCGTTGCTGATTTTTCCTGGAAAATACACTAAAAATCTTACGAGCCGTTCCCGAGTAATCACACCTTCTCCAAATTGGCCAAAAAAAGCGTTGCTGATTTTTCCTGGAAAATACACTAAAAAACCTACGAGCCGTTCCCGAGTAATCCCATCTTCTCCAAATTAGCAAAAAAAAAAGCGTTGCTGATTTTTCCTGGAAAATACACTTAAAATCCTACGAGCCGTTCCCGAGTAATCACACCTTCTCCAAATTGGCCAAATAAAAGCGTTGCTGATTTTTCCTGGAAAATACACTACAAATCCTACGAGCCGTTCCCGAGTAATCACACCTTCTCCAAATTGGCCAAAACAAAAGCGTTGCTGCTTTTTCCTGGAAAATACACTAAAAAACCTACGAGCCGTTCCCGAGTAATCCCATCTTCTCCAAATTAGCATAAAAAAAGCGTTGCTGATTTTTCCTGGAAAATACACTTAATATCCTACGAGCCGTTCCCGAGTAATCCCATCTTCTCCAAATTGGCCAAAAAAAAAGCGTTGCTGATTTTTCCTGGAAAATACACTAAAAATCCTACGAGCCGTTCCCGAGTAATCACACCTTCTCCAAATTGGCCAAAAAAAAAGCGTTGCTGATTTTTCCTGGCAAATACACTAAAAATCTTACGAGCCGTTCCCGAGTAATCACACCTTTTCCAAATTGGCCAAAAAAAAGCGTTGCTGATTTTTCCTGGAAAATACACTAAAAATCCTACGAGCCGTTCCCGAGTAATCCCATCTTCTCCAAATTGGCCAAAAAAAACGTTGCTGATTTTTCCTTGAAAATACACTAAAAAACCTACGAGACGTTCCCGAGTAATCACACCTTCTCCAAATTGGCAAAAAAAAGCGTTGCTGATTTTTCCTGGAAAATACACTAAAAATCCTACGAGCCGTTCCCGAGTAATCACACCTTCTCCAAATTGGCCAAAAAAAAGCGTTGCTGATTTTTCCTGGAAAATACACTAAAAATCTTACGAGCGGTTCCCGAGTAATCCCATCTTCTCCAAATTAGCAAAAAAAAAAGCGTTGCTGATTTTTCCTGGAAAATATATTAAAAATTTTATGAGCCGTTCCCGAGTAATCACACCTTCTCCAAATTGGCAAAAAAAAGCTTTGCTGATTTTTCCTGGAAAATACACTAAAAAACCTACGAGCCGTTCCCGAGTAATCCCATCTTCTCCAAATTAGCAAAAAAAAAGCGTTGCTGATTTTTCCTGGAAAATACACTTAAAATCTTACGAGCCGTTCCCGAGTAATCACACCTTCTCCAAATTGGCCAAAAAAAGCGTTGCTGATTTTTCCTGGAAAATACACTAAAAAACCTACGAGCCGTTCCCGAGTAATCCCATCTTCTCCAAATTAGCAAAAAAAAAGCGTTGCTGATTTTTCCTGGAAAATACACTTAAAATCCTACGAGCCGTTCCCGAGTAATCACACCTTCTCCAAATTGGCCAAAAAAAAGCGTTGCTGATTTTTCCTGGAAAATACACTACAAATCCTACGAGCCGTTCCCGAGTAATCACACCTTCTCCAAATTGGCCAAAACAAAAGCGTTGCTGCTTTTTCCTGGAAAATACACTAAAAAACCTACGAGCCGTTCCCGAGTAATCCCATCTTCTCCAAATTAGCATAAAAAAAGCGTTGCTGATTTTTCCTGGAAAATACACTTAATATCCTACGAGCCGTTCCCGAGTAATCCCATCTTCTCCAAATTGGCCAAAAAAAAAGCGTTGCTGATTTTTCCTGGAAAATACACTAAAAATCCTACGAGCCGTTCCCGAGTAATCACACCTTCTCCAAATTGGCCAAAAAAAAAGCGTTGCTGATTTTTCCTGGAAAATACACTAAAAATCTTACGAGCCGTTCCCGAGTAATCACACCTTCTCCAAATTGGCCAAAAAAAAGCGTTGCTGATTTTTCCTGGAAAATACACTAAAAATCCTACGAGCCGTTCCCGAGTAATCCCATCTTCTCCAAATTGGCCAAAAAAAACGTTGCTGATTTTTCCTTGAAAATACACTAAAAAACCTACGAGACGTTCCCGAGTAATCACACCTTCTCCAAATTGGCAAAAAAAAGCGTTGCTGATTTTTCCTGGAAAATACACTAAAAATCCTACGAGCCGTTCCCGAGTAATCACACCTTCTCCAAATTGGCCAAAAAAAGCGTTGCTGATTTTTCCTGGAAAATACACTAAAAAACCTACGAGCCGTTCCCGAGTAATCCCAACTTCTCCAAATTGGCCAAAAAAAAGCGTTGCTGATTTTTCCTGGAAAATACACTAAAAATTTTATGAGCCGTTCCCGAGTAATCACACCTTCTCCAAATTGGCAAAAAAAAGCGTTGCTGATTTTTCCTGGAAAAAACACTAAAAATCTTACGAGCCGTTCCCGAGTAATCACACCTTCTCCAAATTGGCCAAAAAAAAGCGTTGCTGATTTTTCCTGGAAAATACACTAAAAATCCTACGAGCCGTTCCCGAGTAATCCCATCTTCTCCAAATTGGCCAAAAAAAAAACGTTGCTGATTTTTCCTTGAAAATACACTAAAAAACCTACGAGCCGTTCCCGAGTAATCACACCTTCTCCAAATTGGCCAAAAAAAGCGTTGCTGATTTTTCCTGGAAAATACACTAAAAAACCTACGAGCCGTTCCCGAGTAATCACACCTTCTCCAAATTGGCCAAAAAAAAGCATTGCTGATTTTTCCTGGAAAATACACTAAAAATCTTACGAGCCGTTCCCGAGTAATCCCATCTTCTCCAAATTAGCAAAAAAAAAGCGTTGCTGATTTTTCCTGGAAAATATATAAAAAAAATTTTATGAGCCGTTCCCGAGTAATCACACCTTCTCCAAATTGGCAAAAAAAAGCGTTGCTGATTATTCCTGGAAAATATATTAAAAATCCTACGAGCCGTTCCCGAGTAATCCCATCTTCTCCAAATTGGCCAAAAAAAGCGTTGCTGATTTTTCCTGGAAAATACACTAAAAATCCTACGAGCCGTTCCCGAGTAATCCCATCTTCTCCAAATTGGCCAAAAAAAAGCGTTGCTGATTTTTCCTGGAAAATACACTAAAAATTTTATGAGCCGTTCCCGAGTAATCACACCTTCTCCAAATTGGCAAAAAAAAGCGTTGCTGATTTTTCCTGGAAAAAACACTAAAAAACCTACGAGCGGTTCCCGAGTAATCCCATCTTCTCCAAATTAGCAAAAAAAAAAGCGTTGCTGATTTTTCCTGGAAAATACACTAAAAATCCTACGAGCCGTTCCCGAGTAATCACACCTTCTCCAAATTGGCCAAAAAAAAAGCGTTGCTGATTTTTCCTGGAAAATACACTAAAAATCTTACGAGCCGTTCCCGAGTAATCACACCTTCTCCAAATTGGCCAAAAAAAAGCGTTGCTGATTTTTCCTGGAAAATACACTAAAAATCCTACGAGCCGTTCCCGAGTAATCCCATCTTCTCCAAATTGGCCAAAAAAAACGTTGCTGATTTTTCCTTGAAAATACACTAAAAAACCTACGAGACGTTCCCGAGTAATCACACCTTCTCCAAATTGGCAAAAAAAAGCGTTGCTGATTTTTCCTGGAAAATACACTAAAAATCCTACGAGCCGTTCCCGAGTAATCACACCTTCTCCAAATTGGCCAAAAAAAGCGTTGCTGATTTTTCCTGGAAAATACACTAAAAAACCTACGAGCCGTTCCCGAGTAATCCCAACTTCTCCAAATTGGCCAAAAAAAAGCGTTGCTGATTTTTCCTGGAAAATACACTAAAAATTTTATGAGCCGTTCCCGAGTAATCACACCTTCTCCAAATTGGCAAAAAAAAGCGTTGCTGATTTTTCCTGGAAAAAACACTAAAAATCTTACGAGCCGTTCCCGAGTAATCACACCTTCTCCAAATTGGCCAAAAAAAAGCGTTGCTGATTTTTCCTGGAAAATACACTAAAAATCCTACGAGCCGTTCCCGAGTAATCCCATCTTCTCCAAATTGGCCAAAAAAAAACGTTGCTGATTTTTCCTTGAAAATACACTAAAAAACCTACGAGCCGTTCCCGAGTAATCACACCTTCTCCAAATTGGCCAAAAAAAGCGTTGCTGATTTTTCCTGGAAAATACACTAAAAAACCTACGAGCCGTTCCCGAGTAATCACACCTTCTCCAAATTGGCCAAAAAAAAGCATTGCTGATTTTTCCTGGAAAATACACTAAAAATCTTACGAGCCGTTCCCGAGTAATCCCATCTTCTCCAAATTAGCAAAAAAAAAGCGTTGCTGATTTTTCCTGGAAAATATATAAAAAAAATTTTATGAGCCGTTCCCGAGTAATCACACCTTCTCCAAATTGGCAAAAAAAAGCGTTGCTGATTATTCCTGGAAAATATATTAAAAATCCTACGAGCCGTTCCCGAGTAATCCCATCTTCTCCAAATTGGCCAAAAAAAGCGTTGCTGATTTTTCCTGGAAAATACACTAAAAATCCTACGAGCCGTTCCCGAGTAATCCCATCTTCTCCAAATTGGCCAAAAAAAAGCGTTGCTGATTTTTCCTGGAAAATACACTAAAAATTTTATGAGCCGTTCCCGAGTAATCACACCTTCTCCAAATTGGCAAAAAAAAAGCGTTGCTGATTTTTCCTGGAAAAAACACTAAAAAACCTACGAGCCGTTCCCAAGTAATCCCATCTTCTCCAAATTAGCAAAAAAAAAGCGTTGCTGATTTTTCCTGGAAAAAACACTAAAAATCTTACGAGCCGTTCCCGAGTAATCACACCTTCTCCGAATTGGCCAAAAAAAGCGTTGTTGATTTTTCCTGGAAAATACACTAAAAATCCTACGAGCCGTTCCCGAGTAATCACACCTTCTCCAAATTGGCCAAAAAAAAGCGTTGCTGATTTTTCCTGGAAAATACACTAAAAATCTTACGAGCCGTTCCCGAGTAATCCCATCTTCTCCAAATTGGCCAAAAAAAAGCGTTGCTGATTTTTCCTGGAAAATACACTAAAAATCCTACGAGCCGTTCCCGAGTAATCACACCTTCTCCAAATTGGCCAAAAAAAAAGCGTTGCTGATTTTTCCTGGAAAATACACTAAAAATCTTACGAGCCGTTCCCGAGTAATCCCATCTTCTCCAAATTAGCAAAAAAAAGCGTTGCTGATTTTTCCTGGAAAATATATTAAAAATTTTATGAGCCGTTCCCGAGTAATCACACCTTCTCCAAATTGGCAAAAAAAAGCTTTGCTGATTTTTCCTGGAAAATACACTAAAAAACCTACGAGCCGTTCCCGAGTAATCCCATCTTCTCCAAATTAGCAAAAAAAAAGCGTTGCTGATTTTTCCTGGAAAATACACTAAAAATCTTACGAGCCGTTCCCGAGTAATCACACCTTCTCCAAATTGGCAAAAAAAAGCGTTGCTGATTTTTCCTGGAAAATACTCTAAAAATCTTACGAGCCGTTCCCGAGTAATCACACCTTCTCCAAATTGGCCAAAAAAAAGCGTTGCTGATTTTTCCTGGAAAATACACTAAAAAACCTACGAGCCGTTCCCGAGTAATCCCATCTTCTCCAAATTAGCAAAAAAAAAAAGCGTTGCTGATTTTTCCTGGAAAATACACTAAAAATCTTACGAGCCGTTCCCGAGTAATCACACCTTCTCCAAATTGGCCAAAAAAAGCGTTGCTGATTTTTCCTGGAAAATACACTAAAAAACCTACGAGCCGTTCCCGAGTAATCCCATCTTCTCCAAATTATCAAAAAAAAAGCGTTGCTGATTTTTCCTGGAAAATACACTTAAAATCCTACGAGCCGTTCCCGAGTAATCACACCTTCTCCAAATTGGCCAAAAAAAAGCGTTGCTGGTTTTTCCTGGAAAATACACTTAAAATCCTACGAGCCGTTCCCGAGTAATCACACCTTCTCCAAATTGGCCAAAACAAAAGCGTTGCTGCTTTTTCCTGGAAAATACACTAAAAAACCTACGAGCCGTTCCCGAGTAATCCCATCTTCTCCAAATTAGCATAAAAAAAGCGTTGCTGATTTTTCCTGGAAAATACACTTAATATCCTACGAGCCGTTCCCGAGTAATCCCATCTTCTCCAAATTGGCCAAAAAAAAAGCGTAGCTGATTTTTCCTGGAAAATACACTAAAAATCCTACGAGCCGTTCCCGAGTAATCACACCTTCTCCAAATTGGCCAAAAAAAAGCGTTGCTGATTTTTCCTGGAAAATACACTAAAAATCTTACGAGCCGTTCCCGAGTAATCACACCTTCTCCAAATTGGCCAAAAAAAAGCGTTGCTGATTTTTCCTGGAAAATACACTAAAAATCCTACGAGCCGTTCCCGAGTAATCCCATCTTCTCCAAATTGGCCAAAAAAAACGTTGCTGATTTTTCCTTGAAAATACACTAAAAATCCTACGAGCCGTTCCCGAGTAATCACACCTTCTCCAAATTGGCCAAAAAAAGCGTTGCTGATTTTTCCTGGAAAATACACTAAAAAACCTACGAGCCGTTCCCGAGTAATCCCAACTTCTCCAAATTGGCCAAAAAAAAGCGTTGCTGATTTTTCCTGGAAAATACACTAAAAATTTTATGAGCCGTTCCCGAGTAATCACACCTTCTCCAAATTGGCAAAAAAAAGCGTTGCTGATTTTTCCTGGAAAAAACACTAAAAATCTTACGAGCCGTTCCCGAGTAATCACACCTTCTCTAAATTGGCCAAAAAAAAGCGTTGCTGATTTTTCCTGGAAAATACACTAAAAATCCTACGAGCCGTTCCCGAGTAATCACACCTTCTCCATATTGGCCAAAAAAAAGCGTTGCTGATTTTTCCTGGAAAATACACTAAAAATCTTACGAGCCGTTCCCGAGTAATCACACCTTCTCCAAATTGGCAAAAAAAAGCGTTGCTGATTTTTCCTGGAAAAAACACTAAAAATCTTACGAGCCGTTCCCGAGTAATCACACCTTCTCCAAATTGGCCAAAAAAAACGTTGCTGATTTTTCCTTGAAAATACACTAAAAAACCTACGAGCCGTTCCCGAGTAATCACACCTTCTCCAAATTGGCAAAAAAAAGCGTTGCTGATTTTTCCTGGAAAAAACACTAAAAATCTTACGAGCCGTTCCCGAGTAATCACACCTTCTCCAAATTAGCAAAAAAAAAGCGTTGCTGATTTTTCCTGGAAAATACACTAAAAATCCTACGAGCCGTTCCCGAGTAATCACACCTTCTCCAAATTGCCAAAAAAAGCGTTGCTGATTTTTCCTGGAAAATATATTAAAAATCCTACGAGCCGTTCCCGAGTAATCCCATCTTCTCCAAATTGGCCAAAAAAAAGCGTTGCTGATTTTTCCTGGAAAATACACTAAAAATCCTACGAGCCGTTTCCGAGTAATCCCATCTTCTCCAAATTGGCCAAAAAAAAGCGTTGCTGATTTTTCCTGGAAATTACACTAAAAATCCTACGAGCCGTTCCCGAGTAATCACACCTTCTCCAAATTGCCAAAAAAAAGCGTTGCTGATTTTTCCTGGAAAATACACTAAAAATCTTACGAGCCGTTCCAGAGTAATCACACCTTCTCCAAATTGGCCAAAAAAAAGCGTTGCTGATTTTTCCTGGAAATTACACTAAAAATCCTACGAGCCGTTCCCGAGTAATCCCATCTTCTCCAAATTGGCCAAAAAAAAGCGTTGCTGATTTTTCCTGGAAAATACACTAAAAATCCTACGAGCCGTTCCCGAGTAATCACACCTTCTCCAAATTGGCCAAAAAAAGCGTTGCTGATTTTTCCTGGAAAATACACTAAAAATCCTACAAGCCGTTCCCGAGTAATCACACCTTCTCCAAATTGGCCAAAAAAAGCGTTGCTGATTTTTCCTGGAAAATACACTAAAAATCTTACGAGCCGTTCCCGAGTAATCACACCTTCTCCAAATTGGCCAAAAAAAAGCGTTGCTGATTTTTCCTTGAAAATACACTAAAAAACCTACGAGCCGTTCCCGAGTAATCACACCTTCTCCAAATTGGCCAAAAAAAGCGTTGCTGATTTTTCCTGGAAAATACACTAAAAAACCTACGAGCCGTTCCCGAGTAATCACACCTTCTCCAAATTGGCCAAAAAAAGCATTGCTGATTTTTCCTGGAAAATACACTAAAAATCTTACGAGCCGTTCCCGAGTAATCCCATCTTCTCCAAATTAGCAAAAAAAAGCGTTGCTGATTTTTCCTGGAAAATATATAAAAAAAATTTTATGAGCCGTTCCCGAGTAATCACACCTTCTCCAAATTGGCAAAAAAAAGCGTTGCTGATTTTTCCTGGAAAATATATTAAAAATCCTACGAGCCGTTCCCGAGTAATCCCATCTTCTCCAAATTGGCCAAAAAAAGCGTTGCTGATTTTTCCTGGAAAATACACTAAAAATCCTACGAGCCGTTCCCGAGTAATCCCATCTTCTCCAAATTGGCCAAAAAAAAGCGTTGCTGATTTTTCCTGGAAAATACACTAAAAATTTTATGAGCCGTTCCCGAGTAATCACACCTTCTCCAAATTGGCAAAAAAAAGCGTTGCTGATTTTTCCTGGAAAATACACTAAAAATTTTATGAGCCGTTCCCGAGTAATCACACCTTCTCCAAATTGCCAAAAAAAGCGTTGCTGATTTTTCCTGGAAAATATATTAAAAATCCTACGAGCCGTTCCCGAGTAATCCCATCTTCTCCAAATTGGCCAAAAAAAGCGTTGCTGATTTTTCCTGGAAAATACACTAAAAATCCTACGAGCCGTTCCCGAGTAATCCCATCTTCTCCAAATTGGCCAAAAAAAAGCGTTGCTGATTTTTCCTGGAAATTACACTAAAAATCCTACGAGCCGTTCCCGAGTAATCACACCTTCTCCAAATTGCCAAAAAAAAGCGTTGCTGATTTTTCCTGGAAAATACACTAAAAATCTTACGAGCCGTTCCAGAGTAATCACACCTTCTCCAAATTGGCCAAAAAAAAGCGTTGCTGATTTTTCCTGGAAATTACACTAAAAATCCTACGAGCCGTTCCCGAGTAATCCCATCTTCTCCAAATTGGCCAAAAAAAAGCGTTGCTGATTTTTCCTGGAAAATACACTAAAAATCCTACGAGCCGTTCCCGAGTAATCACACCTTCTCCAAATTGGCCAAAAAAAGCGTTGCTGATTTTTCCTGGAAAATACACTAAAAATCCTACGAGCCGTTCCCGAGTAATCACACCTTCTCCAAATTGGCCAAAAAAAGCGTTGCTGATTTTTCCTGGAAAATACACTAAAAATCTTACGAGCCGTTCCCGAGTAATCACACCTTCTCCAAATTGGCCAAAAAAAAGCGTTGCTGATTTTTCCTGGAAAATACACTAAAAATCTTACGAGCCGTTCCCGAGTAATCCCATCTTCTCCAAATTAGCAAAAAAAAGCGTTGCTGATTTTTCCTGGAAAATATATTAAAAATTTTATGAGCCGTTCCCGAGTAATCACACCTTCTCCAAATTGGCAAAAAAAAGCGTTGCTGATTTTTCCTGGAAAATACACTAAAAAACCTACGAGCCGTTCCCGAGTAATCCCATCTTCTCCAAATTAGCAAAAAAAAAGCGTTGCTGATTTTTCCTGGAAAATACACTAAAAATCTTACGAGCCGTTCCCGAGTAATCACACCTTCTCCAAATTGGCCAAAAAAAGCGTTGCTGATTTTTCCTGGAAAATACACTAAAAAACCTACGAGCCGTTCCCGAGTAATCCCATCTTCTCCAAATTAGCAAAAAAAAAGCGTTGCTGATTTTTCCTGGAAAATACACTTAAAATCCTACGAGCCGTTCCCGAGTAATCACACCTTCTCCAAATTGGCCAAAAAAAAGCGTTGCTGATTTTTCCTGGAAAATACACTAAAAAATCCTACGAGCCGTTCCCGAGTAATCACACCTTCTCCCAATTGGCCAAAAAAAAAAAGCGTTGCTGCTTTTTCCTGGAAAATACACTAAAAAACCTACGAGCCGTTCCCGAGTAATCCCATCTTCTCCAAATTAGCAAAAAAAAAGCGTTGCTGATTTTTCCTGGAAAATACACTTAAAATCCTACGAGCCGTTCCCGAGTAATCCCATCTTCTCCAAATTGGCCAAAAAAAAGCGTTGCTGATTTTTCCTGGAAAATACACTAAAAATCCTACGAGCCGTTCACGAGTAATCACACCTTCTCCAAATTGGCCAAAAAAAAGCGTTGCTGATTTTTCCTGGAAAATACACTAAAAATCTTACGAGCCGTTCCCGAGTAGCCACACCTTCTCCAAATTGGCCAAAAAAAAGCGTTGCTGATTTTTCCTGGAAAATACACTAAAAATCCTACGAGCCGTTCCCGAGTAATCCCATCTTCTCCAAATTGGCCAAAAAAAACGTTGCTGATTTTTCCTTGAAAATACACTAAAAAACCTACGAGCCGTTCCCGAGTAATCACACCTTCTCCAAATTGGCAAAAAAAAGCGTTGCTGATTTTTCCTGAAAAAAACATTAAAATCTAACGAGCCGTTCCCGAGTAATCACACCTTCTCCAAATTAGCAAAAAAAAAGCGTTGCTGATTTTTCCTGGAAAATACACTAAAAATCCTACGAGCCGTTCCCGAGTAATCACACCTTCTCCAAATTGGCCAAAAAAAGCGTTGCTGATTTTTCCTGGAAAATACACTAAAAAACCTACGAGCCGTTCCCGAGTAATCCCAACTTCTCCAAATTGGCCAAAAAAAAGCGTTGCTGATTTTTCCTGGAAAATACACTAAAAATTTTATGAGCCGTTCCCGAGTAATCACACCTTCTCCAAATTGGCAAAAAAAAGCGTTGCTGATTTTTCCTGGAAAATACACTAAAAATCTTACGAGCCGTTCCCGAGTAATCACACCTTCTCCAAATTGGCCAAAAAAAAGCGTTGCTGATTTTTCCTGGAAAATACACTAAAAATCCTACGAGCCGTTCCCGAGTAATCCCATCTTCTCCAAATTGGCCAAAAAAAACGTTGCTGATTTTTCTTGAAAATACACTAAAAAACCTACGAGCCGTTCCCGAGTAATCACACCTTCTCCAAATTGGCCAAAAAAAGCGTTGCTGATTTTTCCTGGAAAATACACTAAAAAACCTACGAGCCGTTCCCGAGTAATCACACCTTCTCTAAATTGGCCAAAAAAAAGCGTTGCTGATTTTTCCTGGAAAATACACTAAAAATCTTACGAGCCGTTCCCGAGTAATCCCATCTTCTCCAAATTGGCCAAAAAAAAGCGTTGCTGATTTTTCCTGGAAAATACACTAAAAATCCTACGAGCCGTTCCCGAGTAATCCCATCTTCTCCAAATTGGCCAAAAAAAAGCGTTGCTGATTTTTCCTGGAAAATATATTAAAAATTTTATGAGCCGTTCCCGAGTAATCACACCTTCTCCAAATTGGCAAAAAAAAAGCGTTGCTGATTTTTCCTGGAAAAAACACTAAAAATCTTACGAGCCGTTCCCGAGTAATCACACCTTCTCCAAATTGGCCAAAAAAAAGCGTTGCTGATTTTTCCTGGAAATTACACTAAAAATCCTACGAGCCGTTCCCGAGTAATCCCATCTTCTCCAAATTGGCCAAAAAAAAGCGTTGCTGATTTTTCCTGAAAAATACACTAAAAATCCTACGAGCCGTTCCCGAGTATTCCCATCTTCTCCAAATTGGCCAAAAAAAAAGCGTTGCTGATTTTTCCTGGAAAATACACTAAAAATCCTACGAGCCGTTCCCGAGTAATCACACCTTCTCCAAATTGGCCAAAAAAAAGCGTTGCTGATTTTTCCTGGAAAATACACTAAAAATCCTACGAGCCGTTCCCGAGTAATCCCATCTTCTCCAAATTGGCCAAAAAAAAGCGTTGCTGATTTTTCCTGGAAATTACACTTAAAATCCTACGAGCCGTTCCCGAGTAATCCGATCTTCTCCGAAATGGCCAAAAAAAAAAGCGTTGCTGATTTTTCCTTGAAAATACACTAAAAAACTTACGAGCCGTTCTGGAGTAATCACACCTTCTCCAAATTGGCAAAAAAAAGCGTTGCTGATTTTTCCTGGAAAAAACACTAAAAATCCTACGAGCCGTTCCCGAGTAATCACACCTTCTCCAAATTGGCCAAAAAAAAGCGTTGCTGATTTTTCCTGGAAATTACACTAAAAATCCTACGAGCCGTTCCCAAGTAATCCCATCTTCTCCAAATTAGCAAAAAAAAAAAGCGTTGCTGATTTTTCCTGGAAAAAACACTAAAAATCTTACGAGCCGTTCCCGAGTAATCACACCTTCTCCAAATTGGCCAAAAAAAAGCGTTGCTGATTTTTCCTGGAAATTACACTAAAAATCCTACGAGCCGTTCCCGAGTAATCCCATCTTCTCCAAATTGGCCAAAAAAAAAGCGTTGCTGATTTTTCCTGGAAATTACACTTAAAATCCTACGAGCCGTTCCCGAGTAATCCCATCTTCTCCGAAATGGCCAAAAAAAAAAGCGTTGCTGATTTTTCCTTGAAAATACACTAAAAAACTTACGAGCCGTTCTGGAGTAATCACACCTTCTCCAAATTGGCAAAAAAAAGCGTTGCTGATTTTTCCTGGAAAAAACACTAAAAATCCTACGAGCCGTTCCCGAGTAATCACACCTTCTCCAAATTGGCCAAAAAAAAGCGTTGCTGATTTTTCCTGGAAATTACACTAAAAATCCTACGAGCCGTTCCCAAGTAATCCCATCTTCTCCAAATTAGCAAAAAAAAAAAAGCGTTGCTGATTTTTCCTGGAAAAAACACTAAAAATCTTACGAGCCGTTCCCGAGTAATCACACCTTCTCCAAATTGGCCAAAAAAAAGCGTTGCTGATTTTTCCTGGAAATTACACTAAAAATCCTACGAGCCGTTCCCGAGTAATCCCATCTTCTCCAAATTGGCCAAAAAAAAAGCGTTGCTGATTTTTCCTTGAAAATACACTAAAAAACTTACGAGCCGTTCTGGAGTAATCACACCTTCTCCAAATTGGCCAAAAAAAAGCGTTGCTGATTTTTCCTGGAAATTACACTAAAAATCCTACGAGCCGTTCCCAAGTAATCCCATCTTCTCCAAATTAGCAAAAAAAAAAAAGCGTTGCTGATTTTTCCTGGAAAAAACACTAAAAATCTTACGAGCCGTTCCCGAGTAATCACACCTTCTCCAAATTGGCCAAAAAAAAGCGTTGCTGATTTTTCCTGGAAATTACACTAAAAATCCTACGAGCCGTTCCCGAGTAATCCCATCTTCTCCAAATTGGCCAAAAAAAAAGCGTTGCTGATTTTTCCTGGAAATTACACTAAAAATCCTACGAGCCGTTCCCAAGTAATCCCATCTTCTCCAAATTAGCAAAAAAAAAAAAGCGTTGCTGATTTTTCCTGGAAAAAACACTAAAAATCCTACGAGCCGTTCCCGAGTAATCACACCTTCTCCAAATTGGCCAAAAAAAAGCGTTGCTGATTTTTCCTGGAAATTACACTAAAAATCCTACGAGCCGTTCCCAAGTAATCCCATCTTCTCCAAATTAGCAAAAAAAAAAAGCGTTGCTGATTTTTCCTGGAAAAAACACTAAAAATCTTACGAGCCGTTCCCGAGTAATCACACCTTCTCCAAATTGGCCAAAAAAAAGCGTTGCTGATTTTTCCTGGAAATTACACTAAAAATCCTACGAGCCGTTCCCGAGTAATCCCATCTTCTCCAAATTGGCAAAAAAAAAAGCGTTGCTGCTTTTTCCTGGAAAATACACTAAAAATCCTACGAGCCGTTCCCGAGTAATCACACCTTCTCCAAATTGGCCAAAAAAAGCGTTGCTGATTTTTCCTGGAAAATACACTAAAAATCCTACGAGCCGTTCCCGAGTAATCCCATCTTCTCCAAATTGGCCAAAAAAAAAAGCGTTGCTGATTTTTCCTGGAAAATACACTAAAAATCCTACGAGCCGTTCCCGAGTAATCCCACCTTCTCCAAATTGGCCAAAAAAAAAGCGTTGCTGCTTTTTCCTGGAAAATACACTAAAAATCCTACGAGCCGTTCCCGAGTAATCACACCTTCTCCAAATTGGCCAAAAAAAGCGTTGCTGATTTTTCCTTGGAAAATATATTAAAAGTTTTACGAGCCGTTCCCGAGTAATCACACCTTCTCCAAATTGGCCAAAAAAAAAGCGTTGCTGATTTTTCCTTGAAAATACACTAAAAAACTTACGAGCCGTTCTGGAGTAATCACACCTTCTCCAAATTGGCCAAAAAAAAGCGTTGCTGATTTTTCCTGGAAATTACACTAAAAATCCTACGAGCCGTTCCCAAGTAATCCCATCTTCTCCAAATTAGCAAAAAAAAAAAAGCGTTGCTGATTTTTCCTGGAAAAAACACTAAAAATCTTACGAGCCGTTCCCGAGTAATCACACCTTCTCCAAATTGGCCAAAAAAAAGCGTTGCTGATTTTTCCTGGAAATTACACTAAAAATCCTACGAGCCGTTCCCGAGTAATCCCATCTTCTCCAAATTGGCCAAAAAAAAAGCGTTGCTGATTTTTCCTGGAAATTACACTAAAAATCCTACGAGCCGTTCCCAAGTAATCCCATCTTCTCCAAATTAGCAAAAAAAAAAAAGCGTTGCTGATTTTTCCTGGAAAAAACACTAAAAATCCTACGAGCCGTTCCCGAGTAATCACACCTTCTCCAAATTGGCCAAAAAAAAGCGTTGCTGATTTTTCCTGGAAATTACACTAAAAATCCTACGAGCCGTTCCCAAGTAATCCCATCTTCTCCAAATTAGCAAAAAAAAAAGCGTTGCTGATTTTTCCTGGAAAAAACACTAAAAATCTTACGAGCCGTTCCCGAGTAATCACACCTTCTCCAAATTGGCCAAAAAAAAGCGTTGCTGATTTTTCCTGGAAATTACACTAAAAATCCTACGAGCCGTTCCCGAGTAATCCCATCTTCTCCAAATTGGCAAAAAAAAAAGCGTTGCTGCTTTTTCCTGGAAAATACACTAAAAATCCTACGAGCCGTTCCCGAGTAATCACACCTTCTCCAAATTGGCCAAAAAAAGCGTTGCTGATTTTTCCTGGAAAATACACTAAAAATCCTACGAGCCGTTCCCGAGTAATCCCATCTTCTCCAAATTGGCCAAAAAAAAAAGCGTTGCTGATTTTTCCTGGAAAATACACTAAAAATCCTACGAGCCGTTCCCGAGTAATCCCACCTTCTCCAAATTGGCCAAAAAAAAAGCGTTGCTGCTTTTTCCTGGAAAATACACTAAAAATCCTACGAGCCGTTCCCGAGTAATCACACCTTCTCCAAATTGGCCAAAAAAAGCGTTGCTGATTTTTCCTTGGAAAATATATTAAAAGTTTTACGAGCCGTTCCCGAGTAATCACACCTTCTCCAAATTGCCAAAAAAAAGCGTTGCTGATTTTTCCTGGAAAATACACTAAAAATCCTACGAGCCGTTCCCGAGTAATCACACCTTCTCCAAATTGGCCAAAAAAAACGTTGCTGATTTTTCCTGGAAAATACACTAAAAATCCTACGAGCCGTTCCCGAGTAATCACACCTTCTCCAAATTGCCAAAAAAAAAGCGTTGCTGATTTTTCCTGGAAAATACACTAAAAATCCCACGAGCCGTTCCCGAGTAATCACACCTTCTCCAAATTGGCCAAAAAAAAGCGTTGTTGATTTTTCCTGGAAAATACACTAAAAATCCTACGAGCTGTTCCCGAGTAATCACACCTTCTCCAAATTGGCCAAAAAAAAGCGTTGCTGATTTTTCCTGGAAAATACATCAAAAATCTTACGAGCCGTTCCCGAGTAATCCCATCTTCTCCAAATTAGCAAAAAAAAAGCGTTGCTGATTTTTCCTGGAAAATATATTAAAAATTTTATGAGCCGTTCCCGAGTAATCACACCTTCTCCAAATTGGCCAAAAAAAAGCGTTGCTGATTTTTCCTGGAAAATACACTAAAAATCTTACGAGCCTTTCCCGAGTAATCCCATCTTCTCCAAATTGGCCAAAAAAAGCGTTGCTGATTTTTCCTGGAAAATACACTAAAAAACCTACGAGCCGTTCCCGAGTAATCCCAACTTCTCCAAATTGGCCAAAAAAAAAGCGTTGCTGATTTTTCCTGGAAATTACACTAAAAATCCTACGAGCCGTTCCCGAGTAATCCCACCTTCTCCAAATTGGTAAAAAAAAAGCGTTGCACATTTTTCCTGGAAAATACACTAAAAATCTTACGAGCCGTTCCCGAGTAATCACACCTTCTCCAAATTGGCCAAAAAAAGCGTTGCTGATTTTTCCTGGAAAATACACTAAAAATCTTACGAGCCGTTCCCGAGTAATCACACCTTCTCTAAATTGGCAAAAAAAAGCGTTGCTGATTTTTCCTGGAAAAAACACTAAAAATCTTACGAGCCGTTCCCGAGTAATCACACCTTCTCCAAATTGGCCAAAAAAAAGCGTTGCTGATTTTTCCTGGAAATTACACTAAAAATCCTACGAGCCGTTCCCGAGTAATCCCATCTTCTCCAAATTGGCCAAAAAAAAAGCGTTGCTGATTTTTCCTGGAAATTACACTTAAAATCCTACGAGCCGTTCCCGAGTAATCCCATCTTCTCCGAAATGGCCAAAAAAAAAAGCGTTGCTGATTTTTCCTTGAAAATACACTAAAAAACTTACGAGCCGTTCTGGAGTAATCACACCTTCTCCAAATTGGCAAAAAAAGCGTTGCTGATTTTTCCTGGAAAAAACACTAAAAATCCTACGAGCCGTTCCCGAGTAATCACACCTTCTCCAAATTGGCCAAAAAAAAGCGTTGCTGATTTTTCCTGGAAATTACACTAAAAATCCTACGAGCCGTTCCCAAGTAATCCCATCTTCTCCAAATTAGCAAAAAAAAAAAAGCGTTGCTGATTTTTCCTGGAAAAACACTAAAAATCTTACGAGCCGTTCCCGAGTAATCACACCTTCTCCAAATTGGCCAAAAAAAAGCGTTGCTGATTTTTCCTGGAAATTACACTAAAAATCCTACGAGCCGTTCCCGAGTAATCCCATCTTCTCCAAATTGGCCAAAAAAAAAGCGTTGCTGATTTTTCCTTGAAAATACACTAAAAAACTTACGAGCCGTTCTGGAGTAATCACACCTTCTCCAAATTGGCCAAAAAAAAGCGTTGCTGATTTTTCCTGGAAATTACACTAAAAATCCTACGAGCCGTTCCCAAGTAATCCATCTTCTCCAAATTAGCAAAAAAAAAAAAGCGTTGCTGATTTTTCCTGGAAAAAATACTAAAAATCTTACGAGCCGTTCCCGAGTAATCACACCTTCTCCAAATTGGCCAAAAAAAAGCGTTGCTGATTTTTCCTGGAAATTACACTAAAAATCCTACGAGCCGTTCCCGAGTAATCCCATCTTCTCCAAATTGGCCAAAAAAAAAAGCGTTGCTGATTTTTCCTGGAAATTACACTAAAATCCTACGAGCCGTTCCCAAGTAATCCCATCTTCTCCAATTAGCAAAAAAAAAAAAGCGTTGCTGATTTTTCCTGGAAAAAACACTAAAAATCCTACGAGCCGTTCCCGAGTAATCACACCTTCTCCAAATTGGCCAAAAAAAAAGCGTTGCTGATTTTTCCTGGAAATTACACTAAAAATCCTACGAGCCGTTCCCAAGTAATCCCATCTTCTCCAAATTAGCAAAAAAAAAAAGCGTTGCTGATTTTTCCTGGAAAAAACACTAAAAATCTTACGAGCCGTTCCGAGTAATCACACCTTCTCCAAATTGGCCAAAAAAAAGCGTTGCTGATTTTTCCTGGAAATTACACTAAAAATCCTACGAGCCGTTCCCGAGTAATCCCATCTTCTCCAAATTGGCAAAAAAAAAAAGCGTTGCTGCTTTTTCCTGGAAAATACACTAAAAATCCTACGAGCCGTTCCCGAGTAATCACACCTTCTCCAAATTGGCCAAAAAAGCGTTGCTGATTTTTCCTGGAAAATACACTAAAAATCCTACGAGCCGTTCCCGAGTAATCCCATCTTCTCCAAATTGGCCAAAAAAAAAAGCGTTGCTGATTTTTCCTGGAAAATACACTAAAAATCCTACGAGCCGTTCCCGAGTAATCCCACCTTCTCCAAATTGGCCAAAAAAAAAGCGTTGCTGCTTTTTCCTGGAAAATACACTAAAAATCCTACGAGCCGTTCCCGAGTAATCACACCTTCTCCAAATTGGCCAAAAAAAGCGTTGCTGATTTTTCCTTGAAAATATATTAAAAGTTTTACGAGCCGTTCCGAGTAATCACACCTTCTCCAAATTGCCAAAAAAAAGCGTTGCTGATTTTTCCTGGAAAATACACTAAAAATCCTACGAGCCGTTCCCGAGTAATCACACCTTCTCCAAATTGGCCAAAAAAAACGTTGCTGATTTTTCCTGGAAAATACACTAAAAATCCTACGAGCCGTTCCCGAGTAATCACACCTTCTCCAAATTGCCAAAAAAAAAGCGTTGCTGATTTTTCCTGGAAAATACACTAAAAATCCCACGAGCCGTTCCCGAGTAATCACACCTTCTCCAAATTGGCCAAAAAAAAGCGTTGTTGATTTTTCCTGGAAAATACACTAAAAATCCTACGAGCTGTTCCCGAGTAATCACACCTTCTCCAAATTGGCCAAAAAAAAGCGTTGCTGATTTTTCCTGGAAAATACATCAAAAATCTTACGAGCCGTTCCCGAGTAATCCCATCTTCTCCAAATTAGCAAAAAAAAGCGTTGCTGATTTTTCCTGGAAAATATATTAAAAATTTTATGAGCCGTTCCCGAGTAATCACACCTTCTCCAAATTGGCCAAAAAAAAGCGTTGCTGATTTTTCCTGGAAAATACACTAAAAATCTTACGAGCCTTTCCCGAGTAATCCCATCTTCTCCAAATTGGCCAAAAAAAGCGTTGCTGATTTTTCCTGGAAAATACACTAAAAAACCTACGAGCCGTTCCCGAGTAATCCCAACTTCTCCAAATTGGCCAAAAAAAAAAGCGTTGCTGATTTTTCCTGGAAATTACACTAAAAATCCTACGAGCCGTTCCCGAGTAATCCCACCTTCTCCAAATTGGTAAAAAAAAAAGCGTTGCACATTTTTCCTGGAAAATACACTAAAAATCTTACGAGCCGTTCCCGAGTAATCACACCTTCTCCAAATTGGCCAAAAAAAGCGTTGCTGATTTTTCCTGGAAAATACACTAAAAATCTTACGAGCCGTTCCCGAGTAATCACACCTTCTCCAAATTGGCAAAAAAAAAGCGTTGCTGATTTTTCCTGGAAAAAACACTAAAAATCTTACGAGCCGTTCCCGAGTAATCACACCTTCTCCAAATTGGCCAAAAAAAAGCGTTGCTGATTTTTCCTGGAAATTACACTAAAAATCCTACGAGCCGTTCCCGAGTAATCCCATCTTCTCCAAATTGGCCAAAAAAAAAGCGTTGCTGATTTTTCCTGGAAATTACACTTAAAATCCTACGAGCCGTTCCCGAGTAATCCCATCTTCTCCGAAATGGCCAAAAAAAAAAGCGTTGCTGATTTTTCCTTGAAAATACACTAAAAAACTTACGAGCCGTTCTGGAGTAATCACACCTTCTCCAAATTGGCAAAAAAAAGCGTTGCTGATTTTTCCTGGAAAAAACACTAAAAATCCTACGAGCCGTTCCCGAGTAATCACACCTTCTCCAAATTGGCCAAAAAAAAGCGTTGCTGATTTTTCCTGGAAATTACACTAAAAATCCTACGAGCCGTTCCCAAGTAATCCCATCTTCTCCAAATTAGCAAAAAAAAAAAAGCGTTGCTGATTTTTCCTGGAAAAAACACTAAAAATCTTACGAGCCGTTCCCGAGTAATCACACCTTCTCCAAATTGGCCAAAAAAAAGCGTTGCTGATTTTTCCTGGAAATTACACTAAAAATCCTACGAGCCGTTCCCGAGTAATCCCATCTTCTCCAAATTGGCCAAAAAAAAAGCGTTGCTGATTTTTCCTTGAAAATACACTAAAAAACTTACGAGCCGTTCTGGAGTAATCACACCTTCTCCAAATTGGCCAAAAAAAAGCGTTGCTGATTTTTCCTGGAAATTACACTAAAAATCCTACGAGCCGTTCCCAAGTAATCCCATCTTCTCCAAATTAGCAAAAAAAAAAAAGCGTTGCTGATTTTTCCTGGAAAAAACACTAAAAATCTTACGAGCCGTTCCCGAGTAATCACACCTTCTCCAAATTGGCCAAAAAAAAGCGTTGCTGATTTTTCCTGGAAATTACACTAAAAATCCTACGAGCCGTTCCCGAGTAATCCCATCTTCTCCAAATTGGCCAAAAAAAAAGCGTTGCTGATTTTTCCTGGAAATTACACTAAAAATCCTACGAGCCGTTCCCAAGTAATCCCATCTTCTCCAAATTAGCAAAAAAAAAAAAGCGTTGCTGATTTTTCCTGGAAAAAACACTAAAAATCCTACGAGCCGTTCCCGAGTAATCACACCTTCTCCAAATTGGCCAAAAAAAAGCGTTGCTGATTTTTCCTGGAAATTACACTAAAAATCCTACGAGCCGTTCCCAAGTAATCCCATCTTCTCCAAATTAGCAAAAAAAAAAAGCGTTGCTGATTTTTCCTGGAAAAAACACTAAAAATCTTACGAGCCGTTCCCGAGTAATCACACCTTCTCCAAATTGGCCAAAAAAAAGCGTTGCTGATTTTTCCTGGAAATTACACTAAAAATCCTACGAGCCGTTCCCGAGTAATCCCATCTTCTCCAAATTGGCAAAAAAAAAAGCGTTGCTGCTTTTTCCTGGAAAATACACTAAAAATCCTACGAGCCGTTCCCGAGTAATCACACCTTCTCCAAATTGGCCAAAAAAAGCGTTGCTGATTTTTCCTGGAAAATACACTAAAAATCCTACGAGCCGTTCCCGAGTAATCCCATCTTCTCCAAATTGGCCAAAAAAAAAAGCGTTGCTGATTTTTCCTGGAAAATACACTAAAAATCCTACGAGCCGTTCCCGAGTAATCCCACCTTCTCCAAATTGGCCAAAAAAAAAGCGTTGCTGCTTTTTCCTGGAAAATACACTAAAAATCCTACGAGCCGTTCCCGAGTAATCACACCTTCTCCAAATTGGCCAAAAAAAGCGTTGCTGATTTTTCCTTGGAAAATATATTAAAAGTTTTACGAGCCGTTCCCGAGTAATCACACCTTCTCCAAATTGGCCAAAAAAAAAAGCGTTGCTGATTTTTCCTTGAAAATACACTAAAAAACTTACGAGCCGTTCTGGAGTAATCACACCTTCTCCAAATTGGCCAAAAAAAAGCGTTGCTGATTTTTCCTGGAAATTACACTAAAAATCCTACGAGCCGTTCCCAAGTAATCCCATCTTCTCCAAATTAGCAAAAAAAAAAAAGCGTTGCTGATTTTTCCTGGAAAAAACACTAAAAATCTTACGAGCCGTTCCCGAGTAATCACACCTTCTCCAAATTGGCCAAAAAAAAGCGTTGCTGATTTTTCCTGGAAATTACACTAAAAATCCTACGAGCCGTTCCCGAGTAATCCCATCTTCTCCAAATTGGCCAAAAAAAAAGCGTTGCTGATTTTTCCTGGAAATTACACTAAAAATCCTACGAGCCGTTCCCAAGTAATCCCATCTTCTCCAAATTAGCAAAAAAAAAAAAGCGTTGCTGATTTTTCCTGGAAAAAACACTAAAAATCCTACGAGCCGTTCCCGAGTAATCACACCTTCTCCAAATTGGCCAAAAAAAAGCGTTGCTGATTTTTCCTGGAAATTACACTAAAAATCCTACGAGCCGTTCCCAAGTAATCCCATCTTCTCCAAATTAGCAAAAAAAAAAGCGTTGCTGATTTTTCCTGGAAAAAACACTAAAAATCTTACGAGCCGTTCCCGAGTAATCACACCTTCTCCAAATTGGCCAAAAAAAAGCGTTGCTGATTTTTCCTGGAAATTACACTAAAAATCCTACGAGCCGTTCCCGAGTAATCCCATCTTCTCCAAATTGGCAAAAAAAAAAGCGTTGCTGCTTTTTCCTGGAAAATACACTAAAAATCCTACGAGCCGTTCCCGAGTAATCACACCTTCTCCAAATTGGCCAAAAAAAGCGTTGCTGATTTTTCCTGGAAAATACACTAAAAATCCTACGAGCCGTTCCCGAGTAATCCCATCTTCTCCAAATTGGCCAAAAAAAAAAGCGTTGCTGATTTTTCCTGGAAAATACACTAAAAATCCTACGAGCCGTTCCCGAGTAATCCCACCTTCTCCAAATTGGCCAAAAAAAAAGCGTTGCTGCTTTTTCCTGGAAAATACACTAAAAATCCTACGAGCCGTTCCCGAGTAATCACACCTTCTCCAAATTGGCCAAAAAAAGCGTTGCTGATTTTTCCTTGGAAAATATATTAAAAGTTTTACGAGCCGTTCCCGAGTAATCACACCTTCTCCAAATTGCCAAAAAAAAGCGTTGCTGATTTTTCCTGGAAAATACACTAAAAATCCTACGAGCCGTTCCCGAGTAATCACACCTTCTCCAAATTGGCCAAAAAAAACGTTGCTGATTTTTCCTGGAAAATACACTAAAAATCCTACGAGCCGTTCCCGAGTAATCACACCTTCTCCAAATTGCCAAAAAAAAAGCGTTGCTGATTTTTCCTGGAAAATACACTAAAAATCCCACGAGCCGTTCCCGAGTAATCACACCTTCTCCAAATTGGCCAAAAAAAAGCGTTGTTGATTTTTCCTGGAAAATACACTAAAAATCCTACGAGCTGTTCCCGAGTAATCACACCTTCTCCAAATTGGCCAAAAAAAAGCGTTGCTGATTTTTCCTGGAAAATACATCAAAAATCTTACGAGCCGTTCCCGAGTAATCCCATCTTCTCCAAATTAGCAAAAAAAAGCGTTGCTGATTTTTCCTGGAAAATATATTAAAAATTTTATGAGCCGTTCCCGAGTAATCACACCTTCTCCAAATTGGCCAAAAAAAAGCGTTGCTGATTTTTCCTGGAAAATACACTAAAAATCTTACGAGCCTTTCCCGAGTAATCCCATCTTCTCCAAATTGGCCAAAAAAAGCGTTGCTGATTTTTCCTGGAAAATACACTAAAAAACCTACGAGCCGTTCCCGAGTAATCCCAACTTCTCCAAATTGGCCAAAAAAAAAAGCGTTGCTGATTTTTCCTGGAAATTACACTAAAAATCCTACGAGCCGTTCCCGAGTAATCCCACCTTCTCCAAATTGGTAAAAAAAAAGCGTTGCACATTTTTCCTGGAAAATACACTAAAAATCTTACGAGCCGTTCCCGAGTAATCACACCTTCTCCAAATTGGCCAAAAAAAGCGTTGCTGATTTTTCCTGGAAAATACACTAAAAATCTTACGAGCCGTTCCCGAGTAATCACACCTTCTCCAAATTGGCAAAAAAAAGCGTTGCTGATTTTTCCTGGAAAAAACACTAAAAATCTTACGAGCCGTTCCCGAGTAATCACACCTTCTCCAAATTGGCCAAAAAAAAGCGTTGCTGATTTTTCCTGGAAATTACACTAAAAATCCTACGAGCCGTTCCCGAGTAATCCCATCTTCTCCAAATTGGCCAAAAAAAAGCGTTGCTGATTTTTCCTGGAAATTACACTAAAAATCCTACGAGCCGTTCCCGAGTAATCCCACCTTTTCCAAATTGGTAAAAAAAAGCGTTTCACATTTTTCCTGGAAAATATAAAATTTTTAATATATTTTCCAGGAAAAATCAGCAACGCTTTTTTTTTGCTAATTTGGAGAAGATGGGATTACTTGGGAACGGCTCGTAGGTTTTTTAGTGTATTTTCAAGGAAAAATCAGCAACGCTTTTTTTTGGCCAATTTGGAGAAGGTGTGATTACTCGGGAACGGCTCGTAAGATTTTTAGTGTATTTTCCAGGAAAAATCAGCAACGTTTTTTTTTGGCCAATTTGGAGAAGATAAGATTACTCGGGAACGGCTCGTAGTATTTTTAGTGTATTTTCCAGGAAAAATCAGAAACGCTTTTTTTTGCCAATTTGGAGAAGGTGTGATTACTCGGGAACGGCTCGTAGGATTTTTAGTGTATTTTCCAGGAAAAATCAGCAACGCTTTTTTTTTGGCCAATTTGGAGAAGATGGGATTACTCGGGAACGGCTCGTAGGATTTTAAGAGTATTTTCCAGGAAAAATCAGCAACGCTTTTTTTTTGCTAATTTGGAGAAGATGGGATTAGTCGGGAACGGCTCGTAGGTTTTTTAGTGTATTTTCCAGGAAAAATCAGCAACGCTTTTTTTGGCCAATTTGGAGAAGGTGTGATTACTCGGGAACGGCTCGTAAGATTTTTAGTGTATTTTCCAGGAAAAATCAGCAACGTTTTTTTTTGGCCAATTTGGAGAAGATGGGATTACTCGGGAACGGCTCGTAAGATTTTTAGTGTATTTTCCAGGAAAAATCAGCAACGCTTTTTTTTGGCCAATTTGGAGAAGGTGTGATTACTTGGGAACGGCTCGTAAGATTTTTAGTGTATTTTCCAGGAAAAATCAGCAACGCTTTTTTTTGCCAATTTGGAGAAGGTGTGATTACTCGGGAACGGCTCATAGGTTTTTTAGTGTATTTTCCAGGAAAAATCAGCAACGCTTTTTTTGGCCAATTTGGAGAAGGTGTGATTACTCGGGAACGGCTCGTAGGATTTTTAGTGTATTTTCCAGGAAAAATCAGCAACGCTTTTTTTGGCCAATTTGGAGAAGGTGTGATTACTCGGGAACGGCTCGTAAGATTTTTAGTGTATTTTCCAGGAAAAATCAGCAACGTTTTTTTTTTGCCAATTTGGAGAAGGTGTGATTACTCCGGAACGGCTCGTAAGATTTTTAGTGTATTTTCCAGGAAAAATCAACAACGCTTTTTTTTGGCCAATTTGGAGAAGGTATGATTACTCGGGAACGGCTCGTAGAATTTTTAGTGTATTTTCCAGGAAAAATCAGCAACGCTTCTTTTTGGCCAATTTTGAGAAGATGGGATTACTCGGGAACGGCTCGTAAGATTTTTAGTGTATTTTCCAGGAAAAATCAGCAACGCTTCTTTTTGGCCAATTTGGAAAAGGTGTGATTACTCGGGAACGGCTCGTAGGATTTTTAGTGTATTTTCCAGGAAAAATCAGCAACGCTTTTTTTTTGGCCAATTTGGAGAAGGTGTGATTACTCGGGAACGGCTCGTAAGATTTTTAGTGTATTTTCCAGGAAAAATCAGCAACGTTTTTTTTTGGCCAATTTGGAGAAGATGGGATTACTCGGGAACGGCTCGTAAGATTTTTAGTGTATTTTCCAGGAAAAATCAGCAACGCTTTTTTTTGGCCAATTTGGAAAAGATGGGATTACTCGGAAACGGCTCGTAGGATTTTTAGTGTAATTTCCAGGAAAAATCAGCAACACTTTTTTTTGGCCAATTTGGAGAAGGTGTGATTACTCGGGAACGGCTCGTAAGATTTTTAGTGTTTTTTCCAGGAAAAATCAGCAACGTTTTTTTTTGGCCAATTTGGAGAAGATAAGATTACTTGGGAACGGCTCGTAGGATTTTTAGTGTATTTTCCAGGAAAAATCAGCAACGCTTTTTTTTGCCAATTCGGAGAAGATGGGATTACTCGGGAACGGCTCGTAGGATTTTTAGTGTATTTTCCAGGAAAAATCAGCAACGCTTTTTTTTTGGCCAATTTGGAGAAGGTGTGATTACTCGGGAACGGCTCGTAGGATTTTTAGTGTATATTCCAGGAAAAATCAGCAACGTTTTTTTTTGGCCAATTTGGAGAAGATAAGATTACTCGGGAACGGCTCGTAGGATTTTTAGTGTATTTTCAAGGAAAAATCAGCAACGCTTTTTTTTGGCCAATTTGGAGAAAGTGTGATTACTCGGGAACGGCTCGTAAGATTTTTAGTGTATTTTCCAGGAAAAATGTGCAACGCTTTTTTTTGGCCAATTCGGAGAAGATGGGATTACTCGGGAACGGCTCGTAGGATTTTTAGTGTATTTTTCTGGAAAAATCAGCAACGCTTTTCTTTGGCCAATTTGGAGAAGGTGTGATTACTCGGGAACGGCTCGTAGGATTTTTAGTGTATTTTCCAGGAAAAATCAGCAACGTTTTTTTTTGGCCAATTTGGAGAAGATAAGATTACTCGGGAACGGCTCGTAGGATTTTTAGTGTATTTTCCAGGAAAAATCAGCAACGGTTTTTTTTGCCAATTTGGAGAAGGTGTGATTACTCGGGAACGGCTCATAAAATTTTTAATATATTTTCCAGGAAAAATCAGCAACGCTTTTTTTTTTTTGCTAATTTGGAGAAGATGGGATTACTTGGGAACGGCTCGTAGGTTTTTTAGTGTATTTTCAAGGAAAAATCAACAACGCTTTTTTTTGGCCAATTTGGAGAAGATGGGATTACTCGGGAACGGCTCGTAGGATTTTTAGTGTAATTTCCAGGAAAAATCAGCAACGCTTTTTTTTGGCCAATTTGGAGAAGATGGGATTACTCGGGAGCGGCTCGTAAAATTTTTAGTGTAATTTCCAGGAAAAATCAACAACGCTTTTTTTTGGCCAATTTGGAGAAGGTGTGATTACTCGGGAACGGCTCGTAGGATTTTTAGTGTATTTTCCAGAAAAAATCAGCAACGCTTTTTTTGGCCAATTTGGAGAAGGTGTGATTACTCGGGAACGGCTCGTAAGATTTTTAGTGTATTTTCCAGGAAAAATCAGCAACGCTTTTTTTGGCCAATTTGGAGAAGGTGTGATTACTCGGGAACGGCTCGTAGGATTTTTAGTGTATTTTCCAGAAAAAATCAGCAACGCTTTTTTTTGGCCAATTTGGAGAAGATGGGATTACTCGGGAACGGCTCGTAAGATTTTTAGTGTATTTTCCAGGAAAAATCAGCAACGCTTTTTTTTTGCCAATTTGGAGAAGGTGTGATTACTCGGGAACGGCTCGTAGGATTTTTAGTGTATTTTCCAGGAAAAATCAGCAACGCTTTTTTTTGGCCAATTTGGAGAAGGTGTGATTACTCGGGAACGGCTCGTAAGATTTTTAGTGTATTTTCCAGGAAAAATCAGCAACGCTTTTTTTTGGCCAATTTGGAGAAGATGGGATTACTCGGGAACGGCTCGTAAGATTTTTAGTGTATTTTCCAGGAAAAATCAGCAACGCTTTTTTTTGGCCAATTTGGAGAAGATGGGATTACTCGGGAACGGCTCGTAGGATTTTTAGTGTATTTTCCAGGAAAAATCAGCAACGCTTTTTTTTGGCCAATTTGGAGAAGGTGTGATTACTCGGGAACGGCTCGTAGGATTTTTAGTGTATTTTCCAGGAAAAATCAGCAACGTTTTTTTTTGGCCAATTTGGAGAAGATAAGATTACTCGGGAACGGCTCGTAGGATTTTTAGTGTATTTTCAAGGAAAAATCAGCAACGCTTTTTTTTGGCCAATTTGGAGAAGGTGTGATTACTCGGGAACGGCTCGTAAGATTTTTAGTGTATTTTCCAGGAAAAATGTGCAACGCTTTTTTTTGGCCAATTCGGAGAAGATGGGATTACTCGGGAACGGCTCGTAGGATTTTTAGTGTATTTTCCAGGAAAAATCAGCAACGCTTTTTTTTGGCCAATTTGGAGAAGGTGTGATTACTCGGGAACGGCTCGTAGGATTTTTAGTGTATTTTCCAGGAAAAATCAGCAACGTTTTTTTTTATCCAATTTGGAGAAGATAATATTACTCGGGAACGGCTCGTAGGATTTTTAGTGTATTTTCAAGGAAAAATCAGCAACGCTTTTTTTTGGCCAATTTGGAGAAGGTGTGATTACTCGGGAACGGCTCGTAGGATTTTTAGTGTATTTTCCAGGAAAAATCAGCAACGTTTTTTTTTTGGCCAATTTGGAGAAGATAAGATTACTCGGGAACGGCTCGTAGGATTTTTAGTGTATTTTCCAGGAAAAATCAGCAACGCTTTTTTTTGCCAATTTGGAGAAGGTGTGATTACTCGGGAACGGCTCATAAAATTTTTAATATATTTTCCAGGAAAAATCAGCAACGCTTTTTTTTTTGCTAATTTGGAGAAGATGGGATTACTTGGGAACGGCTCGTAGGTTTTTTAGTGTATTTTCAAGGAAAAATCAGCAACGCTTTTTTTTGGCCAATTTGGAGAAGATGGGATTACTCGGGAACGGCTCGTAGGATTTTTAGTGTAATTTCCAGGAAAAATCAGCAACGCTTTTTTTTGGCCAATTTGGAGAAGATGGGATTACTCGGGAACGGCTCGTAGGATTTTTAGTGTATTTTCCAGGAAAAATCAGCAACGTTTTTTTTTGGCCAATTTGGAGAAGGTGTGATTACTCGGGAACGGCTCGTAAGATTTTTAGTGTTTTTTCCAGGAAAAATCAGCAACGCTTTTTTTTTGCTAATTTGGAGAAGATGGGATTACTTGGGAACGGCTCGTAGGTTTTTTAGTGTATTTTCAAGGAAAAATCAGCAACGCTTTTTTTTGGCCAATTTGGAGAAGGTGTGATTACTCGGGAACGGCTCGTAAGATTTTTGATGTTTTTTCCAGGAAAATTCGCAACGCTTTTTTTTGCCAATTTGGAGAAGGTGTGATTACTCGGGAACGGCTCATAAAATTTTTAATATATTTTCCAGGAAAAATCAGCAACGCTTTTTTTTGCTAATTTGGAGAAGATGGGATTACTCGGGAACGGCTCGTAAGATTTTTAGTGTATTTTCCAGGAAAAATCAGCAACGCTTTTTTTTTGGCCAATTTGGAGAAGGTGTGATTACTCGGGAACGGCTCGTAGGATTTTTAGTGTATTTTCCAGGAAAAATCAACAACGCTTTTTTTTGGCCAATTTGGAGAAGGTGTGATTACTCGGGAACGGCTCATAAAATTTTTAATATATTTTCCAGGAAAAATCAGCAACGCTTTTTTTTTTGCTAATTTGGAGAAGATGGGATTACTCGGGAACGGCTCGTAGGATTTTTAGTGTATTTTCCAGGAAAAATCAGCAAAGCTTTTTTTTTGGCCAATTTGGAGAAGGTGTGATTACTCGGGAACTGCTCGTAGGATTTTTAGTGTATTTTCTAGGAAAAATCAGCAACGCTTTTTTTTTTCAATTTGGAGAATGTGTGATTACTCGGGAACGGCTCGTAAGATTTTTAGTGTATTTTCCAGGAAAAATCAGCAACGCTTTTTTTTGCCAATTTGGAGAAGGTGTGATTACTCGGGAACGGCTCGTAAGATTTTTGATGTTTTTTCCAGGAAAAATCAGCAACGCTTTTTTTTGCTAATTTGGCGAAGGTGTGATTACTCGGGAACGGCTCATAAAATTTTTAATATATTTTCCAGGAAAAATCAGCAACGCTTTTTTTTGCTAATTTGGAGAAGATGGGATTACTCGGGAACGGCTCGTAAGATTTTTAGTGTATTTTCCAGGAAAAATCAGCAACGCTTTTTTTTTGCTAATTTGGAGAAGATGGGATTACTCGGGAACGGCTCGTAGGATTTTTAGCGTATTTTCCAGGAAAAATCAGCAACGCTTTTTTTTGGCCAATTTGGAGAAGGTGTGATTACTCGGGAACTGCTCGTAGGATTTTTAGTGTATTTTCCAGGAAAAATCAGCAACGCTTTTTTTTTTTGCCAATTTGGAGAATGTGTGATTACTCGGGAACGGCTCGTAAGATTTTTAGTGTATTTTCCAGGAAAAATCAGCAACGCTTTTTTTTGCCAATTTGGAGAAGGTGTGATTACTCGGGAACGGCTCGTAGGATTTTTAGTGTATTTTCCAGGAAAAATCAGCAACGCTTTTTTTTGGCCAATTCGGAGAAGATGGGATTACTCGGGAACGGCTCGTAGGTTTTTTAGTGTATTTTCAAGGAAAAATCAGCAACGCTTTTTTTTGGCCAATTTGGAGAAGATGGGATTACTCGGGAACAACTCGTAGGATTTTTAGTGTATTTTCCAGGAAAAATCAGCAACGCTTTTTTTTGGCCAATTTGGAGAAGATATGATTACTCGGGAACGGCTCGTAGGATTTTTAGTGTATTTTCCAGGAAAAATCAGCAACCCTTTTTTTTGGCCAATTTGGAGAAGGTGTGATTACTCGGGAACGGCTCGTAGGATTTTTTGTGTATTTTCCAGGAAAAATCAGCAACGCTTTTTTTTGCCAATTTGGAGAAGGTGTGATTACTCGGGAACGGCTCGTAGGATTTTTAGTGTATTTTCCAGGAAAAATCAGCAACGCTTTTTTTTGGCCAATTCGGAGAAGATGGGATTACTCGGGAACGGCTCGTAGGTTTTTTAGTGTATTTTCAAGGAAAAATCAGCAACGCTTTTTTTTGGCCAATTTGGAGAAGATGGGATTACTCGGGAACAACTCGTAGGATTTTTAGTGTATTTTCCAGGAAAAATCAGCAACGCTTTTTTTTGGCCAATTTGGAGAAGATATGATTACTCGGGAACGGCTCGTAGGATTTTTAGTGTATTTTCCAGGAAAAATCAGCAACCCTTTTTTTTGGCCAATTTGGAGAAGGTGTGATTACTCGGGAACGGCTCGTAGGATTTTTAGTGTATTTTCCAGGAAAAATCAGCAACGCTTTTTTTTTTGCCAATTTGGAGAAGGTGTGATTACTCGGGAACGGCTCGTAGGATTTTTAGTGTATTTTCCAGGAAAAATCAACAACGCTTTTTTTTGGCCAATTTGGAGAAGGTGTGATTACTCGGGAACGGCTCGTAGGATTTTTAGTGTATTTTCCAGGAAAAATCAGCAACGCTTTTTTTTGGCCAATTTGGAGAAGGTGTGATTACTCGGGAACGGCTCGTAAGATTTTTAGTGTATTTTCCAGGAAAAATCAGCAACGCTTTTTTTTTGCCAATTTGGAGAAGGTGTGATTACTCGGGAACGGCTCGTAGGATTTTTAGTGTATTTTCCAGGAAAAGTCAGCAACGCTTTTTTTTGGCCAATTCGGAGAAGATGGGATTACTCGGGAACGGCTCGTAGGTTTTTTAGTGTATTTTCAAGGAAAAATCAGCAACGCTTTTTTTTGGCCAATTTGGAGAAGGTGTGATTACTCGGGAACGGCTCGTAAGATTTTTGTTGTTTTTTCCAGGAAAAATCAGCAACGCTTTTTTTTTGCCAATTTGGAGAAGAAGGGATTACTCGGGAACGGCTCGTAAGATTTTTAGTGTATTTTCCAGGAAAAATCAGCAACGCTTTTTTTTGCCAATTTGGAGAAGGTGTGATTACTCGGGAACGGCTCGTAGGATTTTTAGTGTATTTTCCAGGAAAAATCAGCAACGCTTTTTTTTGGCCAATTTGGAGAAGATGGGATTACTCGGGAACGGCTCGTAGGATTTTTAGTGTAATTTCCAGGAAAAATCAGCAACGCTTTTTTTTGGCCAATTTGGAGAAGGTGTGATTACTCGGGAACGGCTCGTAAGATTTTTAGTGTTTTTTCCAGGAAAAATCAGCAACGCATTTTTTTGCCAATTTGGAGAAGGTGTGATTACTCGGGAACGGCTCATAAAATTTTTAATATATTTTCCAGGAAAAATCAGCAACGTTTTTTTTGGCCAATTTGGAGAAGGTGGGATTACTCGGGAACGGCTCGTAGGAGTTTTAGTGTATTTTCCAGGAAAAATCAGCAACGCTTTTTTTTTGGCCAATTTGGAGAAGATGGGATTACTCGGGAACGGCTCGTAGGATTTTTAGTGTATTTTCCAGGAAAAATCAACAACGCTTTTTTTTGCCAATTTGGAGAAGGTGTGATTACTTGGGAACGGCTCGTAGGATTTTTAGTGTATTTTCCAGGAAAAATCAGCAACGCTTTTTTTTGGCCAATTTGGAGAAGATGGGATTACTCGGGAACGGCTCGTAGGATTTTTAGTGTAATTTCCAGGAAAAATCAGCAACGCTTTTTTTTGGCCAATTTGGAGAGGGTGTGATTACTCGGGAACGGCTCGTAAGATTTTTAGTGTTTTTTCCAGGAAAAATCAGCAACGCTTTTTTTTGCCAATTTGGAGAAGATGTGATTACTCGGGAACGGCTCATAAAATTTTTAATATATTTTCCAGGAAAAATCAGCAACGCTTTTTTTTTTGCTAATTTGGAGAAGATGGGATTACTCGGGAACGGCTCGTAGGTTTTTTAGTGTATTTTCCAGGAAAAATCAGCAACGCTTTTTTTTGCCAATTTGGAGAAGGTGTGATTACTCGGGAACGGCTCATAAAATTTTTAATATATTTTCCAGGAAAAATCAGCAACGCTTTTTTTTGCCAATTTGGAGAAGGTGTGATTACTCGGGAACGGCTCATAGGATTTTTAGTGTATTTTCCAGGAAAAATCAGCAACGCTTTTTTTTGGCCAATTTGGAGAAGGTGTGATTACTCGGGAACGGCTCGTAAGATTTTTAGTGTTTTTTCCAGGAAAAATCAGCAACGCTTTTTTTTGCCAATTTGGAGAAGGTGTGATTACTCGGGAACGGCTCATAAAATTTTTAATATATTTTCCAGGAAAAATCAGCAACGTTTTTTTGGCCAATTTGGAGAAGGTGGGATTACTCGGGAACGGCTCGTAGGAGTTTTAGTGTATTTTCCAGGAAAAATCAGCAACGCTTTTTTTTTGGCCAATTAGGAGAAGATGGGATTACTCGGGAACGGCTCGTAGGATTTTTAGTGTATTTTCTAGGAAAAATCAACAACGCTTTTTTTTGCCAATTTGGAGAAGGTGTGATTACTCGGGAACGGCTCGTAGGATTTTTAGTGTATTTTCCAGGAAAAATCAGCAACGCTTTTTTTTTTGCCAATTTGGAGAAGATGGGATTACTCGGGAACGGCTCGTAGGATTTTTAGTGTAATTTCCAGGAAAAATCAGCAACGCTTTTTTTTGGCCAATTTGGAGAAGGTGTGATTACTCGGGAACGAATCGTAAGATTTTTAGTGTTTTTTCCAGGAAAAATCAACAACGCTTTTTTTTGCCAATTTGGAGAAGGTGTGATTACTCGGGAACGGCTCATAAAATTTTTAATATATTTTCCAGGAAAAATCAGCAACGTTTTTTTTGGCCAATTTGGAGAAGGTGGGATTACGCGGGAACGGCTCGTAGGAGTTTTAGTGTATTTTCCAGGAAAAATCAGCAACGCTTTTTTTTTTGGCCAATTTGGAGAAGATGGAATTACTCGGGAACGGCTCGTAGGATTTTTAGTGTATTTTCCAGGAAAAATCAACAACGCTTTTTTTTGCCAATTTGGAGAAGGTGTGATTACTCTGGAACGGCTCGTAGGATTTTTAGTGTATTTTCCAGGAAACATCAGCAACGCTTTTTTTTGGCCAATTTGGAGAAGATGGGATTACTCGGGAACGGCTCGTAGGATTTTTAGTGTAATTTCCAGGAAAAATTAGCAACGCTTTTTTTTGGCCAATTTGGAGAAGGTGTGATTACTCGGGAACGGCTCGTAAGATTTTTAGTGTTTTTTCCAGGAAAAATCAGCAACGCTTTTTTTTGCCAATTTGGAGAAGGTGTGATTACTCGGGAACGGCTAATAAAATTTTTAATATATTTTCCAGGAAAAATCAGCAACGCTTTTTTTTTTGCTAATTTGGAGAAGATGGGATTACTCGGGAACGGCTCGTAGGTTTTTTAGTGTATTTTCCAGGAAAAATCAGCAACGCTTTTTTTTGCCAATTTGGAGAAGGTGTGATTACTCGGGAACGGCTCATAAAATTTTTAATATATTTTCCAGGAAAAATCAGCAACGCTTTTTTTTTTGCTAATTTGGAGAAGATGGGATTACTCGGGAACGGCTCGTAGAATTTTTAGTGTATTTTCCAGGAAAAATCAGCAACGCTTTTTTTTGGCCAATTTGGAGAAGGTGTGATTACTCGGGAACGGCTCGTAGGATTTTTAGTGTATTTTCCAAGAAAAATCAGCAACGCTTTTTTTGGCCAATTTGGAGAAGGTGTGATTACTCGGGAACGGCTCGTAAGATTTTTAGTGTATTTTCCAGGAAAAATCAGCAACGTTTTTTTTTGGCCAATTTGGAGAATGTGTGATTACTCGGGAACGGCTCGTAAGATTTTTAGTGTATTTTCCAGGAAAAATCAGCAACGCTTTTTTTTGCCAATTTGGAGAAGGTGTGATTACTCGGGAACGGCTCGTAGGATTTTTAGTGTATTTTCCAGGAAAAATCAGCAACGCTTTTTTTTGCCAATTTGGAGAAGGTGTGATTACTCGGGAACGGCTCGTAGGATTTTTAGTGTATTTTCCAGGAAAAATCAGCAACGCTTTTTTTTTTTACCAATTTGGAGAAGGTGGGATTACTCGGGAACGGCTCGTAGGATTTTTAGTGTAATTTCCAGGAAAAATCAGCAACGCTTTTTTTTGGCAATTTGGAGAAGGTGTGATTACTCGGGAACGGCTCGTAGGATTTTTAGTGTATTTTCCAGGAAAAATCAGCAACGTTTTTTTTTGGCCAATTTGGAGAAGATAAGATTACTCGGGAACGGCTCGTAGGATTTTTAGTGTATTTTCCAGGAAAAATCAACAACGCTTTTTTTTGGCCAATTTGGTGAAGGTGTGATTACTCGGGAACGGCTCGTAAGATTTTTGATGTTTTTTCCAGGAAAAATCAGCAACGCTTTTTTTTTGCCAATTTGGAGAAGGTGTGATTACTCGGGAACGGCTCATAAAATTTTTAATATATTTTCCAGGAAAAATCAGCAACGCTTTTTTTTGCTAATTTGGAGAAGATGGGATTACTCGGGAACGGCTCGTAAGATTTTTAGTGTATTTTCCAGGAAAAATCAGCAACGCTTTTTTTTTGGCCAATTTGGAGAAGGTGTGATTACTCGGGAACGGCTCGTAAGATTTATAGTGTATTTTCCAGGAAAAATCAGCAACGCTTTTTTTGCCAATTTGGAGAAGGTGTGATTACTCGGCAACGGCTCATAAAATTTTTAATATATTTTCCAGGAAAAATCAGCAACGCTTTTTTTTGCTAATTTGGAGAAGATGGGATTACTCGGGAACGGCTCGTAGGATTTTTAGTGTATTTTCCAGGAAAAATCAGCAACGCTTTTTTTTTGGCCAATTTGGAGAAGGTGTGATTACTCGGGAACGGCTCGTAGGATTTTTAGTGTATTTTCCAGGAAAAATCAGCAACGCTTTTTTTTGGCCAATTTGGAGAAGATGGGATTACTCGGGAACGGCTCGTAGGTTTTTTAGTGTATTTTCAAGGAAAAATCAGCAACGCTTTTTTTTGGCCAATTTGGAGAAGGAGGGATTACTCGGGAACGGCTCGTAGGATTTTTTGTGTATTTTCCAGGAAAAATCAGCAACGCTTTTTTTTTTGCCAATTTGGAGAAGGTGTGATTACTCGGGAACGGCTCGTAGGATTTTTAGTGTATTTTCCAGGAAAAATCAGCAACGCTTTTTTTTGCCAATTTGGAGAAGGTGTGATTACTCGGGAACGGCTCGTAGGATTTTTAGTGTAGTTTCCAGGAAAAATCCACAACGCTTTTTTTTGGCCAATTTGGAGAAGGTGTGATTACTCGGGAACGGCTCGTAGGATTTTTAGTGTATTTTCCAGGAAAAATCAGCAACGCTTTTTTTTGCCAATTTGGAGAAGGTGTGATTACTCGGGAACGGCTCGTAGGATTTTTAGTGTATTTTCCAGGAAAAATCAGCAACGCTTTTTTTGGCCAATTTGGAGAAGGTGTGATTACTCGGGAACGGCTCGTAGGATTTTTAGTGTATTTTCCAGGAAAAAGCAGCAACGCTTTTTTTTTGGCAAATTTGGAGAAGGTGTGATTACTCGGGAACGACTCGTAGGATTTTTAGTGTATTTTCCAGGAAAAATCAGCAACGCTTTTTTTGGCCAATTTGGAGAAGATGGGATTACTCGGGAACGGTTCGTAGGATTTTTAGTGTATTTTCCAGGAAAAATCAGCAACGCTTTTTTTTGGCCAATTTGGAGAAGATGGGATTACTCGGGAACGGCTCGTAGGATTTTTAGTGTATTTTCCAGGAAAAATCAGCAACGCTTTTTTTTTGGCCAATTTGGAGAAGGTGTGATTACTCGGGAACGGCTCGTAGGATTTTTAGTGTATTTTCCAGGAAAAATCAGCAACGTTTTTTTTGGCCAATTTGGAGAAGATAAGATTACTCGGGAACGGCTCGTAGGATTTTTAGTGTATTTTCCAGGAAAAATCAACAACGCTTTTTTTTTGGCCAATTTGGAGAAGGTGTGATTACTCGGGAACGGCTCGTAAGATTTTTGATGTTTTTTCCAGGAAAAATCAGCAACGCTTTTTTTTGCCAATTTGGAGAAGGTGTGATTACTCGGGAACGGCTCGTAAGATTTTTAGTGTTTTTTCCAGGAAAAATCAGCAACGCTTTTTTTTGCCAATTTGGAGAAGGTGTGATTACTCGGGAACGGCTCATAAAATTTTTAATATATTTTCCAGGAAAAATCAGCAACGTTTTTTTGGCCAATTTGGAGAAGGTGGGATTACTCGGGAACGGCTCGTAGGAGTTTTAGTGTATTTTCCAGGAAAAATCAGCAACGCTTTTTTTTTGGCCAATTAGGAGAAGATGGGATTACTCGGGAACGGCTCGTAGGATTTTTAGTGTATTTTCTAGGAAAAATCAACAACGCTTTTTTTTGCCAATTTGGAGAAGGTGTGATTACTCGAGAACGGCTCGTAGGATTTTTAGTGTATTTTCCAGGAAAAATCAGCAACGCTTTTTTTTGGCCAATTTGGAGAAGATGGGATTACTCGGGAACGGCTCGTAGGATTTTTAGTGTAATTTCCAGGAAAAATCAGCAACGCTTTTTTTTTGGCCAATTTGGAGAAGGTGTGATTACTCGGGAACGGCTCGTAAGATTTTTAGTGTTTTTTCCAGGAAAAATCAGCAACGCTTTTTTTTGCCAATTTGGAGAAGGTGTGATTACTCGGGAACGGCTCATAAAATTTTTAATATATTTTCCAGGAAAAATCAGCAACGTTTTTTTTGGCCAATTTGGAGAAGGTGGGATTACGCGGGAACGGCTCGTAGGAGTTTTAGTGTATTTTCCAGGAAAAATCAGCAACGCTTTTTTTTTGGCCAATTTGGAGAAGATGGAATTACTCGGGAACGGCTCGTAGGATTTTTAGTGTATTTTCCAGGAAAAATCAACAACGCTTTTTTTTGCCAATTTGGAGAAGGTGTGATTACTCGGGAACGGCTCGTACGATTTTTAGTGTATTTTCCAGGAAACATCAGCAACGCTTTTTTTTTGCCAATTTGGAGAAGGTGTGATTACTCGGGAACGGCTCGTAAGATTTTTAGTGTTTTTTCCAGGAAAAATCAGCAACGCTTTTTTTTGCCAATTTGGAGAAGGTGTGATTACTCGGGAACGGCTAATAAAATTTTTAATATATTTTCCAGGAAAAATCAGCAACGCTTTTTTTTTTGCTAATTTGGAGAAGATGGGATTACTCGGGAACGGCTCGTAGGTTTTTTAGTGTATTTTCCAGGAAAAATCAGCAACGCTTTTTTTTGCCAATTTGGAGAAGGTGTGATTACTCGGGAACGGCTCATAAAATTTTTAATATATTTTCCAGGAAAAATCAGCAACGCTTTTTTTTTTGCTAATTTGGAGAAGATGGGATTACTCGGGAACGGCTCGTAGAATTTTTAGTGTATTTTCCAGGAAAAATCAGCAACGCTTTTTTTTGGCCAATTTGGAGAAGGTGTGATTACTCGGGAACGGCTCGTAGGATTTTTAGTGTATTTTCCAGGAAAAATCAGCAACGCTTTTTTTGGCCAATTTGGAGAATGTGTGATTACTCGGGAACGGCTCGTAAGATTTTTAGTGTATTTTCCAGGAAAAATCAGCAACGCTTTTTTTGCCAATTTGGAGAAGGTGTGATTTTTTTTTTTTTTTTTTTTAATTAGGACCAGCACTCAGGGAATGACCCCTACGTATGCAATGCATTGTGCCGGAACTTTAGGAGAGGGATAGGGTAGAGAAGATAGAGGTTGAAAATTTAGAAGGCTTAACTCTTTTACAACTCTGCTTTGCCCGTTATGTTGATTTTTTTTTTAGCAGTGTTGAGGCGCCTCTGGTGTTAAGTAGACGCATTAACTTTGTTAAGCTGTATTAGCAGGCATTTTATTAATTGTTTTACTTCGCCGATGTTTCTGCTAACCGACGAAGGAGGGCGATGTTGTGTACATTAGTTTGAAACGGCATCAATCGCTGTCGGAACAGTTTTTTTTAGTGACCAGTGCTATGCCTTCATCACTTAAATAGTCCGACAACAATTAATAACAATGTCTCACCAATGTACATTAGAAAAATTAATGATGTTAATTGACTTGCTCTGGCCAGGGTTTGAACCCAGGCCCCAAGTCATTGTTTGCTTAGTAGTCAACGCGCTAACCACCTCAGCCAACACCACCCTCTACTCGGGAACGGCTCGTAGGATTTTTAGTGTATTTTCCAGGAAAAATCAGCAACGCTTTTTTTTGCCAATTTGGAGAAGGTGTGATTACTCGGGAACGGCTCGTAGGATTTTTAGTGTATTTTCCAGGAAAAATCAGCAACGCTTTTTTTTTTTACCAATTTGGAGAAGGTGGGATTACTCGGGAACGGCTCGTAGGATTTTTAGTGTAATTTCCAGGAAAAATCAGCAACGCTTTTTTTTGGCAATTTGGAGAAGGTGTGATTACTCGGGAACGGCTCGTAGGATTTTTAGTGTATTTTCCAGGAAAAATCAGCAACGTTTTTTTTTGGCCAATTTGGAGAAGATAAGATTACTCGGGAACGGCTCGTAGGATTTTTAGTGTATTTTCCAGGAAAAATCAACAACGCTTTTTTTTGGCCAATTTGGAGAAGGTGTGATTACTCGGGAACGGCTCGTAAGATTTTTGATGTTTTTTCCAGGAAAAATCAGCAAAGCTTTTTTTTGCCAATTTGGAGAAGGTGTGATTACTCGGGAACGGCTCATAAAATTTTTAATATATTTTCCAGGAAAAATCAGCAACGCTTTTTTTTGCTAATTTGGAGAAGATGGGATTACTCGGGAACGGCTCGTAAGATTTTTAGTGTATTTTCCAGGAAAAATCAGCAACGCTTTTTTTTTGGCCAATTTGGAGAAGGTGTGATTACTCGGGAACGGCTCGTAAGATTTTTAGTGTATTTTCCAGGAAAAATCAGCAACGCTTTTTTTGCCAATTTGGAGAAGGTGTGATTACTCGGCAACTGCTCATAAAATTTTTAATATATTTTCCAGGAAAAATCAGCAACGCTTTTTTTTGCTAATTTGGAGAAGATGGGATTACTCGGGAACGGCTCGTAGGATTTTTAGTGTATTTTCCAGGAAAAATCAGCAACGCTTTTTTTTTGGCCAATTTGGAGAAGGTGTGATTACTCGGGAACGGCTCGTAGGATTTTTAGTGTATTTTCCAGGAAAAATCAGCAACGCTTTTTTTTGGCCAATTTGGAGAAGATGGGATTACTCGGGAACGGCTCGTAGGTTTTTTAGTGTATTTTAAAGGAAAAATCAGCAACGCTTTTTTTTGGCCAATTTGGAGAAGGAGGGATTACTCGGGAACGGCTCGTAGGATTTTTTGTGTATTTTCCAGGAAAAATCAGCAACGCTTTTTTTTTTTGCCAATTTGGAGAAGGTGTGATTACTCGGGAACGGCTCGTAGGATTTTTAGTGTATTTTCCAGGAAAAATCAGCAACGCTTTTTTTTGCCAATTTGGAGAAGGTGTGATTACTCGGGAACGGCTCGTAGGATTTTTAGTGTAGTTTCCAGGAAAAATCAACAACGCTTTTTTTTGGCCAATTTGGAGAAGGTGTGATTACTCGGGAACGGCTCGTAGGATTTTTAGTGTATTTTCCAGGAAAAATCAGCAACGCTTTTTTTTGCCAATTTGGAGAAGGTGTGATTACTCGGGAACGGCTCGTAGGATTTTTAGTGTATTTTCCAGGAAAAATCAGCAACGCTTTTTTTGGCCAATTTGGAGAAGGTGTGATTACTCGGGAACGGCTCGTAGGATTTTTAGTGTATTTTCCAGGAAAAAGCAGCAACGCTTTTTTTTTGGCCAATTTGGAGAAGGTGTGATTACTCGGGAACGACTCGTAGGATTTTTAGTGTATTTTCCAGGAAAAATCAGCAACGCTTTTTTTGGCCAATTTGGAGAAGATGGGATTACTCGGGAACGGCTCGTAGGATTTTTAGTGTATTTTCCAGGAAAAATCAGCAACGCTTTTTTTTGGCCAATTTGGAGAAGATGGGATTACTCGGGAACGGCTCGTAGGATTTTTAGTGTATTTTCCAGGAAAAATCAGCAACGCTTTTTTTTTGGCCAATTTGGAGAAGGTGTGATTACTCGGGAACGGCTCGTAGGATTTTTAGTGTATTTTCCAGGAAAAATCAGCAACGTTTTTTTTGGCCAATTTGGAGAAGATAAGATTACTCGGGAACGGCTCGTAGGATTTTTAGTGTATTTTCCAGGAAAAATCAACAACGCTTTTTTTTGGCCAATTTGGAGAAGGTGTGATTACTCGGGAACGGCTCGTAAGATTTTTGATGTTGTTTCCAGGAAAAATCAGCAACGCTTTTTTTTGCTAATTTGGAGAAGGTGTGATTACTCGGGAACGGCTCGTAAAATTTTTAATATATTTTCCAGGAAAAACCAGCAACGCTTTTTTTGCTAATTTGGAGAAGATGGGATTACTCGGGAACGGCTCGTAAGATTTTTAGTGTATTTTCCAGGAAAAATCAGCAACGCTTTTTTTTTGGCCAATTTGGAGAAGGTGTGATTACTCGGGAACGGCTCGTAAGATTTTTAGTGTATTTTCCAGGAAAAATCAGCAACGCTTTTTTTTGCCAATTTGGAGAAGGTGTGATTACTCGGGAACGGCTCATAAAATTTTTAATATATTTTCCAGGAAAAATCAGCAACGCTTTTTTTTGCTAATTTGGAGAAGATGGGATTACTCGGGAACGGCTCGTATGATTTTTAGTGTATTTTCCAGGAAAAATCAGCAACGCTTTTTTTGGCCAATTTGGAGAAGGTGTGATTACTCGGGAACGGCTCGTAGGATTTTTAGTGTATTTTCCAGGAAAAATCAGCAACGCTTTTTTTTGGCCAATTTGGAGAAGATGGGATTACTCGGGAACGGCTCGTAGGTTTTTTAGTGTATTTTCAAGGAAAAATCAGCAACGCTTTTTTTTGGCCAATTTGGAGAAGGTGGGATTACTCGGGAACGGCTCGTAGGATTTTTTGTGTATTTTCCAGGAAAAATCAGCAACGCTTTTTTTTTGCCAATTTGGAGAAGGTGTGATTACTCGGGAACGGCTCGTAGGATTTTTAGTGTATTTTCCAGGAAAAATCAGCAACGCTTTTTTTTGCCAATTTGGAGAAGGTGTGATTACTCGGGAACGGCTCGTAGGATTTTTAGTGTAGTTTCCAGGAAAAATCAACAACGCTTTTTTTGGCCAATTTGGAGAAGGTGTGATTACTCGGGAACGGCTCGTAGGATTTTTAGTGTATTTTCCAGGAAAAATCAGCAACGCTTTTTTTTGCCAATTTGGAGAAGGTGTGATTACTCGGGAACGGCTCGTAGGATTTTTAGTGTATTTTCCAGGAAAAATCAGCAACGCTTTTTTTGGCCAATTTGGAGAAGGTGTGATTACTCGGGAACGGCTCGTAGGATTTTTAGTGTATTTTCCAGGTAAAAGCAGCAACGCTTTTTTTTTTGGCCAATTTGGAGAAGGAGTGATTACTCGGGAACGGCTCGTAGGATTTTTAGTGTATTTTCCAGGAAAAATCAGCAACGCTTTTTTTGGCCAATTTGGAGAAGATGGGATTACTCGGGAACGGCTCGTAGGATTTTTAGTGTATTTTCCAGGAAAAATCAGCAACGCTTTTTTTTGGCCAATTTGGAGAAGATGGGATTACTCCGGAACGGCTCGTAAGATTTTTAGTGTATTTTCCAGGAAAAATCAACAACGCTTTTTTTTGGCCAATTTGGAGAAGGTGTGATTACTCGGGAACGGCTCGTAGGATTTTTAGTGTATTTTCCAGGAAAAATCAGCAACGCTTTTTTTGGCCAATTTGGAGAAGGTGTGATTACTCGGGAACGGCTCGTAGGATTTTTAGTGTATTTTCCAGGAAAAATCAGCAACGCTTTTTTTTGGCCAATTTGGAGAAGATGGGATTACTCGGGAACGGCTCGTAGGTTTTTTAGTGCATTTTCAAGGAAAAATCAGCAACGCTTTTTTTTGGCCAATTTGGAGAAGGTGGGATTACTCGGGAACGGCTCGTAGGATTTTTTGTGTATTTTCCAGGAAAAATCAGCAACGCTTTTTTTTTTGCCAATTTGGAGAAGGTGTGATTACTCGGGAACGGCTCGTAGGATTTTTAGTGTATTTTCCAGGAAAAATCAGCAACGATTTTTTTTGCCAATTTGGAGAAGGTGTGATTACTCGGGAACGGCTCATAAAATTTTTAATATATTTTCCAGGAAAAATCAGCAACGCTTTTTTTTGCTAATTTGGAGAAGGTGTGATTACTCGGGAACGGCTCGTAGGATTTTTTGTGTATTTTCCAGGAAAAATCAGCAACGCTTTTTTTTTTTGCCAATTTGGAGAAGGTGTGATTACTCGGGAACGGCTCGTAGGATTTTTAGTGTATTTTCCAGGAAAAATCAGCAACGATTTTTTTTGCCAATTTGGAGAAGGTGTGATTACTCGGGAACGGCTCGTAGGATTTTTAGTGTATTTTCCAGGAAAAATCAGCAACGCTTTTTTTGGCCAATTTGGAGAAGGTGTGATTACTCGGGAACGGCTCGTAGGATTTTTAGTGTATTTTCCAGGAAAAATCAGCAACGCTTTTTTTGGCCAATTTGGAGAAGGTGTGATTACTCGGGAACGGCTCGTAGGATTTTTAGTGTATTTTCCAGGAAAAATCAGCAACGCTTTTTTTTGCCAATTTGGAGAAGGTGTGATTACTCGGGAACGGCTCGTAGGATTTTTAGTGTAGTTTCCAGGAAAAATCAACAACGCTTTTTTTGGCCAATTTGGAGAAGGTGTGATTACTCGGGAACGGCTCGTAGGATTTTTAGTGTATTTTCCAGGAAAAATCAGCAACGCTTTTTTTTGCCAATTTGGAGAAAGTGTGATTACTCGGGAACGGCTCGTAGGATTTTTAGTGTATTTTCCAGGAAAAATCAGCAACGCTTTTTTTGGCCAATTTGGAGAAGGTGTGATTACTCGGGAACGGCTCGTAGGATTTTTAGTGTATTTTCCAGGTAAAAGCAGCAACGCTTTTTTTTTTGGCCAATTTGGAGAAGGTGTGATTACTCGGGAACGGCTCGTAGGATTTTTAGTGTATTTTCCAGGAAAAATCAGCAACGCTTTTTTTGGCCAATTTGGAGAAGATGGGATTACTCGGGAACGGCTCGTAGGATTTTTAGTGTATTTTCCAGGAAAAATCAGCAACGCTTTTTTTTTGGCCAATTTGGAGAAGATGGGATTACTCCGGAACGGCTCGTAAGATTTTTAGTGTATTTTCCAGGAAAAATCAACAACGCTTTTTTTTGGCCAATTTGGAGAAGGTGTGATTACTCGGGAACGGCTCGTAGGATTTTTAGTGTATTTTCCAGGAAAAATCAGCAACGCTTTTTTTGGCCAATTTGGAGAAGGTGTGATTACTCGGGAACGGCTCGTAGGATTTTTAGTGTATTTTCCAGGAAAAATCAGCAACGCTTTTTTTTGGCCAATTTGGAGAAGATGGGATTACTCGGGAACGGCTCGTAGGTTTTTTAGTGCATTTTCAAGGAAAAATCAGCAACGCTTTTTTTTGGCCAATTTGGAGAAGGTGGGATTACTCGGGAACGGCTCGTAGGATTTTTTGTGTATTTTCCAGGAAAAATCAGCAACGCTTTTTTTTTTTGCCAATTTGGAGAAGGTGTGATTACTCGGGAACGGCTCGTAGGATTTTTAGTGTATTTTCCAGGAAAAATCAGCAACGATTTTTTTTGCCAATTTGGAGAAGGTGTGATTACTCGGGAACGGCTCGTAGGATTTTTAGTGTATTTTCCAGGAAAAATCAACAAACCTTTTTTTGGCCAATTTGGAGAAGGTGTGATTACTCGGGAACGGCTCGTAGGATTTTTAGTGTATTTTCCAGGAAAAATCAGCAACGCTTTTTTTGGCCAATTTGGAGAAGGTGTGATTACTCGGGAACGGCTCGTAGGATTTTTAGTGTATTTTCCAGGAAAAAGCAGCAACGCTTTTTTTTTGGCCAATTTGGAGAAGATGGGATTACTCGGGAACGGCTCGTAGGATTTTTAGTGTATTTTCCAGGAAAAATCAGCAACGCTTTTTTTTGGCCAATTTGGAGAAGATGGGATTACTCGGGAACGGCTCGTAGGATTTTTAGTGTATTTTCCAGGAAAAATCAGCAATGCTTTTCTTTTGGCCAATTTGGAGAAGGTATGATTACTCGGGAACGGCTCGTAGGATTTTTAGTGTATTTTCCAGGAAAAATCAGCAACGCTTTTTTTTTGGCCAATTTGGAGAAGGTGTGATTACTCGGGAACGGCTCGTAGGATTTTTAGTGTATTTTCCAGGAAAAATCAGCAACGCTTTTTTTGGCCAATTTGGAGAAGGTGTGATTACTCCGGAACGGCTCGTAAGATTTTTAGTGTATTTTCCAGGAAAAATCAACAACGCTTTTTTTTGGCCAATTTGGAGAAGGTGTGATTACTCGGGAACGGCTCGTAGGCTTTTTAGTGTATTTTCCAGGAAAAATCAACAACGCTTTTTTTTGGCCAATTTGGAGAAGGTGTGATTACTCGGGAACGGCTCGTGGGATTTTTAGTGTATTTTCCAGGAAAAATCAGCAACGCTTTTTTTGGCCAATTTGGAGAAGATGGGATTACTCGGGAACGGCTCGTGGGATTTTTAGTGTATTTTCCAGGAAAAATCAACAACGCTTTTTTTTGGCCAATTTGGAGAAGGTGTGATTACTCGGGAACAGCTCGTGGTATTTTTAGTGTATTTTCCAGGAAAAATCAACAACGCTTTTTTTTGGCCAATTTGGAGAAGGTGTGATTACTCGGGAACGGCTCGTGGGATTTTTAGTGTATTTTCCAGGAAAAATCAGCAACGCTTTTTGTTTTGCCAATTTGGAGAAGGTGTGATTACTCGGGAACGGCTCGTAGGATTTTTAGTGTATTTTCCAGGAAAAATCAGCAACGTTTTTTTTTGGCCAATTTGGAGAAGATAAGATTACTCGGGAACGGCTCGTAGGATTTTTAGTGTATTTTCCAGGAAAAATCAACAACGCTTTTTTTTGGCCAATTTGGAGAAGGTGTGATTACTCGGGAACGGCTCGTAAGATTTTTGATGTTTTTTCCAGGAAAAATCAGCAACGCTTTTTTTTGCCAATTTGGAGAAGGTGTGATTACTCGGGAACGGCTCATAAAATTTTTAATATATTTTCCAGGAAAAATCAGCAACGCTTTTTTTTGCTAATTTGGAGAAGATGGGATTACTCGGGAACGGCTCCTAAGATTTTTAGTGTATTTTCCAGGAAAAATCAGCAACGCTTTTTTTTTGGCCAATTTGGAGAAGGTGTGATTACTCGGGAACGGCTCGTAAGATTTTTAGTGTATTTTCCAGGAAAAATCAGCAACGCTTTTTTTTGCCAATTTGGAGAAGGTGTGATTACTCGGGAACGGCTCATAAAATGTTTAATATATTTTCCAGGAAAAATCAGCAACGCTTTTTTTTGCTAATTTGGAGAAGATGGGATTACTCGGGAACGGCTCGTAGGATTTTTAGTGTATTTTCCAGGAAAAATCAGCAACGCTTTTTTTGGCCAATTTGGAGAAGGTGTGATTACTCGGGAACGGCTCGTAGGATTTTTAGTGTATTTTCCAGGAAAAATCAGCAACGCTTTTTTTGGCCAATTTGGAGAAGATGGGATTACTCGGGAACGGCTCGTAGGTTTTTTAGTGTATTTTCAAGGAAAAATCAGCAACGCTTTTTTTTGGCCAATTTGGAGAAGGTGGGATTACTCGGGAACGGCTCGTAGGATTTTTAGTGTATTTTCCAGGAAAAATCAGCAACGCTTTTTTTTTTTTGCCAATTTGGAGAAGGTGTGATTACTCGGGAACGGCTCGTAGGATTTTTAGTGTAGTTTCCAGGAAAAATCAACAACGCTTTTTTTTTGGCCAATTTGGAGAAGGTGTGATTACTCGGGAACGGCTCGTAGGATTTTTAGTGTATTTTCCAGGAAAAATCAGCAACGCTTTTTTTTGCCAATTTGGAGAAGGTGTGATTACTCGGGAACGGCTCGTAGGATTTTTAGTGTATTTTCCAGGAAAAATCAGCAACGCTTTTTTTGGCCAATTTGGAGAAGGTAAGATTACTCGGGAACGGCTCGTAGGATTTTTAGTGTATTTTCCAGAAAAAAGCAGCAACGCTTTTTTTTTGGCCAATTTGGAGAAGGTGTGATTACTCGGGAACGGCTCGTAGGATTTTTAGTGTATTTTCCAGGAAAAATCAGCAACGCTTTTTTTGGCCAATTTGGAGAAGATGGGATTACTCGGGAACGGCTCGTAGGATTTTGAGTGTATTTTCCAGGAAAAATCAGCAACGCTTTTTTTTGGCCAATTTGGAGAAGATGGGATTACTCGGGAACGGCTCGTAGGATTTTTAGTGTATTTTCCAGGAAAAATCAGCAACGCTTTTTTTTGGCCAATTTGGAGAAGGTGTGATTACTCGGGAACGGCTCAAAGGATTTTTAGTGTATTTTCCAGGAAAAATCAGCAACGCTTTTTTTTTGGCCAATTTGGAGAAGGTGTGATTACTCGGGAACGGCTCGTAGGATTTTTAGTGTATTTTCCAGGAAAAATCAGCAACGCTTTTTTTGGCCAATTTGGAGAAGGTGTGATTACTCCGGAACGGCTCGTAAGATTTTTAGTGTATTTTCCAGGAAAAATCAACAACGCTTTTTTTTTGCCAATTTGGAGAAGGTGTGATTACTCGGGAACGGCTCGTAGGATTTTTAGTGTATTTTCCAGGAAAAATCAACAACGCTTTTTTTTGGCCAATTTGGAGAAGGTGTGATTACTCGGGAACGGCTCGTAGGATTTTTAGTGTATTTTCCAGGAAAAATCAGCAACGCTTTTTTTTGCCAATTTGGAGAAGGTGTGATTACTCGGGAACGGCTCGTAGGATTTTTAGTGTATTTTCCAGGAAAAATCAGCAACGCTTTTTTTGACCAATTTGGAGAAGGTGTGATTACTCGGGAACGGCTCGTAGGATTTTTAGTGTATTTTCCAGGAAAAATCAGCAACGCTTTTTTTTGCCAATTTGGAGAAGGTGTGATTACTCGGGAACGGCTCGTAGGATTTTTAGTGTATTTTCCAGGAAAAATCAGCAACGCTTTTTTTGACCAATTTGGAGAAGGTGTGATTACTCGGGAACGGCTCGTAGGATTTTTAGTGTATTTTCCAGGAAAAAGCAGCAACGCTTTTTTTTTGGCCAATTTGGAGAAGGTGTGATTACTCGGGAACGGCTCGTAGGATTTTTAGTGTATTTTCCAGGAAAAATCAGCAACGCTTTTTTGGCCAATTTGGAGAAGATGGGATTACTCGGGAACGGCTCGTAGGATTTTTAGTGTATTTTCCAGGAAAAATCAGCAACGCTTTTTTTTGGCCAATTTGGAGAAGATGGGATTACTCGGGAACGGCTCGTAGGATTTTTAGTGTATTTTCCAGGAAAAATCAACAACGCTTTTTTTTGCCAATTTGGAGAAGATGGGATTACACGGGAACGGCTCGTAGGATTTTTAGTGTATTTTCCAGGAAAAATCAGCAACGCTTTTTTTGGCCAATTTGGAGAAGATGGGATTACTCGGGAACGGCTCGTAGGATTTTTAGTGTATTTTCCAGGAAAAATCAGCAACGCTTTTTTTGGCCAATTTGGAGAAGATGGGATTACTCGGGAACGGCTCGTAGGATTTTTAGTGTATTTTCCAGGAAAAATCAGCAACGCTTTTTTTTGGCCAATTTGGAGAAGATGGGATTACTCGGGAACGGCTCGTAGGATTTTTAGTGTATTTTCCAGGAAAAATCAGCAACGCTTTTCTTTTGGCCAATTTGGAGAAGGTGTGATTACACGGGAACGGCTCGTAGGATTTTTAGTGTATTTTCCAGGAAAAATCAGCAACGCTTTTTTTTGGCCAATTTGGAGTAGGTGTGATTACTCGGGAACGGCTCGTAGGATTTTTAGTGTATTTTCCAGGAAAAATCAGCAACGCTTTTTTTGGCCAATTTGGAGAAGGTGTGATTACTCCGGAACGGCTCGTAGGATTTTTAGTGTATTTTCCAGGAAAAATCAACAACGCTTTTTTTTGGCCAATTTGGAGAAGGTGTGATTACTCGGGAACGGCTCGTAGGATTTTTAGTGTATTTTCCAGGAAAAATCAACAACGCTTTTTTTTGGCCAATTTGGAGAAGATGGGATTACTCGGGAACGGCTCGTAGGTTTTTTAGTGTATTTTCCAGGAAAAATCAGCAACGCTTTTTTTGGCCAATTTGGAGAAGATAAGATTACTCGGGAACGGCTCGTAGGATTTTTAGTGTATTTTCCAGGAAAAATCAGCAACGCTTTTTTTTGCTAATTTGGAGAAGATGGGATTACTCGGGAACGGCTCGTAGGATTTTTAGTGTATTTTCCAGGAAAAATCAGCAACGCTTTTTTTGGCCAATTTGGAGAAGGTGTGATTACTCGGGAACGGCTCGTAGGATTTTTAGTGTATTTTCAAAGAAAAATCAGCAACGCTTTTTTTTGGCCAATTTGGAGAAGGTGGGATTACTCGGGAACGGCTCGTAGGATTTTTTGTGTATTTTCCAGGAAAAATCAGCAACGCTTTTTTTTTTGCCAATTTGGAGAAGGTGTGATTACTCGGGAACGGCTCGTAGGATTTTTTGTGTATTTTCCAGGAAAAATCAGCAACGCTTTTTTTTGCCAATTTGGAGAAGGTGTGATTACTCGGGAACGGCTCGTAGGATTTTTAGTGTAGTTTCCAGGAAAAATCAACAACGCTTTTTTTTGGCCAATTTGAAGAAGGTGTGATTACTCGGGAACGGCTCGTAGGATTTTTAGTGTATTTTCCAGGAAAAATCAGCAACGCTTTTTTTTGCCAATTTGGAGAAGGTGTGATTACTCGGGAACGGCTCGTAGGATTTTTAGTGTATTTTCCAGGAAAAATCAGCAACGCTTTTTTTGGCCAATTTGGAGAAGGTGTGATTACTCGGGAACGGCTCGTAGGATTTTTAGTGTATTTTCCAGGAAAAATCAGCAACGCTTTTTTTGGCCAATTTGGAGAAGGTGTGATTACTCCGGAACGGCTCGTAAGATTTTTAGTGTATTTTCCAGGAAAAATCAACAAAGCTTTTTTTTGGCCAATTTGGAGAAGGTGTGATTACTCGGGAACGGCTCGTAGGATTTTTAGTGTATTTTCCAGGAAAAATCAGCAACGCTTTTTTTGGCCAATTTGGAGAAGGTGTGATTACTCGGGAACGGCTCGTAGGATTTTTAGTGTATTTTCCAGGAAAAATCAGCAACGCTTTTTTTTTGGCCAATTTGGAGAAGATGGGATTACTCGGGAACGGCTCGTAGGTTTTTTAGTGTATTTTCAAGGAAAAATCAGCAACGCTTTTTTTTGGCCAATTTGGAGAAGGTGGGATTACTCGGGAACGGCTCGTAGGATTTTTTGTGTATTTTCCAGGAAAAATCAGCAACGCTTTTTTTTGCCAATTTGGAGAAGGTGTGATTACTCGGGAACGGCTCGTAGGATTTTTAGTGTATTTTCCAGGAAAAATCAGCAACGCTTTTTTTTGCCAATTTGGAGAAGGTGTGATTACTCGGGAACGGCTCGTAGGATTTTTAGTGTATTTTCCAGGAAAAATCAACAACGCTTTTTTTTGGCCAATTTGGAGAAGGTGTGATTACTCGGGAACGGCTCGTAGGATTTTTAGTGTATTTTCCAGGAAAAATCAGCAACGCTTTTTTTTGCCAATTTGGAGAAGGTGTGATTACTCGGGAACGGCTCGTAGGATTTTTAGTGTATTTTCCAGGAAAAATCAGCAACGCTTTTTTTGACCAATTTGGAGAAGGTGTGATTACTCGGGAACGGCTCGTAGGATTTTTAGTGTATTTTCCAGGAAAAAGCAGCAACGCTTTTTTCTTGGCCAATTTGGAGAAGGTGTGATTACTCGGGAACGGCTCGTAGGATTTTTAGTGTATTTTCCAGGAAAAATCAGCAACGCTTTTTTTTGGCCAATTTGGAGAAGATGGGATTACCCGGGAACGGCTCGTAGGTTTTTTAGTGTATTTTCAAGGAAAAATCAGCAACGCGTTTTTTTGGCCAATTTGGAGAAGGTGGGATTACTCGGGAACGGCTCGTAGGATTTTTTGTGTATTTTCCAGGAAAAATCAGCAACGCTTTTTTTTTTTGCCAATTTGGAGAAGGTGTGATTACTCGGGAACGGCTCGTAGGATTTTTTGTGTATTTTCCAGGAAAAATCAGCAACGCTTTTTTTTTTTGCCAATTTGGAGAAGGTGTGATTACTCGGGAACGGCTCGTAGGATTTTTAGTGTATTTTCCAGGAAAAATCAGCAACGCTTTTTTTGGCCAATTTGGAGAAGGTGTGATTACTCCGGAACGGCTCGTAAGATTTTTAGTGTATTTTCCAGGAAAAATCAACAACGCTTTTTTTTGGCCAATTTGGAGAAGGTGTGATTACTCGGGAACGGCTCGTAGGATTTTTAGTGTATTTTCCAGGAAAAATCAACAACGCTTTTTTTTGGCCAATTTGGAGAAGGTGTGATTACTCGGGAACGGCTCGTGGGATTTTTAGTGTATTTTCCACGAAAAATCAGCAACGCTTTTTTTGGCCAATTTGGAGAAGATGGGATTACTCGGGAACGGCTCGTAGGATTTTTAATATATTTTCCAGGAAAAATCAGCAACGCTTTTTTTTTTGCTAATTTGGAGAAGATGGGATTACTTGGGAACGGCTCGTAGGTTTTTTAGTGTATTTTCAAGGAAAAATCAGCAACGCTTTTTTTTGGCCAATTTGGAGAAGGTGTGATTACTCGGGAACGGCTCGTAAGATTTTTAGTGTATTTTCCAGGAAAAATGTGCAACGCTTTTTTTTGGCCAATTCGGAGAAGATGAGATTACTCGGGAACGGCTCGTAGGATTTTTAGTGTATTTTCCAGGAAAAATCAGCAACGCTTTTTTTTGGCCAATTTGGAGAAGGTGTGATTACTCGGGAACGGCTCGTAGGATTTTTAGTGTATTTTCCAGGAAAAATCAGCAACGTTTTTTTTTGGCCAATTTGGAGAAGGTGTGATTACTCGGGAACGGCTCGTAGGATTTTTAGTGTATTTTCCAGGAAAAATCAGCAACGCTTTTTTTTTTTGCTAATTTGGAGAAGGTGTGATTACTCGGGAACGGCTCGTAGGATTTTTAGTGTAATTTCCAGGAAAAATCAGCAACGCTTTTTTTTGGCCAATTTGGAGAAGATGGGATTACTCGGGAACAGCTCGTAGGATTTTTAGTGTATTTTCCAGGAAAAATCAGCAACGCTTTTTTTCGCCAATTTGGAGAAGATGGGATTACTCGGGAACGGCTCGTAGGATTTTTAATATATTTTCCAGGAAAAATCAGCAACGCTTTTTTTTTTTGCTAATTTGGAGAAGATGGGATTACTTGGGAACGGCTCGTAGGTTTTTTAGTGTATTTTCAAGGAAAAATCAGCAACGCTTTTTTTTGGCCAATTTGTAGAAGATGGGATTACTCGGGAACGGCTCGTAGGATTTTTAGTGTATTTTCCAGGAAAAATCAGCAACGCTTTTTTTGGCCAATTTGGAGAAGATGGGATTACTCGGGAACGGCTCGTAAGATTTTTAGTGTATTTTCCAGGAAAAATCAGCAACGCTTTTTTTTGGCCAATTCGGAGAAGGTGTGATTACTCGGGAACGGCTCGTAGGATTTTTAGTGTATTTTCCAGGAAAAATCAGCAACGTTTTTTTTGGCCAATTTGGAGAAGATGGGATTACTCGGGAACGGCTCGTAGGATTTTTAGTGTATTTTCCAGGAAAAATCAACAACGCTTTTTTTTTGCTAATTTGGAGAAGATGGGATTACTCGGGAACGGCTCGTAGGATTTTTAATATATTTTCCAGGAAAAATCAGCAACGCTTTTTTTTTTGCTAATTTGGAGAAGATGGGATTACTTGGGAACGGCTCGTAGGTTTTTTAGTGTATTTTCAAGGAAAAATCAGCAACGCTTTTTTTTGGCCAATTTGGAGAAGGTGTGATTACTCGGGAACGGCTCGTAAGATTTTTGATGTTTTTTCCAGGAAAAATCAGCAACGCTTTTTTTTGCCAATTTGGAGAAGGTGTGATTACTCGGGAACGGCTCATAAAATTTTTAATATATTTTCCAGGAAAAATCAGCAACGCTTTTTTTTGCTAATTTGGAGAAGATGGGATTACTCGGGAACGGCTCGTAAGATTTTTAGTGTATTTTCCAGGAAAAATCAGCAACGCTTTTTTTTGGCCAATTTGGAGAAGGTGTGATTACTCGGGAACGGCTCGTAGGATTTTTAGTGTATTTTCCAGGAAAAATCAGCAACGCATTTTTTTGCCAATTTGGAGAAGGTGTGATTACTCGGGAACGGCTCGTAGGATTTTTAGTGTAATTTCCAGGAAAAATCAGCAACGCTTTTTTTTGGCCAATTTGGAGAAGATGGGATTACTCGGGAACGGCTCGTAGGATTTTTAGTGTATTTTCCAGGAAAAATCAGCAACGCTTTTTTTGGCCAATTTGGAGAAGATGGGATTACTCGGGAACGGCTCGTAAGATTTTTAGTGTATTTTCCAGGAAAAATCAGCAACGCTTTTTTTTGGCAATTTGGAGAAGGTGTGATTACTCGGGAACGGCTCGTAGGATTTTTAGTGTATTTTCCAGGAAAAATCAGCAACGCTTTTTTTTGGCCAATTTGGAGAAGTTGGGATTACTCGGGAACGGCTCGTAGGTTTTTTAGTGTATTTTTCAGGAAAAATCAGCAACGTTTTTTTTGGCCAATTTGGAGAAGGTGGGATTACTCGGGAACGGCTCGTAGGATTTTTAGTGTATTTTCCAGGAAAAATCAGCAACGCTTTTTTTTTGGCCAATTTGGAGAAGATGGGATTACTCGGGAACGGCTCGTAGGATTTTTAGTGTATTTTCCAGGAAAAATCAGCAACGCTTTTTTTGGCCAATTTGGAGAAGGTGTGATTACTCGGGAACGGCTCGTAGGATTTTTTGTTTATTTTCTAGGAAAAATCAGCAACGCTTTTTTTTGGCCAATTTGGAGAAGATGGGATTACTCGGGAACGGCTCGTAGGATTTTTAGTGTATTTTCCAGGAAAAATCAGCAACGCTTTTTTTTGGCCAATTTGGAGAATATGGGATTACTCGGGAACGGCTCGTAGGATTTTTAGTGTATTTTCCAGGAAAAATCAGCAACGCTTTTTTTTGGCCAATTTGGAGAAGATGGGATTACTCGGGAACGACTCGTAGGATTTTTAGTATAATTTCCAGGAAAAATCAGCAACGCTTTTTTTTGGCCAATTTGGAGAAGGTGTGATTACTCGGGAACGGCTTGTAAGATTTTTAGTGTTTTTTCCAGGAAAAATCAGCAACGCTTTTTTTTGCCAATTTGGAGAAGGTGTGATTACTCGGGAACGGCTCATAAAATTTTTAATATATTTTCCAGGAAAAATCAGCAACGCTTTTTTTTGGCCAATTTGGAGAAGATGGGATTACTCGGGAACGGCTCGTAGGATTTTTAGTGTATTTTCCAGGAAAAATCAGCAACGCTTTTTTTTGGCCAATTTGGAGAAGATGGGATTACTCGGGAACGGCTCGTAAGATTTTTAGTGTATTTTCCAGGAAAAATCAGCAACGCTTTTTTTTGGCCAATTTGGAGAAGGTGTGATTACTCGGGAACGGCTCGTAGGATTTTTAGTGTATTTTCCAGGAAAAATCAACAACGCTTTTTTTGGCCAATTTGGAGAAGGTGTGATTACTCGGGAACGGCTCGTAGGATTTTTAGTGTATTTTCCAGGAAAAATCAGCAACGCTTTTTTTTTTGCTAATTTGGAGAAGGTGTGATTACTCGGGAACGGCTTGTAGGATTTTTAGTGTAATTTCCAGGAAAAATCAGCAACGCTTTTTTTTGGCCAATTTGGAGAAGATGGGATTACTCGGGAACGGCTCGTAGGATTTTTAGTGTATTTTCCAGGAAAAATCAGCAACGCTTTTTTTTCGCCAATTTGGAGAAGATGGGATTACTCGGGAACGGCTCGTAGGATTTTTAATATATTTTCCAGGAAAAATCAGCAACGCTTTTTTTTTTGCTAATTTGGAGAAGATGGGATTACTTGGGAACGGCTCGTAGGTTTTTTAGTGTATTTTCAAGGAAAAATCAGCAACGCTTTTTTTTGGCCAATTTGGAGAAGGTGTGATTACTCGGGAACGGCTCGTAAGATTTTTGATGTTTTTTCCAGGAAAAATCAGCAACGCTTTTTTTTGCCAATTTGGAGAAGGTGTGATTACTCGGGAACGGCTCATAAAATTTTTAATATATTTTCCAGGAAAAATCAGCAACGCTTTTTTTTGCTAATTTGGAGAAGATGGGATTACTCGGGAACGGCTCGTAAGATTTTTAGTGTATTTTCCAGGAAAAATCAGCAACGCTTTTTTTTGGCCAATTTGGAGAAGGTGTGATTACTCGGGAACGGCTCGTAGGATTTTTAGTGTATTTTCCAGGAAAAATCAGCAACGCTTTTTTTTGGCCAATTTGGAGAAGGTGTGATTACTCGGGAACGGCTCGTAGGATTTTTAGTGTAATTTCCAGGAAAAATCAGCAACGCTTTTTTTTGGCCAATTTGGAGAAGGTGTGATTACTCGGGAACGGCTCGTAGGATTTTTAGTGTATTTTCCAGGAAAAATCAGCAACGCTTTTTTTGGCCAATTTGGAGAAGATGGGATTACTCGGGAACGGCTCGTAAGATTTTTAGTGTATTTTCCAGGAAAAATCAGCAACGCTTTTTTTTGGCCAATTCGGAGAAGGTGTGATTACTCGGGAACGGCTCGTAGGATTTTTAGTGTATTTTCCAGGAAAAATCAGCAACGTTTTTTTTGGCTAATTTGGAGAAGATGGGATTACTCGGGAACGGCTCGTAGGATTTTTAGTGTATTTTCCAGGAAAAATCAACAACGCTTTTTTTTTGCTAATTTGGAGAAGATGGGATTACTCGGGAACGGCTCGTAGGATTTTTAATATATTTTCCAGGAAAAATCAGCAACGCTTTTTTTTTTGCTAATTTGGAGAAGATGGGATTACTTGGGAACGGCTCGTAGGTTCTTTAGTGTATTTTCAAGGAAAAATCAGCAACGCTTTTTTTTGGCCAATTTGGAGAAGGTGTGATTACTCGGGAACGGCTCGTAAGATTTTTGATGTTTTTTCCAGGAAAAATCAGCAACGCTTTTTTTTGCCAATTTGGAGAAGGTGTGATTACTCGGGAACGGCTCATAAAATTTTTAATATATTTTCCAGGAAAAATCAGCAACGCTTTTTTTTGCTAATTTGGAGAAGATGGGATTACTCGGGAACGGCTCGTAAGATTTATAGTGTATTTTCCAGGAAAAATCAGCAACGCTTTTTTTTGGCCAATTTGGAGAAGGTGTGATTACTCGGGAACGGCTCGTAGGATTTTTAGTGTATTTTCCAGGAAAAATCAGCAACGCTTTTTTTTTGCCAATTTGGAGAAGGTGTGATTACTCGGGAACGGCTCGTAGGATTTTTAGTGTAATTTCCAGGAAAAATCAGCAACGCTTTTTTTTGGCCAATTTGGAGAAGATGGGATTACTCGGGAACGGCTCGTAGGATTTTTAGTGTATTTTCCAGGAAAAATCAGCAACGCTTTTTTTGGCCAATTTGGAGAAGGTGGGATTACTCGGGAACGGCTCGTAGGATTTTTAGTGTATTTTCCAGGAAAAATCAGCAACGCTTTTTTTTTGGCCAATTTGGAGAAGATGGGATTACTCGGGAACGGCTCGTAGGATTTTTAGTGTATTTTCCAGGAAAAATCAGCAACGCTTTTTTTGGCCAATTTGGAGAAGGTGTGATTACTCGGGAACGGCTCGTAGGATTTTTTGTTTATTTTCTAGGAAAAATCAGCAACGCTTTTTTTTGGCCAATTTGGAGAAGATGGGATTACTCGGGAACGGCTCGTAGGATTTTTAGTGTATTTTCCAGGAAAAATCAGCAACGCTTTTTTTGGCCAATTTGGAGAAGATGGGATTACTCGGGAACGGCTCGTGAGATTTTAAGTGTATTTTCCAGGAAAAATCAGCAACGCTTTTTTTTGGCCAATTCGGAGAAGGTGTGATTACTCGGGAACGGCTCGTAGGATTTTTAGTGTATTTTCCAGGAAAAATCAGCAACGTTTTTTTTGGCCAATTTGGAGAAGATGGGATTACTCGGGAACGGCTCGTAGGATTTTTAGTGTATTTTCCAGGAAAAATCAACAACGCTTTTTTTTTGCTAATTTGGAGAAGATGGGATTACTCGGGAACGGCTCGTAGGATTTTTAATATATTTTCCAGGAAAAATCAGCAACGCTTTTTTTTTTGCTAATTTGGAGAAGATGGGATTACTTGGGAACGGCTCGTAGGTTTTTTAGTGTATTTTCAAGGAAAAATCAGCAACGCTTTTTTTTGGCCAATTTGGAGAAGGTGTGATTACTCGGGAACGGCTCGTAAGATTTTTGATGTTTTTTCCAGGAAAAATCAGCAACGCTTTTTTTTTGCCAATTTGGAGAAGGTGTGATTACTCGGGAACGGCTCATAAAATTTTTAATATATTTTCCAGGAAAAATCAGCAACGCTTTTTTTTGCTAATTTGGAGAAGATGGGATTACTCGGGAACGGCTCGTAAGATTTTTTGTGTATTTTCCAGGAAAAATCAGCAACGCTTTTTTTTGGCCAATTTGGAGAAGGTGTGATTACTCCGGAACGGCTCGTAGGATTTTTAGTGTATTTTCCAGGAAAAATCAGCAACGCTTTTTTTTGGCCAATTTGGAGAAGGTGTGATTACTCGGGAACGGCTCGTAGGATTTTTAGTGTAATTTCCAGGAAAAATCAGCAACGCTTTTTTTTGGCCAATTTGGAGAAGATGATATTACTCGGGAACGGCTCGTAGGATTTTTAGTGTATTTTCCAGGAAAAATCAGCAACGCTTTTTTTGGCCAATTTGGAGAAGATGGGATTACTCGGGAACGGCTCGTAAGATTTTTAGTGTATTTTCCAGGAAAAATCAGCAACGCTTTTTTTGGCCAATTTGGAGAAGGTGTGATTACTCGGGAACGGCTCGTAGGATTTTTTGTTTATTTTCTAGGAAAAATCAGCAACGCTTTTTTTTGGCCAATTTGGAGAAGATGGGATTACTCGGGAACGGCTCGTAGGATTTTTAGTGTATTTTCCAGGAAAAATCAGCAACGCTTTTTTTTGGCCAATTTGGAGAAGATGGGATTACTCGGGAACGGCTCGTAGGATTTTTAGTGTATTTTCCAGGAAAAATCAGCAACGCTTTTTTTTGGCCAATTTGGAGAAGTTGGGATTACTCGGGAACGGCTCGTAGGTTTTTTAGTGTATTTTTCAGGAAAAATCAGCAACGTTTTTTTTTGGCCAATTTGGAGAAGGTGGGATTACTCGGGAACGGCTCGTAGGATTTTTAGTGTATTTTCCAGGAAAAATCAGCAACGCTTTTTTTTGGCCAATTTGGAGAAGATGGGATTACTCGGGAACGGCTCGTAGGATTTTTAGTGTATTTTCCAGGAAAAATCAGCAACGCTTTTTTTGGCCAATTTGGAGAAGGTGTGATTACTCGGGAACGGCTCGTAGGATTTTTTGTTTATTTTCTAGGAAAAATCAGCAACGCTTTTTTTTGGCCAATTTGGAGAAGATGGGATTACTCGGGAACGGCTCGTAGGATTTTTAGTGTATTTTCCAGGAAAAATCAGCAACGCTTTTTTTTGGCCAATTTGGATAAGATGGGATTACTCGGGAACGGCTCGTAGGATTTTTAGTGTATTTTCCAGGAAAAATCAGCAACGCTTTTTTTTGGCCAATTTGAAGAAGATGGGATTACTCGGGAACGGCTCGTAGGATTTTTAGTGTAATTTCCAGGAAAAATCAGCAACGCTTTTTTTTGGCCAATTTGGAGAAGGTGTGATTACTCGGGAACGGCTTGTAAGATTTTTAGTGTTTTTTCCAGGAAAAATCAGCAACGCTTTTTTTTGCCAATTTGGAGAAGGTGTGATTACTCGGGAACGGCTCATAAAATTTTTAATATATTTTCCAGGAAAAATCAGCAACGCTTTTTTTTGGCCAATTTGGAGAAGATGGGATTACTCGGGAACGGCTCGTAGGATTTTTAGTGTATTTTCCAGGAAAAATCAGCAACGCTTTTTTTTGGCCAATTTGGAGAAGATGGGATTACTCGGGAACGGCTCGTAAGATTTTTAGTGTATTTTCCAGGAAAAATCAGCAACGCTTTTTTTTGGCCAATTTGGAGAAGGTGTGATTACTCGGGAACGGCTCGTAGGATTTTTAGTGTATTTTCCAGGAAAAATCAACAACGCTTTTTTTGGCCAATTTGGAGAAGGTGTGATTACTCGGGAACGGCTCGTAGGATTTTTAGTGTATTTTCCAGGAAAAATCAGCAACGCTTTTTTTTTTGCTAATTTGGAGAAGGTGTGATTACTCGGGAACGGCTCGTAGGATTTTTAGTGTAATTTCCAGGAAAAATCAGCAACGCTTTTTTTTGGCCAATTTGGAGAAGATGGGATTACTCGGGAACGGCTCGTAGGATTTTTAGTGTATTTTCCAGGAAAAATCAGCAACGCTTTTTTTTCGCCAATTTGGAGAAGATGGGATTACTCGGGAACGGCTCGTAGGATTTTTAATATATTTTCCAGGAAAAATCAGCAACGCTTTTTTTTTTTTTTTATTTTGGAGAAGATGGGATTACTTGGGAACGGCTCGTAGGTTTTTTAGTGTATTTTCAAGGAAAAATCAGCAACGCTTTTTTTTGGCCAATTTGGAGAAGGTGTGATTACTCGGGAACGGCTCGTAAGATTTTTGATGTTTTTTCCAGGAAAAATCAGCAAAGCTTTTTTTTGCCAATTTGGAGAAGGTGTGATTACTCGGGAACGGCTCATAAAATTTTTAATATATTTTCCAGGAAAAATCAGCAACGCTTTTTTTTGCTAATTTGGAGAAGATGGGATTACTCGGGAACGGCTCGTAAGATTTTTAGTGTATTTTCCAGGAAAAATCAGCAACGCTTTTTTTTGGCCAATTTGGAGAAGGTATGATTACTCGGGAACGGCTCGTAGGATTTTTAGTGTATTTTCCAGGAAAAATCAGCAACGCTTTTTTTTTGGCCAATTTGGAGAAGGTGTGATTACTCGGGAACGGCTCGTAGGATTTTTAGTGTAATTTCCAGGAAAAATCAGCAACGCTTTTTTTTTGGCCAATTTGGAGAAGATGGGATTACTCGGGAACGGCTCGTAGGATTTTTAGTGTATTTTCCAGGAAAAATCAGCAACGCTTTTTTTGGCCAATTTGGAGAAGATGGGATTACTCGGGAACGGCTCGTAAGATTTTTAGTGTATTTTCCAGGAAAAATCAGCAACGCTTTTTTTTGGCCAATTCGGAGAAGGTGTGATTACTCGGGAATGGCTCGTAGGATTTTTAGTGTATTTTCCAGGAAAAATCAGCAACGTTTTTTTTGGCCAATTTGGAGAAGATGGGATTACTCGGGAACGGCTCGTAGAATTTTTAATATATTTTCCAGGAAAAATCAGCAACGCTTTTTTTTTTTTGCTAATTTGGAGAAGATGGGATTACTTGGGAACGGCTCGTAGGTTTTTTAGTGTAATTTCCAGGAAAAATCAGCAACGCTTTTTTTTGGCCATTTCGGAGAAGATGGGATTACTCGGGAACGGCTCGTAGGATTTTTAGTGTATTTTCCAGGAAAAATCAGCAACGCTTTTTTTTGGCCAATTTGGAGAAGTTGGGATTACTCGGGAACGGCTCGTAGGTTTTTTAGTGTATTTTCCAGGAAAAATCAGCAACGCTTTTTTTGGCCAATTTGGAGAAGGTGTGATTACTCGGGAACGGCTCGTAAGATTTTTAGTGTATTTTCCAGGAAAAATCAGCAACGTTTTTTTTTTGGCCAATTTGGAGAAGATGGGATTACTCGGGAACGGCTCGTAAGATTTTTAGTGTATTTTCCAGGAAAAATCAACAACGCTTTTTTTTGGCCAATTTGGAGAAGATAAGATTACTCGGGAACGGCTCGTAGGTTTTTTAGTGTATTTTCCAGGAAAAATCAGCAACGCTTTTTTTGGCCAATTTGGAGAAGGTGTGATTACTCGGGAACGGCTCGTAAGATTTTTAGTGTATTTTCCAGGAAAAATCAGCAACGTTTTTTTTTTGGCCAATTTGGAGAAGATGGGATTACTCGGGAACGGCTCGTAAGATTTTTAGTGTATTTTCCAGGAAAAATCAACAACGCTTTTTTTTGGCCAATTTGGAGAAGATAAGATTACTCGGGAACGGCTCGTAGGATTTTTAGTGTAATTTCCAGGAAAAATCAGCAACGCTTTTTTTTGGCCAATTTGGAGAAGGTGTGATTACTCGGGAACGGCTCGTAGGATTTTTAGTGTAATTTCCAGGAAAAATCAGCAACGCTTTTTTTTGGCCAATTTGGAGAAGGTGTGATTACTCGGGAACTGCTCGTAGGATTTTTAGTGTATTTTCCAGGAAAAATCAGCAACGCTTTTTTTGCCAATTTGGAGAAGATGGGATTACTTGGGAACGGCTTGTAGGTTTTTTAGTGTATTTTCAAGGAAAAATCAGCAACGCTTTTTTTTGGCCAATTTGGAGAAGGTGTGATTACTCGGGAACGGCTCGTAAGATTTTTGATGTTTTTTCCAGGAAAAATCAGCAACGCTTTTTTTTGCTAATTTGGAGAAGGTGTGATTACTCGGGAACGGCTCATAAAATTTTTAATATATTTTCCAGGAAAAATCAGCAACGCTTTTTTTTGCTAATTTGGAGAAGATGGGATTACTCGGGAACGGCTCGTAAGATTTTTAGTGTATTTTCCAGGAAAAATCAGCAACGCTTTTTTTTGGCCAATTTGGAGAAGGTGTGATTACTCGGGAACGGCTCGTAAGATTTTTAGTGTATTTTCCAGGAAAAATCAACAACGCTTTTTTTTGGCCAATTTGGAGAAGGTGTGATTACTCGGGAACGGCTCGTGGGATTTTTAGTGTATTTTCCAGGAAAAATCAGCAACGCTTTTTTTTGGCAATTTGGAGAAGGTGTGATTACTCGGGAACGGCTCGTAGGATTTTTAGTGTATTTTCCAGGAAAAATCAGCAACGCTTTTTTTTGGCCAATTTGGAGAAGTTGGGATTACTCGGGAACGGCTCGTAGGTTTTTTAGTGTATTTTTCAGGAAAAATCAGCAACGTTTTTTTTGGCCAATTTGGAGAAGGTGGGATTACTTGGGAACGGCTCGTAGGATTTTTAGTGTATTTTCCAGGAAAAATCAGCAACGCTTTTTTTTTGGCCAATTTGGAGAAGATGGGATTACTCGGGAACGGCTCGTAGGATTTTTAGTGTATTTTCCAGGAAAAATCAGCAACGCTTTTTTTGGCCAATTTGGAGAAGGTGTGATTACTCGGGAACGGCTCGTAGGATTTTTTGTTTATTTTCTAGGAAAAATCAGCAACGCTTTTTTTTGGCCAATTTGGAGAAGATGGGATTACTCGGGAACGGCTCGTAGGATTTTTAGTGTATTTTCCAGGAAAAATCAGCAACGCTTTTTTTTGGCCAATTTGGAGAAGATGGGATTACTCGGGAACGGCTCGTAGGATTTTTAGTGTATTTTCCAGGAAAAATCAGCAACGCTTTCTTTTGGCCAATTTGGAGAAGATGGGATTACTCGGGAACGGCTCGTAGGATTTTTAGTGTAATTTCCAGGAAAAATCAGCAACGCTTTTTTTTGGCCAATTTGGAGAAGGTGTGATTACTCGGGAACGGCTTGTAAGATTTTTAGTGTTTTTTCCAGGAAAAATCAGCAACGCTTTTTTTTGCCAATTTGGAGAAGGTGTGATTACTCGGGAACGGCTCATAAAATTTTTAATATATTTTCCAGGAAAAATCAGCAACGCTTTTTTTTGGCCAATTTGGAGAAGATGGGATTACTCGGGAACGGCTCGTAGGATTTTTAGTGTATTTTCCAGGAAAAATCAGCAACGCTTTTTTTTGGCCAATTTGGAGAAGATGGGATTACTCGGGAACGGCTCGTAAGATTTTTAGTGTATTTTCCAGGAAAAATTAGCAACGCTTTTTTTTGGCCAATTTGGAGAAGGTGTGATTACTCGGGAACGGCTCGTAGGATTTTTAGTGTATTTTCCAGGAAAAATCAACAACGCTTTTTTTGGCCAATTTGGAGAAGGTGTGATTACTCGGGAACGGCTCGTAGGATTTTTAGTGTATTTTCCAGGAAAAATCAGCAACGCTTTTTTTTTTGCTAATTTGGAGAAGATGGGATTACTTGGGAACGGCTCGTAGGTTTTTTAGTGTATTTTCAAGGAAAAATCAGCAACGCTTTTTTTTGGCCAATTTGGAGAAGGTGTGATTACTCGGGAACGGCTCGTAGGATTTTTAGTGTATTTTCCAGGAAAAATCAGCAACGCTTTTTTTGGCCAATTTGGAGAAGATGGGATTACTCGGGAACGGCTCGTAAGATTTTTAGTGTTTTTTCCAGGAAAAATCAGCAACGCTTTTTTTTGCCAATTTGGAGAAGGTGTGATTACTCGGGAACGGCTCATAAAACTTTTAATATATTTTTCAGGAAAAATCAGCAACGCTTTTTTTTGCTAATTTGGAGAAGGTGTGATTACTCGGGAACGGCTCGTAGGATTTTTAGTGTATTTTCCAGGAAAAATCAGCAACGCTTTTTTATGCCAATTTGGAGAAGATGGGATTACTCGGGAACGGCTCGTAGGATTTTAAGTGTATTTTCCAGGAAAAATCAGCAACGCTTTTTTTTGCCAATTTGGAGAAGGTGTGATTACTCGGGAACGGCTCGTAGGATTTTTAGTGTATTTTCCAGGAAAAATCAACAACGCTTTTTTTTGCCAATTTGGAGAAGGTGTGATTACTCGGGAACGGCTCGTAGGATTTTTAGTGTATTTTCCAGGAAAAATCAGCAACGCTTTTTTTGGCCAATTTGGAGAAGATGGGATTACTCGGGAACGGCTCGTAGGATTTTTAGTGTATTTTCCAGGAAAAATCAGCAACGCTTTTTTTTTGGCCAATTTGGAGAAGATGGGATTACTCGGGAACGGCTCGTAGGATTTTTAGTGTAATTTCCAGGAAAAATCAGCAACGCTTTTTTTTTGCCAATTTGGAGAAGGTGTGATTACTCGGGAACGGCTCGTAAGATTTTTAGTGTTTTTTTCCAGGAAAAATCAGCAACGCTTTTTTTTGCCAATTTGGAGAAGGTGTGATTACTCGGGAACGGCTCATAAAATTTTTAATATATTTTCCAGGACAAATCAGCAACGCTTTTTTTTGGCCAATTTGGAGAAGATGGGATTACTCGGGAACGGCTCGTAGGATTTTTAGTGTATTTTCCAGGAAAAATCAGCAACGCTTTTTTTTGGCCAATTTGGAGAAGATGGGATTACTCGGGAACGGCTCGTAAGATTTTTAGTGTATTTTCCAGGAAAAATCAGCAACGCTTTTTTTTGGCCAATTTGGAGAAGGTGTGATTACTCGGGAACGGCTCGTAGGATTTTTAGTGTATTTTCCAGGAAAAATCAACAACGCTTTTTTTGGCCAATTTGGAGAAGGTGTGATTACTCGGGAACGGCTCGTAAGATTTTTAGTGTTTTTTCCAGGAAAAATCAGCAACGCTTTTTTTTTTGCTAATTTGGAGAAGATGGGATTACTTGGGAACGGCTCGTAGGTTTTTTAGTGTATTTTCAAGGAAAAATCAGCAACGCTTTTTTTTGGCCAATTTGGAGAAGGTGTGATTACTCGGGAACGGCTCGTAAGATTTTTGATGTTTTTTCCAGGAAAAATCAGCAACGCTTTTTTTTGCCAATTTGGAGAAGGTGTGATTACTCGGGAACGGCTCGTAGGTTTTTTAATATATTTTCCAGGAAAAATCAGCAACGCTTTTTTTTGGCCAATTTGGAGAAGTTGGGTTTACTCGGGAACGGCTCGTAAGATTTTTAGTGTATTTTCCAGGAAAAATCAGCAACGCTTTTTTTTTGCCAATTTGGAGAAGGTGTGATTTTTCGGGAACGGCTCGTAGGATTTTTAGTGTATTTTCCAGGAAAAATCAGCAACGCTTTTTTTTGGCCAATTTGGAGAAGGTGTGATTACTCGGGAACGGCTCGTAAGATTTTTAGTGTTTTTTCCAGGAAAAATCAGCAACGCTTTTTTTTGCCAATTTGGAGAAGGTGTGATTACTCGGGAACGGCTCATAAAATTTTTAATATATTTTCCAGGAAAAATCAGCAACGCTTTTTTTTTTTTGCTAATTTGGAGAAGATGGGATTACTTGGGAACGGCTCGTAGGTTTTTTAGTGTATTTTCCAGGAAAAATCAGCAACGCTTTTTTTTGCCAATTTGGAGAAGGTGTGATTACTCGGGAACGGCTCGTAGGATTTTTAGTGTAATTTCCAGCAAAAATCAGCAACGCTTTTTTTTGGCCAATTTGGAGAAGATGGGATTACTCGGGAACGGCTCGTAGGATTTTTAGTGTATTTTCCAGGAAAAATCAGCAACGCTTTTTTTGGCCAATTTGGAGAAGATGGGATTACTCGGGAACGGCTCGTAGGATTTTTAATATATTTTCCAGGAAAAATTAGCAACGCTTTTTTTTTGCTAATTTGGAGAAGATGGGATTACTCGGGAACGGCTCGTAGGTTTTTTAGTGTATTTTCAAGGAAAAATCAGCAACGTTTTTTTTGGCCAATTTGGAGAAGATGGGATTACTCGGGAACGGCTCGTAGGATTTTTTGTGTATTTTCCAGGAAAAATCAGCAACGTTTTTTTTTGGCCAATTTGGAGAAGATGGGATTACTCGGGAACGGCTCGTAAGATTTTTAGTGTAATTTCCAGGAAAAATCAGCAACGCTTTTTTTTGGCCAATTTGGAGAAGGTGTGATTACTCGGGAACGGCTCGTAGGTTTGTTAGTGTATTTTCAAGGAAAAATCAGCAACGCTTTTTTTTTGCTAATTTGGAGAAGGTGTGATTACTCGGGAACGGCTCGTAGGATTTTTAGTGTAATTTCCAGGAAAAATCAGCAACGCTTTTTTTTGGCCAATTTGGAGAAGGTGTGATTACTCGGGAACGGCTCGTAAGATTTTTAGTGTTTTTTCCAGGAAAAATCAGCAACGCTTTTTTTTGCCAATTTGGAGAAGGTGTGATTACTCCAGAACGGCTCGTAGGTTTTTTAGTGTATTTTCAAGGAAAAATCAGCAACGCTTTTTTTTTTGGCCATTTCGGAGAAGATGGGATTACTCCAGAACGGCTCGTAGGTTTTTTAGTGTATTTTCAAGGAAAAATCAGCAACGCTTTTTTTTTGGCCAATTTGGAGAAGATGGGATTACTCGGGAACGGCTCGTAGGATTTTTAGTGTAATTTCCAGGAAAAATCAGCAACGCTTTTTTTTGGCCAATTCGGAGAAGATGGGATTACTAGGGAACGGCTCGTAGGTTTGTTAGTGTATTTTCAAGGAAAAATCAGCAACGCTTTTTTTTTGCTAATTTGGAGAAGGTGTGATTACTCGGGAACGGCTCGTAGGATTTTTAGTGTAATTTCCAGGAAAAATCAGCAACGCTTTTTTTTTGGCCAATTTGGAGAAGGTGTGATTACTCGGGAACGGCTCGTAAGATTTTTAGTGTTTTTTCCAGGAAAAATCAGCAACGCTTTTTTTTGCCAATTTGGAGAAGGTGTGATTACTCCAGAACGGCTCGTAGGTTTTTTAGTGTATTTTCAAGGAAAAATCAGCAACGCTTTTTTTTTTGGCCATTTCGGAGAAGATGGGATTACTCCAGAACGGCTCGTAGGTTTTTTAGTGTATTTTCAAGGAAAAATCAGCAACGCTTTTTTTTTGGCCAATTTGGAGAAGATGGGATTACTCGGGAACGGCTCGTAGGATTTTTAGTGTAATTTCCAGGAAAAATCAGCAACGCTTTTTTTTGGCCAATTCGGAGAAGATGGGATTACTAGGGAACGGCTCGTAGGTTTGTTAGTGTATTTTCAAGGAAAAATCAGCAACGCTTTTTTTTGCTAATTTGGAGAAGGTGTGATTACTCGGGAACGGCTCGTAGGATTTTTAGTGTAATTTCCAGGAAAAATCAGCAACGCTTTTTTTTTGCCAATTTGGAGAAGGTGTGATTACTCGGGAACGGCTCGTAAGATTTTTAGTGTTTTTTCCAGGAAAAATCAGCAACGCTTTTTTTTGCAAATTTGGAGAAGGTGTGATTACTCCAGAACGGCTCGTAGGTTTTTTAGTGTATTTTCAAGGAAAAATCAGCAACGCTTTTTTTTTTGGCCATTTCGGAGAAGATGGGATTACTCCAGAACGGCTCGTAGGTTTTTTAGTGTATTTTCAAGGAAAAATCAGCAACGCTTTTTTTTTGGCCAATTTGGAGAAGATGGGATTACTCGGGAACGGCTCGTAGGATTTTTTGTGTAATTTCCAGGAAAAATCAGCAACGCTTCTTTTTGGCCAATTCGGAGAAGATGGGATTACTAGGGAACGGCTCGTAGGTTTGTTAGTGTATTTTCAAGGAAAAATCAGCAACGCTTTTTTTTTGCTAATTTGGAGAAGGTGTGATTACTCGGGAACGGCTCGTAGGATTTTTAGTGTAATTTCCAGGAAAAATCAGCAATGCTTTTTTTTTTGCTAATTTGGAGAAGATGGGATTACTTGGGAACGGCTCGTAGGTTTTTTAGTGTATTTTCAAGGAAAAATCAGCAACGCTTTTTTTTGGCCAATTTGGAGAAGGTGTGATTACTCGGGAACGGCTCGTAAGATTTTTGATGTTTTTTCCAGGAAAAATCAGCAACGCTTTTTTTTGCCAATTTGGAGAAGGTGTGATTACTCGGGAACGGCTCGTAGGTTTTTTAATATATTTTCCAGGAAAAATCAGCAACGCTTTTTTTTGGCCAATTTGGAGAAGTTGGGTTTACTCGGGAACGGCTCGTAAGATTTTTAGTGTATTTTCCAGGAAAAATCAGCAACGCTTTTTTTTGCCAATTTGGAGAAGGTGTGATTTTTCGGGAACGGCTCGTAGGATTTTTAGTGTATTTTCCAGGAAAAATCAGCAACGCTTTTTTTTGGCCAATTCGGAGAAGATGGGATTACTCGGGAACGGCTCGTAGGATTTTTAGTGTATTTTCCAGGAAAAATCAACAACGCTTTTTTTTGCCAATTTGGAGAAGGTGTGATTACTCGGGAACGGCTCGTAGGATTTTTAGTGTATTTTCCAGGAAAAATCAGCAACGCTTTTTTTTTGGCCAATTTGGAGAAGATGGGATTACTCGGGAACGGCTCGTAGGATTTTTAGTGTATTTTCCAGGAAAAATCAGCAACGCTTTTTTTTTGGCCAATTTGGAGAAGATGGGATTACTCGGGAACGGCTCGTAGGATTTTTAGTGTATTTTCCAGGAAAAATCAGCAACGCTTTTTTTTGGCCAATTTTGAGAAGGTGTATTACTCGGGAACGGCTCGTAAGATTTTTAGTGTTTTTTCCAGGAAAAATCAGCAACGCTTTTTTTTGCCAATTTGGAGAAGGTGTGATTACTCGGGAACGGCTCATAAAATTTTTAATATATTTTCCAGGAAAAATCAGCAACGCTTTTTTTTTTTTGCTAATTTGGAGAAGATGGGATTACTTGGGAACGGCTCGTAGGTTTTTTAGTGTATTTTCCAGGAAAAATCAGCAACGCTTTTTTTTGCCAATTTGGAGAAGGTGTGATTACTCGGGAACGGCTCGTAGGATTTTTAGTGTAATTTCCAGCAAAAATCAGCAACGCTTTTTTTTGGCCAATTTGGAGAAGATGGGATTACTCGGGAACGGCTCGTAGGATTTTTAGTGTATTTTCCAGGAAAAATCAGCAACGCTTTTTTTTGGCCAATTTGGAGAAGATGGGATTACTCGGGAACGGCTCGTAGGATTTTTAATATATTTTCCAGGAAAAATTAGCAACGCTTTTTTTTTGCTAATTTGGAGAAGATGGGATTACTCGGGAACGGCTCGTAGGTTTTTTAGTGTATTTTCAAGGAAAAATCAGCAACGTTTTTTTTTGACCAATTTGGAGAAGATGGGATTACTCGGGAACGGCTCGTAGGATTTTTAGTGTATTTTCCAGGAAAAATCAGCAACGTTTTTTTTTGGCCAATTTGGAGAAGATGGGATTACTCGGGAACGGCTCGTAGGATTTTTAGTTTAATTTCCAGGAAAAATCAGCAACGCTTTTTTTTGGCCATTTCGGAGAAGATGGGATTACTCCAGAACGGCTCGTAGGTTTTTTAGTGTATTTTCAAGGAAAAATCAGCAACGCTTTTTTTTTGGCCAATTTGGAGAAGATGGGATTACTCGGGAACGGCTCGTAGGATTTTTAGTGTAATTTCCAGGAAAAATCAGCAACGCTTTTTTTTGGCCAATTCGGAGAAGATGGGATTACTAGGGAACGGCTCGTAGGTTTGTTAGTGTATTTTCAAGGAAAAATCAGCAACGCTTTTTTTTGCTAATTTGGAGAAGGTGTGATTACTCGGGAACGGCTCGTAGGATTTTTAGTGTAATTTCCAGGAAAAATCAGCAACGCTTTTTTTTGGCCAATTTGGAGAAGGTGTGATTACTCGGGAACGGCTCGTAAGATTTTTAGTGTTTTTTCCAGGAAAAATCAGCAACGCTTTTTTTTGCAAATTTGGAGAAGGTGTGATTACTCCAGAACGGCTCGTAGGTTTTTTAGTGTATTTTCAAGGAAAAATCAGCAACGCTTTTTTTTTTGGCCATTTCGGAGAAGATGGGATTACTCCAGAACGGCTCGTAGGTTTTTTAGTGTATTTTCAAGGAAAAATCAGCAACGCTTTTTTTTTGGCCAATTTGGAGAAGATGGGATTACTCGGGAACGGCTCGTAGGATTTTTAGTGTAATTTCCAGGAAAAATCAGCAACGCTTCTTTTTGGCCAATTCGGAGAAGATGGGATTACTAGGGAACGGCTCGTAGGTTTGTTAGTGTATTTTCAAGGAAAAATCAGCAACGCTTTTTTTTTGCTAATTTGGAGAAGGTGTGATTACTCGGGAACGGCTCGTAGGATTTTTAGTGTAATTTCCAGGAAAAATCAGCAATGCTTTTTTTTTGCTAATTTGGAGAAGATGGGATTACTTGGGAACGGCTCGTAGGTTTTTTAGTGTATTTTCAAGGAAAAATCAGCAACGCTTTTTTTTGGCCAATTTGGAGAAGGTGTGATTACTCGGGAACGGCTCGTAAGATTTTTGATGTTTTTTCCAGGAAAAATCAGCAACGCTTTTTTTTGCCAATTTGGAGAAGGTGTGATTACTCGGGAACGGCTCGTAGGTTTTTTAATATATTTTCCAGGAAAAATCAGCAACGCTTTTTTTTGGCCAATTTGGAGAAGTTGGGTTTACTCGGGAACGGCTCGTAAGATTTTTAGTGTATTTTCCAGGAAAAATCAGCAACGCTTTTTTTTGCCAATTTGGAGAAGGTGTGATTTTTCGGGAACGGCTCGTAGGATTTTTAGTGTATTTTCCAGGAAAAATCAGCAACGCTTTTTTTTGGCCAATTCGGAGAAGATGGGATTACTCGGGAACGGCTCGTAGGATTTTTAGTGTATTTTCCAGGAAAAATCAACAACGCTTTTTTTTGCCAATTTGGAGAAGGTGTGATTACTCGGGAACGGCTCGTAGGATTTTTAGTGTATTTTCCAGGAAAAATCAGCAACGCTTTTTTTTGGCCAATTTGGAGAAGATGGGATTACTCGGGAACGGCTCGTAGGATTTTTAGTGTATTTTCCAGGAAAAATCAGCAACGCTTTTTTTTGGCCAATTTGGAGAAGATGGGATTACTCGGGAACGGCTCGTAGGATTTTTAGTGTATTTTCCAGGAAAAATCAGCAACGCTTTTTTTTGGCCAATTTTGAGAAGGTGTGATTACTCGGGAACGGCTCGTAAGATTTTTAGTGTTTTTTCCAGGAAAAATCAGCAACGCTTTTTTTTGCCAATTTGGAGAAGGTGTGATTACTCGGGAACGGCTCATAAAATTTTTAATATATTTTCCAGGAAAAATCAGCAACGCTTTTTTTTTTTTGCTAATTTGGAGAAGATGGGATTACTTGGGAACGGCTCGTAGGTTTTTTAGTGTATTTTCCAGGAAAAATCAGCAACGCTTTTTTTTGCCAATTTGGAGAAGGTGTGATTACTCGGGAACGGCTCGTAGGATTTTTAGTGTAATTTCCAGCAAAAATCAGCAACGCTTTTTTTTGGCCAATTTGGAGAAGATGGGATTACTCGGGAACGGCTCGTAGGATTTTTAGTGTATTTTCCAGGAAAAATCAGCAACGCTTTTTTTGGCCAATTTGGAGAAGATGGGATTACTCGGGAACGGCTCGTAGGATTTTTAATATATTTTCCAGGAAAAATTAGCAACGCTTTTTTTTTGCTAATTTGGAGAAGATGGGATTACTCGGGAACGGCTCGTAGGTTTTTTAGTGTATTTTCAAGGAAAAATCAGCAACGTTTTTTTTTGACCAATTTGGAGAAGATGGGATTACTCGGGAACGGCTCGTAGGATTTTTAGTGTATTTTCCAGGAAAAATCAGCAACGTTTTTTTTTGGCCAATTTGGAGAAGATGGGATTACTCGGGAACGGCTCGTAGGATTTTTAGTGTAATTTCCAGGAAAAATCAGCAACGCTTTTTTTTGGCCAATTTGGAGAAGGTGTGATTACTCGGGAACGGCTCGTAGGTTTGTTAGTGTATTTTCAAGGAAAAATCAGCAACGCTTTTTTTTTGCTAATTTGGAGAAGGTGTGATTACTCGGGAACGGCTCGTAGGATTTTTAGTGTAATTTCCAGGAAAAATCAGCAACGCTTTTTTTTGGCCAATTTGGAGAAGGTGTGATTACTCGGGAACGGCTCGTAAGATTTTTAGTGTTTTTTCCAGGAAAAATCAGCAACGCTTTTTTTTGCCAATTTGGAGAAGGTGTGATTACTCCAGAACGGCTCGTAGGTTTTTTAGTGTATTTTCAAGGAAAAATCAGCAACGCTTTTTTTTTTTGGCCATTTCGGAGAAGATGGGATTACTCCAGAACGGCTCGTAGGTTTTTTAGTGTATTTTCAAGGAAAAATCAGCAACGCTTTTTTTTTGGCCAATTTGGAGAAGATGGGATTACTCGGGAACGGCTCGTAGGATTTTTAGTGTAATTTCCAGGAAAAATCAGCAACGCTTTTTTTTGGCCAATTCGGAGAAGATGGGATTACTAGGGAACGGCTCGTAGGTTTGTTAGTGTATTTTCAAGGAAAAATCAGCAACGCTTTTTTTTGCTAATTTGGAGAAGGTGTGATTACTCGGGAACGGCTCGTAGGATTTTTAGTGTAATTTCCAGGAAAAATCAGCAACGCTTTTTTTTGGCCAATTTGGAGAAGGTGTGATTACTCGGGAACGGCTCGTAAGATTTTTAGTGTTTTTTCCAGGAAAAATCAGCAACGCTTTTTTTTGCCAATTTGGAGAAGGTGTGATTACTCGGGAACGGCTCGTAGGTTTTTTAGTGTATTTTCAAGGAAAAATCAGCAACGTTTTTTTGGCCAATTTGGAGAAGATGGGATTACTCGGGAACGGCTCGTAGGATTTTTAGTGTCTTTTCCAGGAAAAATCAGCAACGCTTTTTTTTGGCCAATTTGGAGAAGGTGTGATTACTCGGGAACGGCTCGTAAGATTTTTAGTGTTTTTTCCAGGAAAAATCAGCAACGCTTTTTTTTGCCAATTTGGAGAAGGTGTGATTACTCGGGAACGGCTCATAAAATTTTTAGTGTATTTTCCAGGAAAAATCAGCAACGCTTTTTTTTGGCCAATTTGGAGAAGTTGGGATTACTCGGGAACGGCTCGTAGGTTTTTTAATGTATTTTCCAGGAAAAATCAGCAACGCTTTTTTTGGCCAATTTGGAGAAGGTCTGATTACTCGGGAACGGCTCGTAGGATTTTTAGTGTATTTTCCAGGAAAAATCAGCAACGCTTTTTTTTTGCTAATTTGGAGAAGGTGTGATTACTCGGGAACGGCTCGTAAGATTTTTAGTGTAATTTCCAGGAAAAATCAGCAACGCTTTTTTTTGGCCAATTTGGAGAAGGTGTGATTACTCAAGAACGGCTCGTAAGATTTTTAGTGTTTTTTCCAGGAAAAATCAGCAACGCTTTTTTTTGCCAATTTGGAGAAGGTGTGATTACTCGGGAACGGCTCGTAGGTTTTTTAGTGTATTTTCAAGGAAAAATCAGCAACGTTTTTTTGGCCAATTTGGAGAAGATGGGATTACTCGGGAACGGCTCGTAGGATTTTTAGTGTATTTTCAAGGAAAAATCAGCAACGTTTTTTTTTGGCCAATTTGGAGAAGATGGGATTACTCGGGAACGGCTCGTAGGATTTTTAGTGTAATTTCCAGGAAAAATCAGCAACGCTTTTTTTTGGCCAATTTGGAGAAGGTGTGATTACTCAGGAACGGCTCGTAAGATTTTTAGTGTTTTTTCCAGGAAAAATCAGCAACGCTTTTTTTTGCCAATTTGGAGAAGGTGTGATTACTCGGGAACGGCTCATAAAATTTTTAATATATTTCCCAGGAAAAATCAGCAACGCTTTTTTTTTTGCTAATTTGGAGAAGATGGGATTACTCGGGAACGGTTCGTAGGATTTTAAGTGTAATTTCCAGGAAAAATCAGCAACGCTTTTTTTTGGCCAATTTGGAGAAGATGGGATTACTCGGGAACAGCTCGTAAGATTTTTAGTGTATTTTCCAGGAAAAATCAGCAACGCTTTTTTTTGGCCAATTCGGAGAAGATGGGATTACTCGGGAACGGCTCATAAAATTTTTAATATATTTTCCAGGAAAAATCAGCAACGTTTTTTTTTGGCCAATTTGGAGAAGATGGGATTACTCGGGAACGGCTCGTAGGATTTTTAGTGTAATTTCCAGGAAAAATCAGCAACGCTTTTTTTTTGGCCAATTTGGAGAAGTTGGGATTACTCGGGAACGGCTCGTAGGTTTTTTAGTGTATTTTCCAGGAAAAATCAGCAACGCTTTTTTTGGCCAATTTGGAGAAGGTGTGATTACTCGGGAACGGCTCATAAAATTTTTAATATATTTTCCAGGAAAAATCAGCAACGCTTTTTTTTTTGCTAATTTGGAGAAGATGGGATTACTTGGGAACGGCTCGTAGGTTTTTTAGTGTATTTTCAAGGAAAAATCAGCAACGCTTTTTTTTGGCCAATTTGGAGAAGGTGTGATTACTCGGGAACGGCTCGTAAGATTTTTGATGTTTTTTCCAGGAAAAATCAGCAACGCTTTTTTTTGCCAATTTGGAGAAGGTGTGATTACTCGGGAACGGCTCATAAAATTTTTAATATATTTTCCAGGAAAAATCAGCAACGCTTTTTTTTTGGCCAATTTGGAGAAGGTGTGATTACTCGGGAACGGCTCGTAGGATTTTTAGTGTATTATCCAGGAAAAATCAGCAACGTTTTTTTTTTGGCCAATTTGGAGAAGATAAGATTACTCGGGAACGGCTCGTAGGATTTTTAGTGTATTTTCCAGGAAAAATCAGCAACGCTTTTTTTTGCCAATTTGGAGAAGGTGTGATTACTCGGGAACGGCTCATAAAATTTTTAATATATTTTCCAGGAAAAATCAGCAACGCTTTTTTTTTTGCTAATTTGGAGAAGGTGTGATTACTCGGGAACGGCTCGTAGGATTTTTAGTGTAATTTCCAGGAAAAATCAGCAACGCTTTTTTTGGCCAATTTGGAGAAGATGGGATTACTCGGGAACGGCTCGTAGGATTTTTAATATATTTTCCAGGAAAAATCAGCAACGCTTTTTTTTTGGCCAATTTGGAGAAGATGGGATTACTCGGGAACGGCTCGTAGGATTTTTAGTGTAATTTCCAGGAAAAATCAGCAACGCTTTTTTTGGCCAATTTGGAGAAGGTGTGATTACTCGGGAACGGCTCGTAGGATTTTTAGTGTATTTTCCAGGAAAAATCAGCAACGCTTTTTTTTGGCCAATTTGGAGAAGATGGGATTACTCGGGAACGGCTCGTAGGATTTTTAGTGTATTTTCCAGGAAAAATCAGCAACGCTTTTTTTTGGCCAATTTGGAGAAGATGGGATTACTCGGGAACGGCTCGTAGGATTTTTAGTGTAATTTCCAGGAAAAATCAGCAACGCTTTTTTTTGGCCAATTTGGAGAAGGTGTGATTACTCGGGAACGGCTCGTAAGATTTTTAGTGTTTTTTCCAGGAAAAATCAGCAACGCTTTTTTTGCCAATTTGGAGAAGGTGTGATTACTCGGGAACGGCTCATAAAATTTTTAATATATTTTCCAGGAAAAATCAGCAACGCTTTTTTTTGGCCAATTTGGAGAAGATGGGATTACTCGGGAACGGCTCGTAAGATTTTTAGTGTATTTTCCAGGAAAAATCAGCAACGCTTTTTTTTGGCCAATTTGGAGAAGGTGTGATTACTCGGGAACGGCTCGTAGGATTTTTAGTGTATTTTCCAGGAAAAATCAACAACGCTTTTTTTGGAGAATTTGGAGAAGGTGTGATTACTCGGGAACGGCTCGTAAGATTTTTAGTGTTTTTTCCAGGAAAAATCAGCAACGCTTTTTTTTGCCAATTTGGAGAAGGTGTGATTACTCGGGAACGGCTCGTAGGTTTTTTAGTGTATTTTCCAGGAAAAATCAGCAACGCTTTTTTTTGCCAATTTGGAGAAGGTGTGATTACTCGGGAACGGCTCGTAGGTTTTTTAGTGTATTTTCAAGGAAAAATCAGCAACGTTTTTTTTTGGCCAATTTGGAGAAGATGGGATTACTCGGGAACGGCTCGTAGGATTTTTAGTGTATTTTCCAGGAAAAATCAGCAACTTTTTTTTTGGCCAATTTGGAGAAGATGGGATTACTCGGGAACGGCTCGTAGGATTTTTAGTGTAATTTCCAGGAAAAATCAGCAACGCTTTTTTTTGGCCAATTTGGAGAAGGTGTGATTACTCGGGAACGGCTCGTAGGTTTGTTAGTGTATTTTCAAGGAAAAATCAGCAACGCTTTTTTTTGCTAATTTGGAGAAGGTGTGATTACTCGGGAACGGCTCGTAGGATTTTTAGTGTAATTTCCAGGAAAAATCAGCAACGCTTTTTTTGGCCAATTTGGAGAAGGTGTGATTACTCGGGAACGGCTCGTAAGATTTTTAGTGTTTTTTCCAGGAAAAATCAGCAACGCTTTTTTTTGCCAATTTGGAGAAGGTGTGATTACTCTAGAACGGCTCGTAGGTTTTTTAGTGTATTTTCAAGGAAAAATCAGCAACGCTTTTTTTTTTTGGCCATTTCGGAGAAGATGGGATTACTCCAGAACGGCTCGTAGGTTTTTTAGTGTATTTTCAAGGAAAAATCAGCAACGCTTTTTTTTTGGCCAATTTGGAGAAGATGGGATTACTCGGGAACGGCTCGTAGGATTTTTAGTGTAATTTCCAGGAAAAATCAGCAACGCTTTTTTTTGGCCAAGTCGGAGAAGATGGGATTACTCGGGAACGGCTCGTAGGTTTGTTAGTGTATTTTCAAGGAAAAATCAGCAACGCTTTTTTTTTGCTAATTTGGCGAAGGTGTGATTACTCGGGAACGGCTCGTAGGATTTTTAGTGTAATTTCCAGGAAAAATCAGCAACGCTTTTTTTTGGCCAATTTGGAGAAGGTGTGATTACTCGGGAACGGCTCGTAAGATTTTTAGTGTTTTTTCCAGGAAAAATCAGCAACGCTTTTTTTTGCCAATTTGGAGAAGGTGTGATTACTCGGGAACGGCTCGTAGGTTTTTTAGTGTATTTTCAAGGAAAAATCAGCAACGTTTTTTTTGGCCAATTTGGAGAAGATGGGATTACTCGGGAACGGCTCGTAGGATTTTTAGTGTATTTTCCAGGAAAAATCAGCAACGCTTTTATTGGCCAATTTGGAGAAGGTGTGATTACTCGGGAACGGCTCGTAAGATTTTTAGTGTTTTTTCCAGGAAAAATCAGCAACGCTTTTTTTTGCCAATTTGGAGAAGGTGTGATTACTCGGGAACGGCTCATAAAATTTTTAGTGTATTTTCCAGGAAAAATCAGCAACGCTTTTTTTTGGCCAATTTGGAGAAGTTGGGATTACTCGGGAACGGCTCGTAGGTTTTTTAGTGTATTTTCCAGGAAAAATCAGCAACGCTTTTTTTGGCCAATTTGGAGAAGGTGTGATTACTCGGGAACGGCTCGTAGGATTTTTAGTGTATTTTCCAGGAAAAATCAGCAACGCTTTTTTTTTTGCTAATTTGGAGAAGGTGTGATTACTCGGGAACGGCTCGTAGGATTTTTAGTGTAATTTCCAGGAAAAATCAGCAACGCTTTTTTTTGGCCAATTTGGAGAAGGTGTGATTACTCGGGAACGGCTCGTAAGATTTTTAGTGTTTTTTCCAGGAAAAATCAGCAACGCTTTTTTTTGCCAATTTGGAGAAGGTGTGATTACTCGGGAACGGCTCGTAGGTTTTTTAGTGTATTTTCAAGGAAAAATCAGCAACGTGTTTTTGGCCAATTTGGAGAAGATGGGATTACTCGGGAACGGCTCGTAGGATTTTTAGTGTATTTTCAAGGAAAAATCAGCAACGTTTTTTTTGGCCAATTTGGAGAAGATAGCATTACTCGGGAACGGCTCGTAGGATTTTTAGTGTAATTTCCAGGAAAAATCAGCAACGCTTTTTTTTGGCCAATTTGGAGAAGGTGTGATTACTCGGGAACGGCTCGTAAGATTTTTAGTGTTTTTTCCAGGAAAAATCAGCAACGCTTTTTTTTGCCAATTTGGAGAAGGTGTGATTACTCGGGAACGGCTCATAAAATTTTTAATATATTTTCCAGGAAAAATCAGCAACGCTTTTTTTTTTTGCTAATTTGGAGAAGATGGGATTACTCGGGAACGGCTCGTAGGATTTTTAGTGTAATTTCCAGGAAAAATCAGCAACGCTTTTTTTTGGCCAATTTGGAGAAGATGGGATTACTCGGGAACGGCTCGTAAGATTTTTAGTGTATTTTCCAGGAAAAATCAGCAACGGTTTTTTTTGGCCAATTCGGAGAAGATGGGATTACTCGGGAACGGCTCATAAAATTTTTAATATATTTTCCAGGAAAAATCAGCAACGTTTTTTTTTTGGCCAATTTGGAGAAGATAAGAATACTCGGGAACGGCTCGTAGGATTTTTAGTGTAATTTCCAGGAAAAATCAGCAACGCTTTTTTTTGGCCAATTCGGAGAAGATGGGATTACTCGGGAACGGCTCGTAGGATTTTTAGTGTATTTTCCAGGAAAAATCAACAACGCTTTTTTTTGCCAATTTGGAGAAGGTGTGATTACTCGGGAACGGCTCGTAGGATTTTTAGTGTATTTTCCAGGAAAAATCAGCAACGCTTTTTTTTGGCCAATTTGGAGAAGATGGGATTACTCGGGAACGGCTCGTAGGATTTTTAGTGTATTTTCCAAAAAAAATCAGCAACGCTTTTTTTGGCCAATTTGGAGAAGATGGGATTACTCGGGAACGGCTCGTAGGATTTTTAGTGTAATTTCCAGGAAAAATCAGCAACGCTTTTTTTTGGCCAATTTGGAGAAGGTGTGATTACTCGGGAACGGCTCGTAAGATTTTTAGTGTTTTTTCCAGGAAAAATCAGCAACGCTTTTTTTTTGCCAATTTGGAGAAGGTGTGATTACTCGGGAACGGCTCATAAAATATTTAATATATTTTCCAGGAAAAATCAGCAACGCTTTTTTTTTTGCTAATTTGGAGAAGATGGGATTACTTGGGAACGGCTCGTAGGTTTTTTAGTGTATTTTCCAGGAAAAATCAGCAACGCTTTTTTTTGCCAATTTGGAGAAGGTGTGATTACTCGGGAACGGCTCGTAGGATTTTTAGTGTAATTTCCAGGAAAAATCAGCAACGCTTTTTTTTTGCCAATTTGGAGAAGATGGGATTACTCGGGAACGGCTCGTAGGATTTTAAGTGTATTTTCCAGGAAAAATCAGCAACGCTTTTTTTGGCCAATTTGGAGAAGATGGGATTACTCGGGAACGGCTCGTAGGTTTTTTAGTGTATTTTCAAGGAAAAATCAGCAACGTTTTTTTTGGCCAATTTGGAGAAGATGGGATTACTCGGGAACGGCTCGTAGGATTTTTAGTGTATTTTCCAGGAAAAATCAGCAACGTTTTTTTTGGCCAATTTGGAGAAGATGGGATTACTCGGGAACGGCTCGTAGGATTTTAAGTGTATTTTCCAGGAAAAATCAGCAACGCTTTTTTTGGCCAATTTGGAGAAGATGGGATTACTCGGGAACGGCTCGTAGGTTTTTTAGTGTATTTTCAAGGAAAAATCAGCAACGTTTTTTTTGGCCAATTTGGAGAAGATGGGATTACTCGGGAACGGCTCGTAGGTTTTTTAGTGTATTTTCAAGGAAAAATCAGCAACGTTTTTTTTGGCCAATTTGGAGAAGATGGGATTACTCGGGAACGGCTCGTAGGATTTTTAGTGTGTTTTCCAGGAAAAATCAGCAACATTTTTTTTTGGCCAATTTGGAGAAGATGGGATTACTCGGGAACGGCTCGTAGGATTTTTAGTGTAATTTCCAGGAAAAATCAGCAACGCTTTTTTTTGGCCAATTTGGAGAAGGTGTGATTACTCGGGAACGGCTCGTAGGTTTGTTAGTGTATTTTCAAGGAAAAATCAGCAACGCTTTTTTTTTGCTAATTTGGAGAAGGTGTGATTACTCGGGAACGGCTCGTAGGATTTTTAGTGTAATTTCCAGGAAAAATCAGCAACGCTTTTTTTTGGCCAATTTGGAGAAGGTGTGATTACTCGGGAACGGCTCGTAAGATTTTTAGTGTTTTTTCCAGGAAAAATCAGCAACGCTTTTTTTTGCCAATTTGGAGAAGGTGTGATTACTCCAGAACGGCTCGTAGGTTTTTTAGTGTATTTTCAAGGAAAAATCAGCAACGCTTTTTTTTTTGGCCATTTCGGAGAAGATGGGATTACTCCAGAACGGCTCGTAGGTTTTTTAGTGTATTTTCAAGGAAAAATCAGCAACGCTTTTTTTTTTGGCCAATTTGGAGAAGATGGGATTACTCGGGAACGGCTCGTAGGATTTTTAGTGTAATTTCCAGGAAAAATCAGCAACGCTTTTTTTTGGCCAATTCGGAGAAGATGGGATTACTCGGGAACGGCTCGTAGGTTTGTTAGTGTATTTTCAAGGAAAAATCAGCAACGCTTTTTTTTTGCTAATTTGGCGAAGGTGTGATTACTCGGGAACGGCTCGTAGGATTTTTAGTGTAATTTCCAGGAAAAATCAGCAACGCTTTTTTTTGGCCAATTTGGAGAAGGTGTGATTACTCGGGAACGGCTCGTAAGATTTTTAGTATTTTTTCCAGGAAAAATCAGCAACGCTTTTTTTTGCCAATTTGGAGAAGGTGTGATTACTCGGGAACGGCTCGTAGGTTTTTTAGTGTATTTTCAAGGAAAAATCAGCAACGTTTTTTTTGGCCAATTTGGAGAAGATGGGATTACTCGGGAACGGCTCGTAGGATTTTTAGTGTATTTTCCAGGAAAAATCAGCAACGCTTTTTTTGGCCAATTTGGAGAAGGTGTGATTACTCGGGAACGGCTCGTAAGATTTTTAGTGTTTTTTCCAGGAAAAATCAGCAACGCTTTTTTTTGCCAATTTGGAGAAGGTGTGATTACTCGGGAACGGCTCATAAAATTTTTAGTGTATTTTCCAGGAAAAATCAGCAACGCTTTTTTTTGGCCAATTTGGAGAAGTTGGGATTACTCGGGAACGGCTCGTAGGTTTTTTAGTGTATTTTCCAGGAAAAATCAGCAACGCTTTTTTTTTGCCAATTTGGAGAAGGTGTGATTACTCGGGAACGGCTCATAAAATATTTAATATATTTTCCAGGAAAAATCAGCAACGCTTTTTTTTTTGCTAATTTGGAGAAGATGGGATTACTTGGGAACGGCTCGTAGGTTTTTTAGTGTATTTTCCAGGAAAAATCAGCAACGCTTTTTTTTGCCAATTTGGAGAAGGTGTGATTACTCGGGAACGGCTCGTAGGATTATTAGTGTATTTTCCAGGAAAAATCAGCAACGCTTTTTTTTGGCCAATTTGGAGAAGATGGGATTACTCGGGAACGGCTCGTAGGATTTTTAGTGTATTTTCCAGGAAAAATCAGCAACGCTTTTTTTTGGCCAATTTGGAGAAGATGGGATTACTCGGGAACGGCTCGTAGGATTTTTAGTGTAATTTCCAGGAAAAATCAGCAACGCTTTTTTTTGGCCAATTTGGAGAAGGTGTGATTACTCGGGAACGGCTCGTAAGATTTTTAGTGTTTTTTCCAGGAAAAATCAGCAACGCTTTTTTTTTGCCAATTTGGAGAAGGTGTGATTACTCGGGAACGGCTCATAAAATATTTAATATATTTTCCAGGAAAAATCAGCAACGCTTTTTTTTTTGCTAATTTGGAGAAGATGGGATTACTTGGGAACGGCTCGTAGGTTTTTTAGTGTATTTTCCAGGAAAAATCAGCAACGCTTTTTTTTGCCAATTTGGAGAAGGTGTGATTACTCGGGAACGGCTCGTAGGATTATTAGTGTAATTTCCAGGAAAAATCAGCAACGCTTTTTTTTTGCCAATTTGGAGAAGATGGGATTACTCGGGAACGGCTCGTAGGATTTTAAGTGTATTTTCCAGGAAAAATCAGCAACGCTTTTTTTGGCCAATTTGGAGAAGATGGGATTACTCGGGAACGGCTCGTAGAATTTTTAATATATTTTCCAGGAAAAATCAGCAACGCTTTTTTTTTTGCTAATTTGGAGAAGATGGGATTACTCGGGAACGGCTCGTAGGTTTTTTAGTGTATTTTCAAGGAAAAATCAGCAACGTTTTTTTGGCCAATTTGGAGAAGATGGGATTACTCGGGAACGGCTCGTAGGATTTTTAGTGTATTTTCCAGGAAAAATCAGCAACGTTTTTTTTTTGGCCAATTTGGAGAAGATGGGATTACTCGGGAACGGCTCGTAGGATTTTTAGTGTAATTTCCAGGAAAAATCAGCAACGCTTTTTTTTTGCCAATTTGGAGAAGGTGTGAGTACTCGGGAACGGCTCGTAGGTTTGTTAGTGTATTTTCAAGGAAAAATCAGCAACGCTTTTTTTTTGCTAATTTGGAGAAGGTGTGATTACTCGGGAACGGCTCGTAGGATTTTTAGTGTAATTTCCAGGAAAAATCAGCAACGCTTTTTTTTGGCCAATTTGGAGAAGGTGTGATTACTCGGGAACGGCTCGTAAGATTTTTAGTGTTTTTTCCAGGAAAAATCAGCAACGCTTTTTTTTGCCAAGTTGGAGAAGGTGTGATTACTCCAGAACGGCTCGTAGGTTTTTTAGTGTATTTTCAAGGAAAAATCAGCAACGCTTTTTTTTTTGGCCATTTCGGAGAAGATGGGATTACTCCAGAACGGCTCGTAGGTTTTTTAGTGTATTTTCAAGGAAAAATCAGCAACGCTTTTTTTTGGCCAATTTGGAGAAGATGGGATTACTCGGGAACGGCTCGTAGGATTTTTAGTGTAATTTCCAGGAAAAATCAGCAACGCTTTTTTTTGGCCAATTCGGAGAAGATGGGATTACTCGGGAACGGCTCGTAGGTTTGTTAGTGTATTTTCAAGGAAAAATCAGCAACGCTTTTGTTTTGCTAATTTGGCGAAGGTGTGATTACTCGGGAACGGCTCGTAGGATTTTTAGTGTAATTTCCAGGAAAAATCAGCAACGCTTTTTTTTGGCCAATTTGGAGAAGGTGTGATTACTCGGGAACGGCTCGTAAGATTTTTAGTGTTTTTTCCAGGAAAAATCAGCAACGCTTTTTTTTGCCAATTTGGAGAAGGTGTGATTACTCGGGAACGGCTCGTAGGTTTTTTAGTGTATTTTCAAGGAAAAATCAGCAACGTTTTTTTTGGCCAATTTGGAGAAGATGGGATTACTCGGGAACGGCTCGTAGGATTTTTAGTGTATTTTCCAGGAAAAATCAGCAACGCTTTTTTTGGCCAATTTGGAGAAGGTGTGATTACTCGGGAACGGCTCGTAAGATTTTTAGTGTTTTTTCCAGGAAAAATCAGCAACGCTTTTTTTTGCCAATTTGGAGAAGGTGTGATTACTCGGGAACGGCTCATAAAATTTTTAGTGTATTTTCCAGGAAAAATCAGCAACGCTTTTTTTTGGCCAATTTGGAGAAGTTGGGATTACTCGGGAACGGCTCGTAGGTTTTTTAGTGTATTTTCCAGGAAAAATCAGCAACGCTTTTTTTGGCCAATTTGGAGAAGGTGTGATTACTCGGGAACGGCTCGTAGGATTTTTAGTGTATTTTCCAGGAAAAATCAGCAACGCTTTTTTTTTTGCTAATTTGGAGAAGGTGTGATTACTCGGGAACGGCTCGTAGGATTTTTAGTGTAATTTCCAGGAAAAATCAGCAACGCTTTTTTTTGGCCAATTTGGAGAAGGTGTGATTACTCGGGAACGGCTCGTAAGATTTTTAGTGTATTTTCCAGGAAAAATCAGCAACGCTTTTTTTTGGCCAATTTGGAGAAGGTGTGATTACTCGGGAACGGCTCGTAGGTTTTTTAGTGTATTTTCAAGGAAAAATCAGCAACGTTTTTTTGGCCAATTTGGAGAAGATGGGATTACTCGGGAACGGCTCGTAGGATTTTTAGTGTATTTTCAAGGAAAAATCAGCAACGTTTTTTTTTGGCCAATTTGGAGAAGATAGGATTACTCGGGAACGGCTCGTAGGATTTTTAGTGTATTTTCCAGGAAAAATCAGCAACGGTTTTTTTTGGCCAATTCGGAGAAGATGGGATTACTCGGGAACGGCTCATAAAATTTTTAATATATTTTCCAGGAAAAATCAGCAACGTTTTTTTTTGGCCAATTTGGAGAAGATGGGATTACTCGGGAACGGCTCGTAGGATTTTTAGTGTAATTTCCAGGAAAAATCAGCAACGCTTTTTTTTGGCCAATTTGGAGAAGTTGGGATTACTCGGGAACGGCTCGTAGGTTTTTTAGTGTATTTTCCAGGAAAAATCAGCAACGCTTTTTTTTGCCAATTTGGAGAAGGTGTGATTACTCGGGAACGGCTCATAAAATTTTTAATATATTTTCCAGGAAAAATCAGCAACGCTTTTTTTTTTGCTAATTTGGAGAAGATGGGATTACTTGGGAACGGCTCGTAGGTTTTTTAGTGTATTTTCAAGGAAAAATCAGCAACGCTTTTTTTTGGCCAATTTGGAGAAGGTGTGATTACTCGGGAACGGCTCGTAAGATTTTTGATGTTTTTTCCAGGAAAAATCAACAACGCTTTTTTTTGCCAATTTGGAGAAGGTGTGATTACTCGGGAACGGCTCATAAAATTTTTAATATATTTTCCAGGAAAAATCAGCAACGCTTTTTTTTGGCCAATTTGGAGAAGGTGTGATTACTCGGGAACGGCTCGTAGGATTTTTAGTGTATTTTCCAGGAAAAATCAGCAACGTTTTTTTTTGGCCAATTTGGAGAAGATAAGATTACTCTGGAACGGCTCGTAGGATTTTTAGTGTATTTTCCAGGAAAAATCAGCAACGCTTTTTTTTGCTAATTTGGAGAAGATGGGATTACTCGGGAACGGCTCGTAAGATTTTTAGTGTATTTTCCAGGAAAAATCAGCAACGCTTTTTTTTGGCCAATTTGGAGAAGGTGTGATTACTCGGGAACGGCTCGTAAGATTTTTAGTGTATTTTCCAGGAAAAATGTGCAACGCTTTTTTTTTGCCAATTTGGAGAAGGTGTGATTACTCGGGAACAGCTCATAAAATTTTTAATATATTTTCCAGGAAAAATCAGCAACGCTTTTTTTTTGCTAATTTGGAGAAGATGGGATTACTTGGGAACGGCTCGTAGGTTTTTTAGTGTATTTTCAAGGAAAAATCAGCAACGCTTTTTTTTGGCCAATTTGGAGAAGATGGGATTACTCGGGAACGGCTCGTAGGATTTTTAGTGTAATTTCCAGGAAAAATCAGCAACGCTTTTTTTTTGGCCAATTTGGAGAAGGTGTGATTACTCGGGAACGGCTCGTAGGATTTTTAGTGTATTTTCCAGGAAAAATCAGCAACGCTTTTTTTTTGGCAATTTGGAGAAGGTGTGATTACTCGGGAACGGCTCGTAAGATTTTTAGTGTTTTTTCCAGGAAAAATCAGCAACGCTTTTTTTTGCCAATTTGGAGAAGGTGTGATTACTCGGGAACGGCTCATAAAATTTTTAATATATTTTCCAGGAAAAATCAGCAACGCTTTTTTTTTTGCTAATTTGGAGAAGATGGGATTACTTGGGAACGGCTCGTAGGTTTTTTAGTGTATTTTCCAGGAAAAATCAGCAACGCTTTTTTTTGCAATTTGGAGAAGGTGTGATTACTCGGGAACGGCTCGTAGGATTTTTAGTGTATTTTCCAGGAAAAATCAGCAACGCTTTTTTTTGGCAATTTGGAGAAGGTGTGATTACTCGGGAACGGCTCGTAGGATTTTTTGTGTATTTTCCAGGAAAAATCAGCAACGCTTTTTTTTGGCAATTTGGAGAAGGTGTGATTACTCGGGAACGGCTCGTAGGATTTTTTGTGTATTTTCCAGGAAAAATTAGCAACGCTTTTTTTTGGCCAATTTGGAGAAGTTGGGATTACTCGGGAACGGCTCGTAGGTTTTTTAGTGTATTTTCCAGGAAAAATCAGCAACGCTTTTTTTGGCCAATTTGGAGAAGGTGTGATTACTCGGGAACGGCTCGTAGGATTTTTAGTGTATTTTCCAGGAAAAAGCAGCAACGCTTTTTTTTTGGCCAATTTGGAGAAGGTGTGATTACTCGGGAACGGCTCGTAGGATTTTTAGTGTATTTTCCAGGAAAAATCAGCAACGCTTTTTTTGGCCAATTTGGAGAAGGTGTGATTACTCGGGAACGGCTCGTAGGATTTTTAGTGTATTTTCCAGGAAAAAGCAGCAACGCTTTTTTTTTGGCCAATTTGGAGAAGGTGTGATTACTCGGGAACGGCTCGTAGGATTTTTAGTGTAATTTCCAGGAAAAATCAGCAACGCTTTTTTTGGCCAATTTGGAGAAGGTGTGATTACTCAGGATTTTTAGTGTATTTTCCAGGAAAAATCAGCAACGCTTTTTTTTGGCCAATTTGGAGAAGGTGTGATTACTCGGGAACTGCTCGTAGGATTTTTAGTGTATTTTCCAGGAAAAATCGGCAACGCTTTTTTTTGCCAATTTGGAGAAGATGGGATTACTCCAGAACGGCTCGTAGGTTTTTTAGTGTATTTTCAAGGAAAAATCAGCAACCCTTTTTTTTTGGCCATTTCGGAGAAGATGGGATTACTCCAGAACGGCTCGTAGGTTTTTTAGTGTATTTTCAAGGAAAAATCAGCAACGCTTTTTTTTTTGGCCAATTTGGAGAAGATGGGATTACTCGGGAACGGCTCGTAGGATTTTTAGTGTAATTTCCAGGAAAAATCAGCAACGCTTTTTTTTGGCCAATTCGGAGAAGATGGGATTACTCGGGAACGGCTCGTAGGTTTGTTAGTGTATTTTCAAGGAAAAATCAGCAACGCTTTTTTTTGCTAATTTGGAGAAGGTGTGATTACTCGGGAACGGCTCGTAGGATTTTTAGTGTAATTTCCAGGAAAAATCAGCAACGCTTTTTTTTGGCCAATTTGGAGAAGGTGTGAGGAACGGCTCGTAAGATTTTTAGTGTTTTTTCCAGGAAAAATCAGCAACGCTTTTTTTTGCCAATTTGGAGAAGGTGTGATTACTCGGGAACGGCTCGTAGGTTTTTTAGTGTATTTTCAAGGAAAAATCAGCAACGTTTTTTTTGGCCAATTTGGAGAAGATGGGATTACTCGGGAACGGCTCGTAGGATTTTTAGTGTATTTTCCAGGAAAAATCAGCAACGTTTTTTTTTGGCCAATTTGGAGAAGATGGGATTACTCGGGAACGGCTCGTAGGATTTTTAGTGTAATTTCCAGGAAAAATCAGCAACGCTTTTTTTTTGCCAATTTGGAGAAGGTGTGATTACTCGGGAATGGCTCATAAAATTTTTAGTGTATTTTCCAGGAAAAATCAGCAACGCTTTTTTTTTGGCCAATTTGGAGAAGTTGGGATTACTCGGGAACGGCTCGTAGGTTTTTTAGTATATTTTCCAGGAAAAATCAGCAACGCTTTTTTTGGCCAATTTGGAGAAGGTGTGATTACTCGGGAACGGCTCGTAGGATTTTTAGTGTATTTTCCAGGAAAAATCAGCAACGCTTTTTTTTTTCTAATTTGGAGAAGGTGTGATTACTCGGGAACGGCTCGTAGGATTTTTAGTGTAATTTCCAGGAAAAATCAGCAACGCTTTTTTTTTGCCAATTTGGAGAAGGTGTGATTACGCGGGAACGGCTCGTAAGATTTTTAGTGTTTTTTCCAGGAAAAATCAGCAACGCTTTTTTTTGCCAATTTGGAGAAGGTGTGATTACTCGGGAACGGCTCGTAGGTTTCTTAGTGTATTTTCAAGGAAAAATCAGCAACGTTTTTTTTGGCCAATTTGGAGAAGATGGGATTACTCGGGAACGGCTCGTAGGTTTTTTAGTGTATTTTCAAGGAAAAATCAGCAACGCTTTTTTTTTGGCCAATTTGGAGAAGATGGGATTACTCGGGAACGGCTCGTAGGATTTTTAGTGTAATTTCCAGGAAAAATCAGCAACGCTTTTTTTGGCCAATTCGGAGAAGATGGGATTACTCGGGAACGGCTCGTAGGTTTGTTAGTGTATTTTCAAGGAAAAATCAGCAACGCTTTTTGTTTTGCTAATTTGGAGAAGGTGTGATTACTCGGGAACGGCTCGTAGGATTTTTAGTGTAATTTCCAGGAAAAATCAGCAACGCTTTTTTTTGGCCAATTTGGAGAAGGTGTGATTACTCGGGAACGGCTCGTAAGATTTTTAGTGTTTTTTCCAGGAAAAATCAGCAACGCTTTTTTTTGCCAATTTGGAGAAGGTGTGATTACTCCAGAACGGCTTGTAGGTTTTTTAGTGTATTTTCAGGGAAAAATCAGCAACGCTTTTTTTTTGGCCATTTCGGAGAAGATGGGATTACTCCAGAACGGCTCGTAGGTTTTTTAGTGTATTTTCAAGGAAAAATCAGCAACGCTTTTTTTTTTGGCCAATTTGGAGAAGATGGTATTACTCGGGAACGGATCGTAGGATTTTTAGTGTAATTTCCAGGAAAAATCAGCAACGCTTTTTTTTGGCCAATTCGGAGAAGATGGGATTACTCGGGAACGGCTCGTAGGTTTGTTAGTGTATTTTCAAGGAAAAATCAGCAACGCTTTTTTTTTGCTAATTTGGAGAAGGTGTGATTACTCGGGAACGGCTCGTAAGATTTTTAGTGTTTTTTCCAGGAAAAATCAGCAACGCTTATTTTTGCCAATTTGGAGAAGGTGTGATTACTCGGGAACGGCTTGTAGGATTTTTAGTGTAATTTCCAGGAAAAATCAGCAACGCTTTTTTTTTTGCTAATTTGGAGAAGGTGTGATTACTCGGGAATGGCTCATAAAATTTTTAGTGTATTTTCCAGGAAAAATCAGCAACGCTTTTTTTTGGCCAATTTGGAGAAGTTGGGATTACTCGGGAACGGCTCGTAGGTTTTTTAGTGTAATTTCCAGGAAAAATCAGCAACGCTTTTTTTTGCCAATTTGGAGAAGGTGTGATTACTCGGGAATGGCTCATAAAATTTTTAGTGTATTTTCCAGGAAAAATCAGCAACGCTTTTTTTTGGCCAATTCGGAGAAGATGGGATTACTCGGGAACGGCTCGTAGGTTTGTTAGTGTATTTTCAAGGAAAAATCAGCAACGCTTTTTTTTTGCTAATTTGGAGAAGGTGTGATTACTCGGGAACGGCTCGTAGGATTTTTAGTGTATTTTCCAGGAAAAATCAGCAACGCTTTTTTTTTTCTAATTTGGAGAAGGTGTGATTACTCGGGAACGGCTCGTAGGATTTTTAGTGTAATTTCCAGGAAAAATCAGCAACGCTTTTTTTTTGCCAATTTGGAGAAGGTGTGATTACGCGGGAACGGCTCGTAAGATTTTTAGTGTTTTTTCCAGGAAAAATCAGCAAAGCTTTTTTTTGCCAATTTGGAGAAGGTGTGATTACTCGGGAACGGCTCGTAGGTTTTTTAGTGTATTTTCAAGGAAAAATCAGCAACGTTTTTTTTGGCCAATTTGGAGAAGATGGGATTACTCGGGAACGGCTCGTAGGTTTTTTAGTGTATTTTCAAGGAAAAATCAGCAACGCTTTTTTTTTTGGCCAATTTGGAGAAGATGGGATTACTCGGGAACGGCTCGTAGGATTTTTAGTGTATTTTCCAGGAAAAATCAGCAACGTTTTTTTTTTTGGCCAATTTGGAGAAGATGGGATTACTCGGGAACGGCTCGTAGGATTTTTAGTGTAATTTCCAGGAAAAATCAGCAACGCTTTTTTTGGCCAATTTGGAGAAGGTGTGATTACTCGGGAACGGCTCGTAGGATTTTTAGTGTATTTTCCAGGAAAAATCAGCAACGCTTTTTTTTTTCTAATTTGGAGAAGGTGTGATTACTCGGGAACGGCTCGTAGGATTTTTAGTGTAATTTCCAGGAAAAATCAGCAACGCTTTTTTTTTGCCAATTTGGAGAAGGTGTGATTACGCGGGAACGGCTCGTAAGATTTTTAGTGTTTTTTCCAGGAAAAATCAGCAACGCTTTTTTTTGCCAATTTGGAGAAGGTGTGATTACTCGGGAACGGCTCGTAGGTTTTTTAGTGTATTTTCAAGGAAAAATCAGCAACGTTTTTTTTGGCCAATTTGGAGAAGATGGGATTACTCGGGAACGGCTCGTAGGTTTTTTAGTGTATTTTCAAGGAAAAATCAGCAACGCTTTTTTTTTGCCAATTTGGAGAAGGTGTGATTACTCGGGAATGGCTCATAAAATTTTTAGTGTATTTTCCAGGAAAAATCAGCAACGCTTTTTTTTGGCCAATTTGGAGAAGTTGGGATTACTCGGGAACGGCTCGTAGGTTTTTTAGTATATTTTCCAGGAAAAATCAGCAACGATTTTTTTGGCCAATTTGGAGAAGGTGTGATTACTCGGGAACGGCTCGTAGGATTTTTAGTGTATTTTCCAGGAAAAATCAGCAACGCTTTTTTTTTTCTAATTTGGAGAAGGTGTGATTACTCGGGAACGGCTCGTAGGATTTTTAGTGTAATTTCCAGGAAAAATCAGCAACGCTTTTTTTTGGCCAATTTGGAGAAGGTGTGATTACTCGGGAACGGCTCGTAAGATTTTTATTGTTTTTTCCAGGAAAAATCAGCAACGCTTTTTTTTGCCAATTTGGAGAAGGTGTGATTACTCCAGAACGGCTCGTAGGTTTTTTAGTGTATTTTCAGGGAAAAATCAGCAACGCTTTTTTTTTTGGCCAATTTGGAGAAGTTGGGATTACTCGGGAACGGCTCGTAGGTTTTTTAGTGTAATTTCCAGGAAAAATCAGCACCGTTTTTTTTTGCCAATTTGGAGAAGGTGTGATTACTCGGGAATGGCTCATAAAATTTTTAGTGTATTTTCCAGGAAAAATCAGCAACACTTTTTTTTGGCCAATTCGGAGAAGATGGGATTACTCGGGAACGGCTCGTAGGTTTGTTAGTGTATTTTCAAGGAAAAATCAGCAACGCTTTTTTTTTTGCTAATTTGGAGAAGGTGTGATTACTCGGGAATGGCTCATAAAATTTTTAGTGTATTTTCCAGGAAAAATCAGCAACGCTTTTTTTTTTGGCCAATTTGGAGAAGATGGGATTACTCGGGAACGGCTCGTAGGATTTGTAGTGTAATTTCCAGGAAAAATCAGCAACGCTTTTTTTTGGCCAATTCGGAGAAGATGGGATTACTCGGGAACGGCTCGTAGGTTTGTTAGTGTATTTTCAAGGAAAAATCAGCAACGCTTTTTTTTTTGCTAATTTGGAGAAGGTGTGATTACTCGGGAACGGCTCGTAGGATTTTTAGTGTAATTTCCAGGAAAAATCAGCAACGCTTTTTTTTGGCCAATTTGGAGAAGGTGTGATTACTCCAGAACGGCTCGTAGGTTTTTTAGTGTATTTTTAGGGAAAAATCAGCAACGCTTATTTTTGCCAATTTGGAGAAGGTGTGATTACTCGGGAACGGCTCGTAGGATTTTTAGTGTAATTTCCAGGAAAAATCAGCAACGCTTTTTTTTTTTGCTAATTTGGAGAAGGTGTGATTACTCGGGAATGGCTCATAAAATTTTTAGTGTATTTTCCAGGAAAAATCAGCAACGCTTTTTTTTGGCCAATTTGGAGAAGTTGGGATTACTCGGGAACGGCTCGTAGGTTTTTTAGTGTAATTTCCAGGAAAAATCAGCAACGCTTTTTTTTGCCAATTTGGAGAAGGTGTGATTACTCGGGAATGGCTCATAAAATTTTTAGTGTATTTTCCAGGAAAAATCAGCAACGCTTTTTTTTGGCCAATTCGGAGAAGATGGGATTACTCGGGAACGGCTCGTAGGTTTGTTAGTGTATTTTCAAGGAAAAATCAGCAACGCTTTTTTTTGCTAATTTGGAGAAGGTGTGATTACTCGGGAAGGGCTCGTAGGATTTTTAGTGTATTTTCCAGGAAAAATCAGCAACGCTTTTTTTTTTCTAATTTGGAGAAGGTGTGATTACTCGGGAACGGCTCGTAGGATTTTTAGTGTAATTTCCAGGAAAAATCAGCAACGCTTTTTTTTGCCAATTTGGAGAAGGTGTGATTACGCGGGAACGGCTCGTAAGATTTTTAGTGTTTTTTCCAGGAAAAATCAGCAACGCTTTTTTTTGCCAATTTGGAGAAGGTGTGATTACTCGGGAACGGCTCGTAGGTTTTTTAGTGTATTTTCAAGGAAAAATCAGCAACGCTTTTTTTTGCCAATTTGGAGAAGGTGTGATTACTCGGGAACGGCTCGTAGGTTTTTTAGTGTATTTTCAAGGAAAAATCAGCAACGCTTTTTTTTTTGGCCAATTTGGAGAAGATGGGATTACTCGGGAACGGCTCGTAGGATTTTTAGTGTATTTTCCAGGAAAAATCAGCAACGTTTTTTTTTTGGCCAATTTGGAGAAGATGGGATTACTCGGGAACGGCTCGTAGGATTTTTAGTGTAATTTCCAGGAAAAATCAGCAACGCTTTTTTTTGCCAATTTGGAGAAGGTGTGATTACTCGGGAATGGCTCATAAAATTTTTAGTGTATTTTCCAGGAAAAATCAGCAACGCTTTTTTTTGGCCAATTTGGAGAAGTTGGGATTACTCGGGAACGGCTCGTAGGTTTTTTAGTATATTTTCCAGGAAAAATCAGCAACGCTTTTTTTGGCCAATTTGGAGAAGGTGTGATTACTCGGGAACGGCTCGTAGGATTTTTAGTGTAATTTCCAGGAAAAATCAGCAACGCTTTTTTTTTGGCCAATTCGGAGAAGATGGGATTACTCGGGAACGGCTCGTAGGTTTGTTAGTGTATTTTCAAGGAAAAATCAGCAACGCTTTTTTTTTGCTAATTTGGAGAAGGTGTGATTACTCGGGAACGGCTCGTAGGATTTTTAGTGTAATTTCCAGGAAAAATCAGCAACGCTTTTTTTTTGGCCAATTCGGAGAAGATGGGATTACTCGGGAACGGCTCGTAGGATTTTTAGTGTAATTTCCAGGAAAAATCAGCAACGCTTTTTTTTTTCTTATTTGGAGAAGGTGTGATTACTCGGGAACGGCTCGTAGGATTTTTAGTGTAATTTCCAGGAAAAATCAGCAACGCTTTTTTTTTGCCAATTTGGAGAAGGTGTGATTACGCGGGAACGGCTCGTAAGATTTTTAGTGTTTTTTCCAGGAAAAATCAGCACCGCTTTTTTTTGCCAATTTGGAGAAGGTGTGATTACTCCAGAACGGCTCGTAGGTTTTTTAGTGTATTTTCAGGGAAAAATCAGCAACGCTTTTTTTTTTGGCCATTTCGGAGAAGATGGGATTACTCCAGAACGGCTCGTAGGTTTTTTAGTGTATTTTCAAGGAAAAATCAGCAACGCTTTTTTTTTTTGGCCAATTTGGAGAAGATGGTATTACTCGGGAACGGATCGTAGGATTTTTAGTGTAATTTCCAGGAAAAATCAGCAACGCTTTTTTTTTGGCCAATTCGGAGAAGATGGGATTACTCGGGAACGGCTCGTAGGTTTGTTAGTGTATTTTCAAGGAAAAATCAGCAACGCTTTTTTTTTGCTAATTTGGAGAAGGTGTGATTACTCGGGAACGGCTCGTAAGATTTTTAGTGTTTTTTCCAGGAAAAATCAGCAACGCTTTTTTTTGCCAATTTGGAGAAGGTGTGATTACTCGGGAACGGCTCATAAAATTTTTAATATATTTTCCAGGAAAAATCTGCAACGCTTTTTTTTTTGCTAATTTGGAGAAGATGGGATTACTCGGGAACGGCTCGTAGGATTTTTAGTGTTTTTTCCAGGAAAAAGCAGCAACGCTTTTTTTTTTGGCCAATTTGGAGAAGGTGTGATTACTCGGGAACGGCTCATAAAATTTTTAATATATTTTCCAGGAAAAATCAGCAACGCTTTTTTTTTGCTAATTTGGAGAAGATGGGATTACTTGGGAACGGCTCGTAGGGTTTTTAGTGTATTTTCAAGGAAAAATCAGCAACGCTTTTTTTTGGCCAATTTGGAGAAGATGGGATTACTCGGGAACGGCTCGTAGGATTTTTAGTGTAATTTCCAGGAAAAATCAGCAACGCTTTTTTTTTTGGCCAATTTGGAGAAGATGGGATTACTCGGGAACGGCTTGTAGAATTTTTAGTGTAATTTCCAGGAAAAATCAGCAACGCTTTTTTTTGCCTATTTGGAGAAGGTGTGATTACTCGGGAACGGCTCATAAAATTTTTAGTGTATTTTCCAGGAAAAATCAGCAACGCTTTTTTTTGGCCAATTTGGAGAAGTTGGGATTACTCGGGAACGGCTCGTAGGTTTTTTAGTGTATTTTCCAGGAAAAATCAGCAACGCTTTTTTTGGCCAATTTGGAGAAGGTGTGATTACTCGGGAACGGCTCGTAGGATTTTTAGTGTATTTTCCAGGAAAAATCAGCAACGCTTTTTTTTTTGCTAATTTGGAGAAGGTGTGATTACTCGGGAACGGCTCGTAGGATTTTTAGTGTAATTTCCAGGAAAAATCAGCAACGCTTTTTTTTGGCCAATTTGGAGAAGGTGTGATTACTCGGGAACGGCTAATAAAATTTTTAATATATTTTCCAGGAAAAATCAGCAACGCTTTTTTTTGCCAATTTGGAGAAGGTGTGATTACTCGGGAACGGCTCGTAGGATTTTTAGTGTATTTTCCAGGAAAAAGCAGCAACGCTTTTTTTTTGGCCAATTTGGAGAAGGTGTGATTACTCGGGAACGGCTCGTAGGATTTTTAGTGTATTTTCCAGGAAAAATCAGCAACGCTTTTTTTTGGCAATTTGGAGAAGGTGTGATTACTCGGGAACGGCTCGTAAGATTTTTAGTGTTTTTTCCAGGAAAAATCAGCAACGCTTTTTTTTTGCCAATTTGGAGAAGGTGTGATTACTCGGGAACGGCTCATAAAATTTTTAATATATTTTCCAGGAAAAATCAGCAACGCTTTTTTTTTTGCTAATTTGGAGAAGATGGGATTACTTGGGAACGGCTCGTAGGTTTTTTAGTGTATTTTCCAGGAAAAATCAGCAACGCTTTTTTTTGCCAATTTGGAGAAGGAGTGATTACTCGGGAACGGCTCGTAGGATTTTTAGTGTATTTTCCAGGAAAAATCAACAACGCTTTTTTTTGGCCAATTTGGAGAAGGTGTGATTACTCGGGAACGGCTCGTGGGATTTTTAGTGTATTTTCCAGGAAAAATCAGCAACGCTTTTTTTTGGCAATTTGGAGAAGGTGTGATTACTCGGGAACGGCTCGTAGGATTTTTAGTGTATTTTCCAGGAAAAATCAGCAACGCTTTTTTTTGGCAATTTGGAGAAGGTGTGATTACTCGGGAACGGCTCGTAGGATTTTTGGTGTATTTTCCAGGAAAAATCAGCAACGCTTTTTTTTGGCCAATTTGGAGAAGTTGGGATTACTCGGGAACGGCTTGTAGGTTTTTTAGTGTATTTTCCAGGAAAAATCAGCAACGCTTTTTTGGCCAATTTGGAGAAGGTGTGATTACTCGGGAACGGCTCGTAGGATTTTTAGTGTATTTTCCAGGAAAAAGCAGCAACGCTTTTTTTTTGGCCAATTTGGAGCAGGTGTGATTACTCGGGAACTGCTCGTAGGATTTTTAGTGTATTTTCCAGGAAAAATCAGCAACGCTTTTTTTGGCCAATTTGGAGAAGGTGTGATTACTCGGGAACGGCTCGTAGGATTTTTAGTGTATTTTCCAGGAAAAAGCAGCAACGCTTTTTTTTGGCCAATTTGGAGAAGGTGTGATTACTCGGGAACGGCTCGTAGGATTTTTAGTGTAATTTCCAGGAAAAATCAGCAACGCTTTTTTTGGCCAATTTGGAGAAGGTGTGATTACTCGGGAACGGCTCGTAGGATTTTTAGTGTATTTTCCAGGAAAAATCAGCAACGCTTTTTTTTGGCCAATTTGGAGAAGGTGTGATTACTCGGGAACGGCTCGTAGGATTTTTAGTGTATTTTCCAGGAAAAATCAGCAACGCTTTTTTTTGCCAATTTGGAGAAGATGGGATTACTCCAGAACGGCTCGTAGGTTTTTTAGTGTATTTTCAAGGAAAAATCAGCAACGCTTTTTTTTTTGGCCATTTCGGAGAAGATGGGATTACTCCAGAACGGCTCGTAGGTTTTTTAGTGTATTTTCAAGGAAAAATCAGCAACGCTTTTTTTTTGGCCAATTTGGAGAAGATGGGATTACTCGGGAACGGCTCGTAGGATTTTTAGTGTATTTTCCAGGAAAAAGCAGCAACGCTTTTTTTTGGCCAATTTGGAGAAGGTGTGATTACTCGGGAACGGCTCGTAGGATTTTTAGTGTAATTTCCAGGAAAAATCAGCAACGCTTTTTTTGGCCAATTTGGAGAAGGTGTGATTACTCGGGAACGGCTCGTAGGATTTTTAGTGTAATTTCCAGGAAAAATCAGCAACGCTTTTTTTTGGCCAATTCGGAGAAGATGGGATTACTCGGGAACGGCTCGTAGGTTTGTTAGTGTATTTTCAAGGAAAAATGAGCAACGCTTTTTTTTGCTAATTTGGAGAAGGTGTAATTACTCGGGAACGGCTCGTAGGATTTTTAGTGTAATTTCCAGGAAAAATCAGCAACGCTTTTTTTTTGGCCAATTTGGAGAAGGTGTGATTACTCGGGAACGGCTCGTAAGATTTTTAGTGTTTTTTCCAGGAAAAATCAGCAACGCTTTTTTTTGCCAATTTGGAGAAGGTGTGATTACTCGGGAACGGCTCATAAAATTTTTAATATATTTTCCAGGAAAAATCAGCAACGCTTTTTTTTTTTGCTAATTTGGAGAAGATGGGATTACTTGGGAACGGCTCGTAGGTTTTTTAGTGTATTTTCCAGGAAAAATCAGCAACGCTTTTTTTTTGCCAATTTGGAGAAGGTGTGATTACTCGGAAACGGCTCGTAGGATTTTTAGTGTATTTTCCAGGAAAAAGCAGCAACGCTTTTTTTTGGCCAATTTGGAGAAGGTGTGATTACTCGGGAACGGCTCGTAGGATTTTTAGTGTATTTTCCAGGAAAAAGCAGCAACGCTTTTTTTTGGCCAATTTGGAGAAGGTGTGATTACTCGGGAACGGCTCGTAGGATTTTTAGTGTATTTTCCAGGAAAAAGCAGCAACGCTTTTTTTTGGCCAATTTGGAGAAGGTGTGATTACTCGTGAACGGCTCGTAGGATTTTTAGTGTAATTTCCAGGAAAAATCAGCAACGCTTTTTTTGGCCAATTTGGAGAAGGTGTGATTACTCGGGAACGGCTCGTAGGTTTTTTAGTGTATTTTCCAGGAAAAATCAGCAACGCTTTTTTTTTGCCAATTTGGAGAAGGTGTGATTACTCGGGAACGGCTCGTAGGATTTTTAGTGTATTTTCCAGGAAAAATCAACAACGCTTTTTTTTGGCCAATTTGGAGTAGGTGTGATTACTCGGGAACGGCTCATAAAATTTTTAATATATTTTCCAGGAAAAATCAGCAACGCTTTTTTTTTGCTAATTTGGAGAAGATGGGATTACTTGGGAACGGCTCGTAGGGTTTTTAGTGTATTTTCAAGGAAAAATCAGCAACGCTTTTTTTTGGCCAATTTGGAGAAGATGGGATTACTCGGGAACGGCTCGTAGGATTTTTAGTGTAATTTCCAGGAAAAATCAGCAACGCTTTTTTTTTGGCCAATTTGGAGAAGATGGGATTACTCGGGAACGGCTTGTAGAATTTTTAGTGTAATTTCCAGGAAAAATCAGCAACGCTTTTTTTTGCCTATTTGGAGAAGGTGTGATTACTCGGGAACGGCTCATAAAATTTTTAGTGTATTTTCCAGGAAAAATCAGCAACGCTTTTTTTTGGCCAATTTGGAGAAGTTGGGATTACTCGGGAACGGCTCGTAGGTTTTTTAGTGTATTTTCCAGGAAAAATCAGCAACGCTTTTTTTTGCCTATTTGGAGAAGGTGTGATTACTCGGGAACGGCTCGTAGGTTTTTTAGTGTATTTTCAAGGAAAAATCAGCAACGCTTTTTTTTTGGCCAATTTGGAGAAGATGGGATTACTCGGGAACGGCTCGTAGGATTTTTAGTGTATTTTCCAGGAAAAAGCAGCAACGCTTTTTTTTGGCCAATTTGGAGAAGGTGTGATTACTCGTGAACGGCTCGTAGGATTTTTAGTGTAATTTCCAGGAAAAATCAGCAACGCTTTTTTTGGCCAATTTGGAGAAGGTGTGATTACTCGGGAACGGCTCGTAGGTTTTTTAGTGTATTTTCCAGGAAAAATCAGCAACGCTTTTTTTTTGCCAATTTGGAGAAGGTGTGATTACTCGGGAACGGCTCGTAGGATTTTTAGTGTATTTTCCAGGAAAAATCAACAACGCTTTTTTTTGGCCAATTTGGAGTAGGTGTGATTACTCGGGAACGGCTCATAAAATTTTTAGTGTATTTTCCAGGAAAAATCAGCAACGCTTTTTTTTGGCCAATTTGGAGAAGTTGGGATTACTCGGGAACGGCTCGTAGGTTTTTTAGTGTATTTTCCAGGAAAAATCAGCAACGCTTTTTTTGGCCAATTTGGAGAAGGTGTGATTACTCGGGAACGGCTCGTAGGATTTTTAGTGTATTTTCCAGGAAAAATCAGCAACGCTTTTTTTTTGCTAATTTGGAGAAGGTGTGATTACTCGGGAACGGCTCGTAGGATTTTTAGTGTAATTTCCAGGAAAAATCAGCAACGCTTTTTTTTGGCCAATTTGGAGAAGGTGTGATTACTCGGGAACGGCTAATAAAATTTTTAATATATTTTCCAGGAAAAATCAGCAACGCTTTTTTTTGCCAATTTGGAGAAGGTGTGATTACTCGGGAACGGCTCGTAGGATTTTTAGTGTATTTTCCAGGAAAAAGCAGCAACGCTTTTTTTTGGCCAATTTGGAGAAGGTGTGATTACTCGGGAACGGCTCGTAGGATTTTTAGTGTATTTTCCAGGAAAAATCAGCAACGCTTTTTTTTGGCAATTTGGAGAAGGTGTGATTACTCGGGAACGGCTCGTAAGATTTTTAGTGTTTTTTCCAGGAAAAATCAGCAACGCTTTTTTTTTGCCAATTTGGAGAAGGTGTGATTACTCGGGAACGGCTCATAAAATTTTTAATATATTTTCCAGGAAAAATCAGCAACGCTTTTTTTTTTGCTAATTTGGAGAAGATGGGATTACTTGGGAACGGCTCGTAGGTTTTTTAGTGTATTTTCCAGGAAAAATCAGCAACGCTTTTTTTGCCAATTTGGAGAAGGTGTGATTACTCGGGAACGGCTCGTAGGATTTTTAGTGTATTTTCCAGGAAAAATCAACAACGCTTTTTTTTGGCCAATTTGGAGAAGGTGTGATTACTCGGGAACGGCTCGTGGGATTTTTAGTGTATTTTCCAGGAAAAATCAGCAACGCTTTTTTTTGGCAATTTGGAGAAGGTGTGATTACTCGGGAACGGCTCGTAGGATTTTTAGTGTATTTTCCAGGAAAAATCAGCAACGCTTTTTTTTGGCAATTTGGAGAAGGTGTGATTACTCGGGAACGGCTCGTAGGATTTTTGGTGTATTTTCCAGGAAAAATCAGCAACGCTTTTTTTTGGCCAATTTGGAGAAGTTGGGATTACTCGGGAACGGCTTGTAGGTTTTTTAGTGTATTTTCCAGGAAAAATCAGCAACGCTTTTTTGGCCAATTTTTAGAAGGTGTGATTACTCGGGAACGGCTCGTAGGATTTTTAGTGTATTTTCCAGGAAAAAGCAGCAACGCTTTTTTTTTTGGCCAATTTGGAGCAGGTGTGATTACTCGGGAACTGCTCGTAGGATTTTTAGTGTATTTTCCAGGAAAAATCAGCAACGCTTTTTTTGGCCAATTTGGAGAAGGTGTGATTACTCGGGAACGGCTCGTAGGATTTTTAGTGTATTTTCCAGGAAAAAGCAGCAACGCTTTTTTTTGGCCAATTTGGAGAAGGTGTGATTACTCGGGAACGGCTCGTAGGATTTTTAGTGTAATTTCCAGGAAAAATCAGCAACGCTTTTTTTGGCCAATTTGGAGAAGGTGTGATTACTCGGGAACGGCTCGTAGGATTTTTAGTGTATTTTCCAGGAAAAATCAGCAACGCTTTTTTTTGGCCAATTTGGAGAAGGTGTGATTACTCGGGAACGGCTCGTAGGATTTTTAGTGTATTTTCCAGGAAAAATCAGCAACGCTTTTTTTTGCCAATTTGGAGAAGATGGGATTACTCCAGAACGGCTCGTAGGTTTTTTAGTGTATTTTCAAGGAAAAATCAGCAACGCTTTTTTTTTTGGCCATTTCGGAGAAGATGGGATTACTCCAGAACGGCTCGTAGGTTTTTTAGTGTATTTTCAAGGAAAAATCAGCAACGCTTTTTTTTTGGCCAATTTGGAGAAGATGGGATTACTCGGGAACGGCTCGTAGGATTTTTAGTGTATTTTCCAGGAAAAAGCAGCAGCGCTTTTTTTTGGCCAATTTGGAGAAGGTGTGATTACTCGGGAACGGCTCGTAGGATTTTTAGTGTAATTTCCAGGAAAAATCAGCAACGCTTTTTTTGGCCAATTTGGAGAAGGTGTGATTACTCGGGAACGGCTCGTAGGATTTTTAGTGTAATTTCCAGGAAAAATCAGCAACGCTTTTTTTTGGCCAATTCGGAGAAGATGGGATTACTCGGGAACGGCTCGTAGGTTTGTTAGTGTATTTTCAAGGAAAAATGAGCAACGCTTTTTTTTTGCTAATTTGGAGAAGGTGTAATTACTCGGGAACGGCTCGTAGGATTTTTAGTGTAATTTCCAGGAAAAATCAGCAACGCTTTTTTTTTGGCCAATTTGGAGAAGGTGTGATTACTCGGGAACGGCTCGTAAGATTTTTAGTGTTTTTTCCAGGAAAAATCAGCAACGCTTTTTTTTGCCAATTTGGAGAAGGTGTGATTACTCGGGAACGGCTCATAAAATTTTTAATATATTTTCCAGGAAAAATCAGCAACGTTTTTTTTTGGCCAATTTGGAGAAGATAAGATTACTCGGGAACGGCTCGTAGGATTTTTAGTGTAATTTCCAGGAAAAATCAGCAACGCTTTTTTTTGGCCAATTTGGAGAAGATGGGATTACTCGGGAACGGCTCGTAGGATTTTTAGTGTAATTTTCAGGAAAAATCAGCAACGCTTTTTTTTTGGCCAATTTGGAGAAGGTGTGATTACTCGGGAACGGCTCGTAGGATTTTTAGTGTATTTCCAGGAAAAATCAGCAACGCTTTTTTTTGGCCAATTTGGAGAAGATGGGATTACTCGGGAACGGCTCGTAAGATTTTTAGTGTATTTTCCAGGAAAAATCAGCAACGCTTTTTTTTGCCAATTTGGAGAAGGTGTGATTACTCGGGAACGGCTCGTAGGATTTTTAGTGTATTTTCCAGGAAAAATCAACAACGCTTTTTTTGGCCAATTTGGAGAAGGTGTGATTACTCGGGAACGGCTCGTAAGATTTTTAGTGTATTTTCCAGGAAAAATGTGCAACGCTTTTTTTTTTACCAATTTCGAGAACGGCTCGTAGGATTTTTAGTGTATTTTCCAGGAAAAATCAGCAACGTTTTTTTTTGGCCAATTTGGAGAAGATAAGATTACTCGGGAACGGCTCGTAGGATTTTTAGTGTAATTTCCAGGAAAAATCAGCAACGCTTTTTTTTGGCAAATTTGGAGAAGATGGGATTACTCGGGAACGGCTCGTAGGATTTTTAGTGTAATTTTCAGGAAAAATCAGCAACGCTTTTTTTTTGGCCAATTTGGAGAAGGTGTGATTACTCGGGAACGGCTCGTAAGATTTTTAGTGTTTTTCCAGGAAAAATCAGCAACGCTTTTTTTTGCCAATTTGGAGAAGGTGTGATTACTCAAGAACGGCTCGTAGGATTTTTAGTGTATTTTCCAGGAAAAATCAACAAAGCTTTTTTTTGCCAATTTGGAGAAGGTGTGATTACTCGGGAACGGCTCATAAAATTTTTAATATATTTTCCAGGAAAAATCAGCAACGCTTTTTTTTGCTAATTTGGAGAAGATGGGATTACTCGGGAACGGCTCGTAAGATTTTTAGTGTATTTTCCAGGAAAAATCAGCAACGCTTTTTTTTGGCCAATTCGGAGAAGATGGGATTACTCGGGAACGGCTCGTAGGTTTGTTAGTGTATTTTCAAGGAAAAATCAGCAACGCTTTTTTTTGGCCAATTTAGAGAAGGTGTGATTACTCGGGAACGGCTCGTAGGATTTTTAGTGTATTTTCCAGGAAAAATGTGCAACGCTTTTTTTTTTGGCCAATTTCGAGAAGGTGTGATTACTCGGGAACGGCTCGTAGGATTTTTAGTGTATTTTCCAGGAAAAATCAGCAACGCTTTTTTTTGGCCAATTTGGAGAAGATGGGATTACTCGGGAACGGCTCGTAAGATTTTTAGTGTATTTTCCAGGAAAAATCAGCAACGCTTTTTTTTGGCCAATTTGGAGAAGGTGTGATTACTCGGGAACGGCTCGTAGGATTTTTAGTGTATTTTCCAGGAAAAATCAACAAAGCTTTTTTTTGGCCAATTTGGAGAAGGTGTGATTACTCGGGAACGGCTCGTAGGATTTTTAGTGTATTTCCAGGAAAAATCAGCAACGCTTTTTTTTGGCCAATTTGGAGAAGATGGGATTACTCGGGGACGGCTCGTAAGATTTTTAGTGTATTTTCCAGGAAAAATCAGCAACGCTTTTTTTTGCCAATTTGGAGAAGGTGTGATTACTCGGGAACGGCTCGTAGGATTTTTAGTGTATTTTCCAGGAAAAATCAACAACGCTTTTTTTGGCCAATTTGGAGAAGGTGTGATTACTCGGGAACGGCTCGTAAGATTTTTAGTGTATTTTCCAGGAAAAATGTGCAACGCTTTTTTTTTTTACCAATTTGGAGAAGGTGTGATTACTCGAGAACGGCTCGTAGGATTTTTAGTGTATTTTCCAGGAAAAATCAGCAACGTTTTTTTTTGGCCAATTTGGAGAAGATAAGATTACTCGGGAACGGCTCGTAGGATTTTTAGTGTAATTTCCAGGAAAAATCAGCAACGCTTTTTTTTGGCCAATTTGGAGAAGATGGGATTACTCGGGAACGGCTCGTAGGATTTTTAGTGTAATTTTCAGGAAAAATCAGCAACGCTTTTTTTTTGGCCAATTTGGAGAAGGTGTGATTACTCGGGAACGGCTCGTAAGATTTTTAGTGTTTTTTCCAGGAAAAATCAGCAACGCTTTTTTTTGCCAATTTGGAGAAGGTGTGATTACTCGGGAACGGCTCGTAGGATTTTTAGTAAATTTTCCAGGAAAAATCAGCAACGCTTTTTTTTTGCCAATTTGGAGAAGGTGTGATTACTCGGGAACGGCTCGTAGGATTTTTAGTGTATTTTCCAGGAAAAATCAGCAACGCTTTTTTTTGGCCAATTTGGAGAAGGTGTGATTACTCGGGAACGGCTCGTAGGATTTTTAGTGTATTTTCCAGGAAAAATCAGCAACGTTTTTTTTTGGCCAATTTGGAGAAGATAAGATTACTCGGGAACGGCTCATAGGATTTTTAGTGTATTTTCCAGGAAAAATCAACAACGCTTTTTTTTGGCCAATTTGGAGAAGATGGGATTACTCGGGAACGGCTCGTAAGATTTTTAGTGTATTTTCCAGGAAAAATCAGCAACGCCTTTTTTTGGCCAATTTGGAGAAGGTGTGATTACTCGGAAACGGCTCGTAAGATTTCTAGTGTATTTTCCAGGAAAAATCAGCAACGCTTTTTTTTGCCAATTTGGAGAAGGTGTGATTACTCGGGAACGGCACGTAGGTTTTTTAGTGTATTTTCCAGGAAAAATCAGCAACGCTTTTTTTGGCCAATTTGGAGAAGGTGTGATTACTCGGGAACGGCTCGTAGGATTTTTAGTGTATTTTCCAGGAAAAATCAACAACGCTTTTTTTGGCCAATTTGGAGAAGGTGTGATTACTCGGGAACGGCTCGTAGGATTTTTAGTGTATTTTCCAGGAAAAATCAACAACGCTTTTTTTTTGCCAATTTGGAGAAGATGGGATTACTCGGGAACGGCTCGTAAGATTTTTAGTGTATTTTCCAGGAAAAATCAGCAACGCTTGTTTTTGGCCAATTTGGAGAAGATGGGATTACTCGGGAACGGCTCGTAGGTTTTTTAGTGTATTTTCCAGGAAAAAGCAGCAACGCTTTTTTTTTGGCCAATTTGGAGAAGGTGTGATTACTCGGGAACGGCTCGTAGGATTTTTAGTGTAATTTCCAGGAAAAATCAGCAACGCTTTTTTTTGGCCAATTTGGAGAAGATAAGATTACTCGGGAACGGCTCGTAGGATTTTTAGTGTATTTTCCAGGAAAAATCAACAACGCTTTTTTTGCCAATTTGGAGAAGATGGGATTACTCGGGAACGGCTCGTAAGATTTTTAGTGTATTTTCCAGGAAAAATCAGCAACGCTTTTTTTTGGCCAATTTGGAGAAGATGGGATTACTCGGGAACGGCTCGTAGGATTTTTAGTGTATTTTCCAGGAAAAATCAGCAACGCTTTTTTTTGGCCAATTAGGTTTTTTAGTGTATTTTCAAGGAAAAATCAGCAACGCTTTTTTTTGGCCAATTTGGAGAAGATGGGATTACTCGGGAACGGCTCGTAAGATTTTTAGTGTATTTTCCAGGAAAAATCAGCAACGCTTTTTTTTGGCCAATTTGGAGAAGTTGGGATTACTCGGGAACGGCTCGTAGGTTTTTAAGTGTATTTTTCAGGAAAAATCAGCAACGCTTTTTTTTGCTAATTTGGAGAAGATGGGATTACTCGGGAACGGCTCGTAGGTTTTTTAGTGTATTTTCAAGGAAAAATCAGCAACGCTTTTTTTTGGCCAATTTGGAGAAGGTGTGATTACTCGGGAACGGCTCGTAGGATTTTTAGTGTATTTTCCAGGAAAAATCAGCAACGCTTTTTTTTTGCCAATTTGGAGAAGGTGTGATTACTCGGGAACGGCTCGTAGGATTTTTAGTGTATTTTCCAGGAAAAATCAGCAACGTTTTTTTTTTGCCAATTTGGAGAAGGTGTGATTACTCGGGAACGGCTCATAAAATTTTTAATATATTTTCCAGGAAAAATCAGCAACGCTTTTTTTTGCTAATTTGGAGAAGATGGGATTACTCGGGAACGGCTCGTAAGATTTTTAGTGTATTTTCCAGGAAAAATCAGCAACGCTTTTTTTTGGCCAATTCGGAGAAGATGGGATTACTCGGGAACGGCTCGTAGGTTTGTTAGTGTATTTTCAAGAAAAAATCAGCAACGCTTTTTTTTGGCCAATTTGGAGAAGGTGTGATTACTCGGGAACGGCTCGTAGGATTTTTAGTGTATTTTCCAGGAAAAATCAGCAACGCTTTTTTTTGGCCAATTCGGAGAAGATGGGATTACTCGGGAACGGCTCGTAGGTTTGTTAGTGTATTTTCAAGGAAAAATCAGCAACGCTTTTTTTTTGCCAATTTGGAGAAGGTGTGATTACTCGGGAACGGCTCGTAGGATTTTTAGTGTATTTTCCAGGAAAAATCAACAAAGCTTTTTTTTTGGCCAATTTGGAGAAGGTGTGATTACTCGGGAACGGCTCGTAGGATTTTTAGTGTATTTCCAGGAAAAATCAGCAGCGCTTTTTTTTGGCCAATTTGGAGAAGATGGGATTACTCGGGAACGGCTCGTAAGATTTTTAGTGTTTTTTCCAGGAAAAATCAGCAACGCTTTTTTTTGCCAATTTGGAGAAGGTGTGATTACTCGGGAACGGCTCATAAAATTTTTAATATATTTTCCAGGAAAAATCAGCAACGCTTTTTTTTGCTAATTTGGAGAAGATGGGATTACTCGGGAACGGCTCGTAAGATTTTTAGTGTATTTTCCAGGAAAAATCAGCAACGCTTTTTTTTTGCCAATTTGGAGAAGGTGTGATTACTCGGGAACGGCTCGTAGGATTTTTAGTGTATTTTCCAGGAAAAATCAACAACGCTTTTTTTTGGCCAATTTGGAGAAGGTGTGATTACTCGGGAACGGCTCGTAGGATTTTTAGTAAATTTTCCAGGAAAAATCAGCAACGCTTTTTTTTTTGCCAATTTGGAGAAGGTGTGATTACTCGGGAACGGCTCATAAAATTTTTAATATATTTTCCAGGAAAAATCAGCAACGCTTTTTTTTGCTAATTTGGAGAAGATGGGATTACTCGGGAACGGCTCGTAAGATTTTTAGTGTATTTTCCAGGAAAAATGTGCAACGCTTTTTTTTTTTACCAATTTGGAGAAGGTGTGATTACTCGAGAACGGCTCGTAGGATTTTTAGTGTAATTTCCAGGAAAAATCAGCAACGCTTTTTTTTGGCCAATTTGGAGAAGGTGTGATTACTCGGGAACGGCTCGTAGGATTTTTAGTGTATTTTCCAGGAAAAATCAGCAACGCTTTTTTTTGGCCAATTTGGAGAAGGTGTGATTACTCGGGAACGGCTCGTAGGATTTTTAGTGTATTTTCCAGGAAAAATCAGCAACGTTTTTTTTGGCCAATTTGGAGAAGGTGTGATTACTCGGGAACGGCTCGTAGGATTTTTAGTGTATTTTCCAGGAAAAATCAGCAACGCTTTTTTTTGGCCAATTTGGAGAAGATGGGATTACTCGGGAACGGCTCGTAAGATTTTTAGTGTATTTTCCAGGAAAAATCAGCAACGCTTTTTTTTGGCCAATTTGGAGAAGGTGTGATTACTCGGGAACGGCTCGTAGGATTTTTAGTGTATTTTCCAGGAAAAATCAACAAAGCTTTTTTTTGGCCAATTTGGAGAAGGTGTGATTACTCGGGAACGGCTCGTAGGATTTTTAGTGTATTTCCAGGAAAAATCAGCAACGCTTTTTTTTGGCCTATTTGGAGAAGATGGGATTACTCGGGAACGGCTCGTAAGATTTTTAGTGTATTTTCCAGGAAAAATCAGCAACGCTTTTTTTTGCCAATTTGGAGAAGGTGTGATTACTCGGGAACGGCTCGTAGGATTTTTAGTGTATTTTCCAGGAAAAATCAACAACGCTTTTTTTGGCCAATTTGGAGAAGGTGTGATTACTCGGGAACGGCTCGTAAGATTTTTAGTGTATTTTCCAGGAAAAATGTGCAACGCTTTTTTTTTTACCAATTTGGAGAAGGTGTGATTACTCGAGAACGGCTCGTAGGATTTTTAGTGTATTTTCCAGGAAAAATCAGCAACGTTTTTTTTTGGCCAATTTGGAGAAGATAAGATTACTCGGGAACGGCTCGTAGGATTTTTAGTGTAATTTCCAGGAAAAATCAGCAACGCTTTTTTTGGCCAATTTGGAGAAGATGGGATTACTCGGGAACGGCTCGTAGGATTTTTAGTGTAATTTTCAGGAAAAATCAGCAACGCTTTTTTTTGGCCAATTTGGAGAAGGTGTGATTACTCGGGAACGGCTCGTAAGATTTTTTAGTGTTTTTTCCAGGAAAAATCAGCAACGCTTTTTTTTTGCCAATTTGGAGAAGGTGTGATTACTCGGGAACGGCTCGTAGGATTTTTAGTAAATTTTCCAGGAAAAATCAGCAACGCTTTTTTTTTTGCCAATTTGGAGAAGATGTGATTACTCGGGAACGGCTCGTAGGATTTTTAGTGTAATTTTCAGGAAAAATCAGCAACGCTTTTTTTTTTGGCCAATTTGGAGAAGGTGTGATTACTCGGGAACGGCTCGTAAGATTTTTAGTGTTTTTTCCAGGAAAAATCAGCAACGCTTTTTTTTGCCAATTTGGAGAAGGTGTGATTACTCGGGAACGGCTCGTAGGATTTTTAGTAAATTTTCCAGGAAAAATCAGCAACGCTTTTTTTTTTGCTAATTTGGAGAAGGTGTGATTACTCGGGAACGGCTCGTAGGATTTTTAGTGTATTTTCCAGGAAAAATCAGCAACGCTTTTTTTTTTGCCAATTGGAGAAGGTGTGATTACTCGGAACGGCTCGTAGGATTTTTAGTGTATTTTCCAGGAAAAATCAACAACGCTTTTTTTTGGCCAATTTGGAGAAGGTGTGATTACTCGGGAACGGCTCGTAGGATTTTTAGTAAATTTTCCAGGAAAAATCAGCAACGCTTTTTTTTTTGCCAATTTGGAGAAGGTGTGATTACTCGGGAACGGCTCATAAAATTTTTAATATATTTTCCAGGAAAAATCAGCAACGCTTTTTTTTGCTAATTTGGAGAAGATGGGATTACTCGGGAACGGCTCGTAAGATTTTTAGTGTATTTTCCAGGAAAAATGTGCAACGCTTTTTTTTTTTACCAATTTGGAGAAGGTGTGATTACTCGAGAACGGCTCGTAGGATTTTTAGTGTAATTTCCAGGAAAAATCAGCAACGCTTTTTTTTGGCCAATTTGGAGAAGGTGTGATTACTCGGGAACGGCTCGTAGGATTTTTAGTGTATTTTCCAGGAAAAATCAGCAACGCTTTTTTTTGGCCAATTTGGAGAAGGTGTGATTACTCGGGAACGGCTCGTAGGATTTTTAGTGTATTTTCCAGGAAAAATCAGCAACGTTTTTTTTGGCCAATTTGGAGAAGGTGTGATTACTCGGAACGGCTCGTAGGATTTTTAGTGTATTTTCCAGGAAAAATCAGCAACGCTTTTTTTTGGCCAATTTGGAGAAGATGGGATTACTCGGGAACGGCTCGTAAGATTTTTAGTGTATTTTCCAGGAAAAATCAGCAACGCTTTTTTTTGGCCAATTTGGAGAAGGTGTGATTACTCGGGAACGGCTCGTAGGATTTTTAGTGTATTTTCCAGGAAAAATCAACAAAGCTTTTTTTTTGGCCAATTTGGAGAAGGTGTGATTACTCGGGAACGGCTCGTAGGATTTTTAGTGTATTTCCAGGAAAAATCAGCAACGCTTTTTTTTGGCCAATTTGGAGAAGATGGGATTACTCGGGAACGGCTCGTAAGATTTTTAGTGTATTTTCCAGGAAAAATCAGCAACGCTTTTTTTTGCCAATTTGGAGAAGGTGTGATTACTCGGGAACGGCTCGTAGGATTTTTAGTGTATTTTCCAGGAAAAATCAACAACGCTTTTTTTTGGCCAATTTGGAGAAGGTGTGATTACTCGGGAACGGCTCGTAAGATTTTTAGTGTATTTTCCAGGAAAAATGTGCAACGCTTTTTTTACCAATTTGGAGAAGGTGTGATTACTCGAGAACGGCTCGTAGGATTTTTAGTGTATTTTCCAGGAAAAATCAGCAACGTTTTTTTTTGGCCAATTTGGAGAAGATAAGATTACTCGGGAACGGCTCGTAGGATTTTTAGTGTAATTTCCAGGAAAAATCAGCAACGCTTTTTTTTTGGCCAATTTGGAGAAGATGGGATTACTCGGGAACGGCTCGTAGGATTTTTAGTGTAATTTTCAGGAAAAATCAGCAACGCTTTTTTTTGGCCAATTTGGAGAAGGTGTGATTACTCGGGAACGGCTCGTAAGATTTTTAGTGTTTTTTCCAGGAAAAATCAGCAACGCTTTTTTTTGCCAATTTGGAGAAGGTGTGATTACTCGGGAACGGCTCGTAGGATTTTTAGTAAATTTTCCAGGAAAAATCAGCAACGCTTTTTTTTTGCCAATTTGGAGAAGATGTGATTACTCGGGAACGGCTCGTAGGATTTTTAGTGTAATTTTCAGGAAAAATCAGCAACGCTTTTTTTTTGGCCAATTTGGAGAAGGTGTGATTACTCGGGAACGGCTCGTAAGATTTTTAGTGTTTTTTCCAGGAAAAATCAGCAACGCTTTTTTTTGCCAATTTGGAGAAGGTGTGATTACTCGGGAACGGCTCGTAGGATTTTTAGTAAATTTTCCAGGAAAAATCAGAAACGCTTTTTTTTTGCTAATTTGGAGAAGGTGTGATTACTCGGGAACGGCTCGTAGGATTTTTAGTGTATTTTCCAGGAAAAATCAGCAACGCTTTTTTTTGGCCAATTTGGAGAAGATGGGATTACTCGGGAACGGCTCGTAAGATTTTTAGTGTATTTTCCAGGAAAAATCAGCAACGCTTTTTTTTGGCCAATTTGGAGAAGTTGGGATTACTCGGGAACGGCTCGTAGGTTTTTAAGTGTATTTTTCAGGAAAAATCAGCAACGCTTTTTTTTGCTAATTTGGAGAAGATGGGATTACTCGGGAACGGCTCGTAGGTTTTTTAGTGTATTTTCAAGGAAAAATCAGCAACGCTTTTTTTTGGCCAATTTGGAGAAGGTGTGATTACTCGGGAACGGCTCGTAGGATTTTTAGTGTATTTTCCAGGAAAAATCAGCAACGCTTTTTTTGGCCAATTTGGAGAAGGTGTGATTACTCGGGAACGGCTCGTAGGATTTTTAGTGTATTTTCCAGGAAAAATCAACAACGCTTTTTTTTGGCCAATTTGGAGAAGGTGTGATTACTCGGGAACGGCTCGTAGGATTTTTAGTGTATTTTCCAGGAAAAATCAACAACGTTTTTTTTTGGCCAATTTGGAGAAGATAAGATTACTCGGGAACGGCTCGTAGGATTTTTAGTGTAATTTCCAGGAAAAATCAGCAACGCTTTTTTTTGGCCAATTTGGAGAAGATGGGATTACTCGGGAACGGCTCGTAGGATTTTTAGTGTAATTTTCAGGAAAAATCAGCAACGCTTTTTTTTTGGCCAATTTGGAGAAGGTGTGATTACTCGGGAACGGCTCGTAAGATTTTTAGTGTTTTTTCCAGGAAAAATCAGCAACGCTTTTTTTTGCCAATTTGGAGAAGGTGTGATTACTCGGGAACGGCTCGTAGGATTTTTAGTAAATTTTCCAGGAAAAATCAGCAACGCTTTTTTTTTTGCCAATTTGGAGAAGGTGTGATTACTCGGGAACGGCTCATAAAATTTTTAATATATTTTCCAGGAAAAATCAGCAACGCTTTTTTTTGCTAATTTGGAGAAGATGGGATTACTCGGGAACGGCTCGTAAGATTTTTAGTGTATTTTCCAGGAAAAATCAGCAACGCTTTTTTTTGGCCAATTCGGAGAAGATGGGATTACTCGGGAACGGCTCGTAGGTTTGTTAGTGTATTTTCAAGGAAAAATCAGCAACGCTTTTTTTTGGCCAATTTGGAGAAGGTGTGATTACTCGGGAACGGCTCGTAGGATTTTTAGTGTATTTTCCAGGAAAAATCAGCAACGCTTTTTTTTGGCCAATTCGGAGAAGATGGGATTACTCGGGAACGGCTCGTAGGTTTGTTAGTGTATTTTCCAGGAAAAATCAACAACGCTTTTTTTTGGCCAATTTGGAGAAGGTGTGATTACTCGGGAACGGCTCGTAGGATTTTTAGTAAATTTTCCAGGAAAAATCAGCAACGCTTTTTTTTTTGCCAATTTGGAGAAGGTGTGATTACTCGGGAACGGCTCATAAAATTTTTAATATATTTTCCAGGAAAAATCAGCAACGCTTTTTTTTGCTAATTTGGAGAAGATGGGATTACTCGGGAACGGCTCGTAAGATTTTTAGTGTATTTTCCAGGAAAAATGTGCAACGCTTTTTTTTTTACCAATTTGGAGAAGGTGTGATTACTCGAGAACGGCTCGTAGGATTTTGAGTGTAATTTCCAGGAAAAATCAGCAACGCTTTTTTTTGGCCAATTTGGAGAAGGTGTGATTACTCGGGAACGGCTCGTAGGATTTTTAGTGTATTTTCCAGGAAAAATCAGCAACGCTTTTTTTTGGCCAATTTGGAGAAGGTGTGATTACTCGGGAACGGCTCGTAGGATTTTTAGTGTATTTTCCAGGAAAAATCAGCAACGTTTTTTTTGGCCAATTTGGAGAAGGTGTGATTACTCGGGAACGGCTCGTAGGATTTTTAGTGTATTTTCCAGGAAAAATCAGCAACGCTTTTTTTTGGCCAATTTGGAGAAGATGGGATTACTCGGGAACGGCTCGTAAGATTTTTAGTGTATTTTCCAGGAAAAATCAGCAACGCTTTTTTTTGGCCAATTTGGAGAAGGTGTGATTACTCGGGAACGGCTCGTAGGATTTTTAGTGTATTTTCCAGGAAAAATCAACAAAGCTTTTTTTTGGCCAATTTGGAGAAGGTGTGATTACTCGGGAACGGCTCGTAGGATTTTTAGTGTATTTCCAGGAAAAATCAGCAACGCTTTTTTTTGGCCAATTTGGAGAAGATGGGATTACTCGGGAACGGCTCGTAAGATTTTTAGTGTATTTTCCAGGAAAAATCAGCAACGCTTTTTTTTGCCAATTTGGAGAAGGTGTGATTACTCGGGAACGGCTCGTAGGATTTTTAGTGTATTTTCCAGGAAAAATCAACAACGCTTTTTTTGGCCAATTTGGAGAAGGTGTGATTACTCGGGAACGGCTCGTAAGATTTTTAGTGTATTTTCCAGGAAAAATGTGCAACGCTTTTTTTTTTACCAATTTGGAGAAGGTGTGATTACTCGAGAACGGCTCGTAGGATTTTTAGTGTATTTTCCAGGAAAAATCAGCAACGTTTTTTTTTGGCCAATTTGGAGAAGATAAGATTACTCGGGAACGGCTCGTAGGATTTTTAGTGTAATTTCCAGGAAAAATCAGCAACGCTTTTTTTTGGCCAATTTGGAGAAGATGGGATTACTCGGGAACGGCTCGTAGGATTTTTAGTGTAATTTTCAGGAAAAATCAGCAACGCTTTTTTTTGGCCAATTTGGAGAAGGTGTGATTACTCGGGAACGGCTCGTAAGATTTTTAGTGTTTTTTCCAGGAAAAATCAGCAACGCTTTTTTTTGCCAATTTGGAGAAGGTGTGATTACTCGGGAACGGCTCGTAGGATTTTTAGTAAATTTTCCAGGAAAAATCAGCAACGCTTTTTTTTTGCCAATTTGGAGAAGATGTGATTACTCGGGAACGGCTCGTAGGATTTTTAGTGTAATTTTCAGGAAAAATCAGCAACGCTTTTTTTTTGGCCAATTTGGAGAAGGTGTGATTACTCGGGAACGGCTCGTAGGATTTTTAGTAAATTTTCCAGGAAAAATCAGCAACGCTTTTTTTTTGCTAATTTGGAGAAGGTGTGATTACTCGGGAACGGCTCGTAGGATTTTTAGTGTATTTTCCAGGAAAAATCAGCAACGCTTTTTTTTGGCCAATTTGGAGAAGATGGGATTACTCGGGAACGGCTCGTAAGATTTTTAGTGTATTTTCCAGGAAAAATCAGCAACGCTTTTTTTTGGCCAATTTGGAGAAGTTGGGATTACTCGGGAACGGCTCGTAGGTTTTTAAGTGTATTTTTCAGGAAAAATCAGCAACGCTTTTTTTTGCTAATTTGGAGAAGATGGGATTACTCGGGAACGGCTCGTAGGTTTTTTAGTGTATTTTCAAGGAAAAATCAGCAACGCTTTTTTTTGGCCAATTTGGAGAAGGTGTGATTACTCGGGAACGGCTCGTAGGATTTTTAGTGTATTTTCCAGGAAAAATCAGCAACGCTTTTTTTGGCCAATTTGGAGAAGGTGTGATTACTCGGGAACGGCTCGTAGGATTTTTAGTGTATTTTCCAGGAAAAATCAACAACGCTTTTTTTTGGCCAATTTGGAGAAGGTGTGATTACTCGGGAACGGCTCGTAGGATTTTTAGTGTATTTTCCAGGAAAAATCAACAACGTTTTTTTTTGGCCAATTTGGAGAAGATAAGATTACTCGGGAACGGCTCGTAGGATTTTTAGTGTAATTTCCAGGAAAAATCAGCAACGCTTTTTTTTGGCCAATTTGGAGAAGATGGGATTACTCGGGAACGGCTCGTAGGATTTTTAGTGTAATTTTCAGGAAAAATCAGCAACGCTTTTTTTTTGGCCAATTTGGAGAAGGTGTGATTACTCGGGAACGGCTCGTAAGATTTTTAGTGTTTTTTCCAGGAAAAATCAGCAACGCTTTTTTTTGCCAATTTGGAGAAGGTGTGATTACTCGGGAACGGCTCGTAGGATTTTTAGTAAATTTTCCAGGAAAAATCAGCAACGCTTTTTTTTTTGCCAATTTGGAGAAGGTGTGATTACTCGGGAACGGCTCATAAAATTTTTAATATATTTTCCAGGAAAAATCAGCAACGCTTTTTTTTGCTAATTTGGAGAAGATGGGATTACTCGGGAACGGCTCGTAAGATTTTTAGTGTATTTTCCAGGAAAAATCAGCAACGCTTTTTTTTGGCCAATTCGGAGAAGATGGGATTACTCGGGAACGGCTCGTAGGTTTGTTAGTGTATTTTCAAGGAAAAATCAGCAACGCTTTTTTTTGGCCAATTTGGAGAAGGTGTGATTACTCGGGAACGGCTCGTAGGATTTTTAGTGTATTTTCCAGGAAAAATCAGCAACGCTTTTTTTTGGCCAATTCGGAGAAGATGGGATTACTCGGGAACGGCTCGTAGGTTTGTTAGTGTATTTTCCAGGAAAAATCAGCAACGTTTTTTTTTGGCCAATTTGGAGAAGATAAGATTACTCGGGAACGGCTCGTAGGATTTTTAGTGTATTTTCCAGGAAAAATCAGCAACGCTTTTTTTTGGCCAATTTGGAGAAGGTGTGATTACTCGGGAACGGCTCGTAGGATTTTTAGTGTATTTTCCAGGAAAAATCAGCAACGTTTTTTTTTGGCCAATTTGGAGAAGATAAGATTACTCGGGAACGGCTCGTAGGATTTTTAGTGTATTTTCCAGGAAAAATCAACAACGCTTTTTTTTGGCCAATTTGGAGAAGATGGGATTACTCGGGAACGGCTCGTAAGATTTTTAGTGTATTTTCCAGGAAAAATCAGCAACGCCTTTTTTTGGCCAATTTGGAGAAAGTGTGATTACTCGGGAACGGCTCGTAAGATTTTTAGTGTATTTTCCAGGAAAAATCAGCAACGCTTTTTTTTGCCAATTTGGAGAAGGTGTGATTACTCGGGAACGGCTCGTAGGTTTTTTAGTGTATTTTCCAGGAAAAATCAGCAACGCTTTTTTTGGCCAATTTGGAGAAGGTGTGATTACTCGGGAACGGCTCGTAGGATTTTTAGTGTATTTTCCAGGAAAAATCAACAACGCTTTTTTTGGCCAATTTGGAGAAGGTGTGATTACTCGGGAACGGCTCGTAGGATTTTTAGTGTATTTTCCAGGAAAAATCAACAACGCTTTTTTTTGCCAATTTGGAGAAGATGGGATTACTCGGGAACGGCTCGTAAGATTTTTAGTGTATTTTCCAGGAAAAATCAGCAACGCTTGTTTTTGGCCAATTTGGAGAAGATGGGATTACTCGGGAACGGCTCGTAGGTTTTTTAGTGTATTTTCCAGGAAAAAGCAGCAACGCTTTTTTTTTGGCCAATTTGGAGAAGGTGTGATTACTCGGGAACGGCTCGTAGGATTTTTAGTGTAATTTCCAGGAAAAATCAGCAACGCTTTTTTTTGGCCAATTTGGAGAAGATAAGATTACTCGGGAACGGCTCGTAGGATTTTTAGTGTATTTTCCAGGAAAAATCAACAACGCTTTTTTTTGCCAATTTGGAGAAGATGGGATTACTCGGGAACGGCTCGTAAGATTTTTAGTGTATTTTCCAGGAAAAATCAGCAATTTTTTTTTTTGGCCAATTTGGAGAAGTTGGGATTACTCGGGAACGGCTCGTAGGTTTTTAAGTGTATTTTTCAGGAAAAATCAGCAACGCTTTTTTTTGCTAATTTGGAGAAGATGGGATTACTCGGGAACGGCTCGTAGGTTTTTTAGTGTATTTTCAAGGAAAAATCAGCAACGCTTTTTTTTGGCCAATTTGGAGAAGGTGTGATTACTCGGGAACGGCTCGTAGGATTTTTAGTGTATTTTCCAGGAAAAATCAGCAACGCTTTTTTTGGCCAATTTGGAGAAGGTGTGATTACTCGGGAACGGCTCGTAGGATTTTTAGTGTATTTTCCAGGAAAAATCAACAACGCTTTTTTTTGGCCAATTTGGAGAAGGTGTGATTACTCGGGAACGGCTCGTAGGATTTTTAGTGTATTTTCCAGGAAAAATCAACAACGTTTTTTTTTGGCCAATTTGGAGAAGATAAGATTACTCGGGAACGGCTCGTAGGATTTTTAGTGTAATTTCCAGGAAAAATCAGCAACGCTTTTTTTTGGCCAATTTGGAGAAGATGGGATTACTCGGGAACGGCTCTTAGGATTTTTAGTGTAATTTTCAGGAAAAATCAGCAACGCTTTTTTTTTGGCCAATTTGGAGAAGGTGTGATTACTCGGGAACGGCTCGTAAGATTTTTAGTGTTTTTTCCAGGAAAAATCAGCAACGCTTTTTTTTGCCAATTTGGAGAAGGTGTGATTACTCGGGAACGGCTCGTAGGATTTTTAGTAAATTTTCCAGGAAAAATCAGCAACGCTTTTTTTTTTTGCCAATTTGGAGAAGGTGTGATTACTCGGGAACGGCTCATAAAATTTTTAATATATTTTCCAGGAAAAATCAGCAACGCTTTTTTTTGCTAATTTGGAGAAGATGGGATTACTCGGGAACGGCTCGTAAGATTTTTAGTGTATTTTCCAGGAAAAATTAGCAACGCTTTTTTTTGCCAATTTGGAGAAGGTGTGATTACTCGGGAACGGCTCGTAGGTTTTTTAGTGTATTTTCCAGGAAAAATCAGCAACGCTTTTTTTGGCCAATTTGGAGAAGGTGTGATTACTCGGGAACGGCTCGTAGGATTTTTAGTGTATTTTCCAGGAAAAATCAACAACGCTTTTTTTGGCCAATTTGGAGAAGGTGTGATTACTCGGGAACGGCTCGTAGGATTTTTAGTGTATTTTCCAGGAAAAATCAACAACGCTTTTTTTTGCCAATTTGGAGAAGATGGGATTACTCGGGAACGGCTCGTAAGATTTTTAGTGTATTTTCCAGGAAAAATCAGCAACGCTTGTTTTTGGCCAATTTGGAGAAGATGGGATTACTCGGGAACGGCTCGTAGGTTTTTTAGTGTATTTTCCAGGAAAAAGCAGCAACGCTTTTTTTTTGGCCAATTTGGAGAAGGTGTGATTACTCGGGAACGGCTCGTAGGATTTTTAGTGTAATTTCCAGGAAAAATCAGCAACGCTTTTTTTTGGCCAATTTGGAGAAGATAAGATTACTCGGGAACGGCTCGTAGGATTTTTAGTGTATTTTCCAGGAAAAATCAACAACGCTTTTTTTGCCAATTTGGAGAAGATGGGATTACTCGGGAACGGCTCGTAAGATTTTTAGTGTATTTTCCAGGAAAAATCAGCAACGCATTTTTTTGGCCAATATGGAGAAGATGGGATTACTCGGGAACGGCTCGTAGGATTTTTAGTGTATTTTCCAGGAAAAATCAGCAACGCTTTTTTTTGGCCAATTAGGTTTTTTAGTGTATTTTCAAGGAAAAATCAGCAACGCTTTTTTTTTGGCCAATTTGGAGAAGGTGTGATTACTCGGAAACGGCTCGTAAGATTTTTAGTGTATTTTCCAGGAAAAATCAGCAACGATTTTTTTTGGCCAATTCGGAGAAGATGGGATTACTCGGGAACGGCTCGTAGGTTTGTTAGTGTATTTTCAAGGAAAAATCAGCAACGCTTTTTTTTGGCCAATTTAGAGAAGGTGTGATTACTCGGGAACGGCTCGTAGGATTTTTAGTGTATTTTCCAGGAAAAATGTGCAACGCTTTTTTTTTGGCCAATTTCGAGAAGGTGTGATTACTCGGGAACGGCTCGTAGGATTTTTAGTGTATTTCCAGGAAAAATCAGCAACGCTTTTTTTTGGCCAATTTGGAGAAGATGGGATTACTCGGGAACGGCTCGTAAGATTTTAAGTGTATTTTCCAGGAAAAATCAGCAACGCTTTTTTTTTGCCAATTTGGAGAAGGTGTGATTACTCGGGAACGGCTCGTAGGATTTTTAGTGTATTTTCCAGGAAAAATCAACAACGTTTTTTTTTGGCCAATTTGGAGAAGGTGTGATTACTCGGGAACGGCTCGTAGGATTTTTAGTGTATTTTCCAGGAAAAATCAACAAAGCTTTTTTTTGGCCAATTTGGAGAAGGTGTGATTACTCGGGAACGGCTCGTAGGATTTTTAGTGTATTTTCCAGGAAAAATCAACAACGCTTTTTTTGGCCAATTTGGAGAAGGTGTGATTACTCGGGAACGGCTCGTAAGATTTTTAGTGTATTTTCCAGGAAAAATGTGCAACGCTTTTTTTTTTTTACCAATTTGGAGAAGGTGTGATTACTCAAGAACGGCTCGTAGGATTTTTAGTGTATTTTCCAGGAAAAATCAGCAACGTTTTTTTTTGGCCAATTTGGAGAAGATAAGATTACTCGGGAAAGGCTCGTAGGATTTTTAGTGTAATTTCCAGGAAAAATCAGCAACGCTTTTTTTTGGCCAATTTGGAGAAGATGGGATTACTCGAGAACGGCTCGTAGGATTTTTAGTGTAATTTCCAGGAAAAATCAGCAACGCTTTTTTTTTTGCCAATTTGGAGAAGGTGTGATTACTCGGGAACGGCTTGTAAGATTTTTAGTGTTTTTTCCAGGAAAAATCAGCAACGCTTTTTTTTGCCAATTTGGAGAAGGTGTGATTACTCGGGAACGGCTCGTAGGATTTTTAGTGTATTTTCCAGGAAAAATCAGCAACGCTTTTTTTTTGCCAATTTGGAGAAGGTGTGATTACTCGGGAACGGCTCGTAGGATTTTTAGTGTATTTTCCAGGAAAAATCAGCAACGCTTTTTTTTGGCCAATTTGGAGAAGATGGGATTACTCGGGAACGGCTCGTAAGATTTTTAGTGTATTTTCCAGGAAAAATCAGCAACGCCTTTTTTTGGCCAATTTGGAGAAGGTGTGATTACTCGGGAACGGCTCGTAAGATTTTTAGTGTATTTTCCAGGAAAAATCAGCAACGCTTTTTTTTGCCAATTTGGAGAAGGTGTGATTACTCGGGAACGGCTCGTAGGTTTTTTAGTGTATTTTCCAGGAAAAATCAGCAACGCTTTTTTTGGCCAATTTGGAGAAGGTGTGATTACTCGGGAACGGCTCGTAGGATTTTTAGTGTATTTTCCAGGAAAAATCAACAACGCTTTTTTTGGCCAATTTGGAGAAGGTGTGATTACTCGGGAACGGCTCGTAGGATTTTTAGTGTATTTTCCAGGAAAAATCAACAACGCTTTTTTTTTGCCAATTTGGAGAAGATGGGATTACTCGGGAACGGCTCGTAAGATTTTTAGTGTATTTTCCAGGAAAAATCAGCAACGCTTGTTTTTGGCCAATTTGGAGAAGATGGGATTACTCGGGAACGGCTCGTAGGTTTTTTAGTGTATTTTCCAGGAAAAAGCAGCAACGCTTTTTTTTTGGCCAATTTGGAGAAGGTGTGATTACTCGGGAACGGCTCGTAGGATTTTTAGTGTAATTTCCAGGAAAAATCAGCAACGCTTTTTTTTGGCCAATTTGGAGAAGATAAGATTACTCGGGAACGGCTCGTAGGATTTTTAGTGTATTTTCCAGGAAAAATCAACAACGCTTTTTTTTGCCAATTTGGAGAAGATGGGATTACTCGGGAACGGCTCGTAAGATTTTTAGTGTATTTTCCAGGAAAAATCAGCAACGCTTTTTTTTGGCCAATTTGGAGAAGTTGGGATTACTCGGGAACGGCTCGTAGGTTTTTAAGTGTATTTTTCAGGAAAAATCAGCAACGCTTTTTTTTGCTAATTTGGAGAAGATGGGATTACTCGGGAACGGCTCGTAGGTTTTTTAGTGTATTTTCAAGGAAAAATCAGCAACGCTTTTTTTTTGGCCAATTTGGAGAAGGTGTGATTACTCGGGAACGGCTCGTAGGATTTTTAGTGTATTTTCCAGGAAAAATCAGCAACGCTTTTTTTGGCCAATTTGGAGAAGGTGTGATTACTCGGGAACGGCTCGTAGGATTTTTAGTGTATTTTCCAGGAAAAATCAACAACGCTTTTTTTTGGCCAATTTGGAGAAGGTGTGATTACTCGGGAACGGCTCGTAGGATTTTTAGTGTATTTTCCAGGAAAAATCAACAACGTTTTTTTTTGGCCAATTTGGAGAAGATAAGATTACTCGGGAACGGCTCGTAGGATTTTTAGTGTAATTTCCAGGAAAAATCAGCAACGCTTTTTTTTGGCCAATTTGAAGAAGATGGGATTACTCGGGAACGGCTCGTAGGATTTTTAGTGTAATTTTCAGGAAAAATCAGCAACGCTTTTTTTTTGGCTAATTTGGAGAAGGTGTGATTACTCGGGAACGGCTCGTAAGATTTTTAGTGTTTTTTCCAGGAAAAATCAGCAACGCTTTTTTTTGCCAATTTGGAGAAGGTGTGATTACTCGGGAACGGCTCGTAGGATTTTTAGTAAATTTTCCAGGAAAAATCAGCAACGCTTTTTTTTTTGCCAATTTGGAGAAGGTGTGATTACTCGGGAACGGCTCATAAAATTTTTAATATATTTTCCAGGAAAAATCAGCAACGCTTTTTTTTGCTAATTTGGAGAAGATGGGATTACTCGGGAACGGCTCGTAAGATTTTTAGTGTATTTTCCAGGAAAAATCAGCAACGCTTTTTTTTGGCCAATTCGGAGAAGATGGGATTACTCGGGAACAGCTCGTAGGTTTGTTAGTGTATTTTCAAGGAAAAATCAGCAACGCTTTTTTTTGGCCAATTTAGAGAAGGTGTGATTACTCGGGAACGGCTAGTAGGATTTTTAGTGTATTTTCCAGGAAAAATGTGCAACGCTTTTTTTTTTTGGCCAATTTCGAGAAGGTGTGATTACTCGGGAACGGCTCGTAGGATTTTTAGTGTATTTTCCAGGAAAAATCAGCAACGCTTTTTTTTGGCCAATTTGGAGAAGATGGGATTACTCGGGAACGGCTCGTAAGATTTTTAGTGTATTTTCCAGGAAAAATCAGCAACGCTTTTTTTTGGCCAATTTGGAGAAGGTGTGATTACTCGGGAACGGCTCGTAGGATTTTTAGTGTATTTTCCAGGAAAAATCAACAAAGCTTTTTTTTGGCCAATTTGGAGAAGGTGTGATTACTCGGGAACGGCTCGTAGGATTTTTAGTGTATTTCCAGGAAAAATCAGCAACGCTTTTTTTTTGCCAATTTGGAGAAGATGGGATTACTCGGGAACGGCTCGTAAGATTTTTAGTGTATTTTCCAGGAAAAATCAGCAACGCTTTTTTTTTGCCAATTTGGAGAAGGTGTGATTACTCGGAAACGGCTCGTAGGATTTTTAGTGTATTTTCCAGGAAAAATCAACAACGCTTTTTTTGGCCAATTTGGAGAAGGTGTGATTACTCGGGAACGGCTCGTAAGATTTTTAGTGTATTTTCCAGGAAAAATGTGCAACGCTTTTTTTTTTTACCAATTTGGAGAAGGTGTGATTACTCGAGAACGGCTCGTAGGATTTTTAGTGTATTTTCCAGGAAAAATCAGCAACGTTTTTTTTTGGCCAATTTGGAGAAGATAAGATTACTCGGGAACGGCTCGTAGGATTTTTAGTGTAATTTCCAGGAAAAATCAGCAACGCTTTTTTTTGGCCAATTTGGAGAAGATGGGATTACTCGGGAACGGCTCGTAGGATTTTTAGTGTAATTTTCAGGAAAAATCAGCAACGCTTTTTTTTTGGCCAATTTGGAGAAGGTGTGATTACTCGGGAACGGCTCGTAAGATTTTTAGTGTTTTTTCCAGGAAAAATCAGCAACGCTTTTTTTTGCCAATTTGGAGAAGGTGTGATTACTCGGGAACGGCTCGTAGGATTTTTAGTAAATTTTCCAGGAAAAATCAGCAACGCTTTTTTTTTGCCAATTTGGAGAAGGTGTGATTACTCGGGAACGGCTCGTAGGATTTTTAGTGTATTTTCCAGGAAAAATCAGCAACGCTTTTTTTTGGCCAATTTGGAGAAGGTGTGATTACTCGGGAACGGCTCGTAGGATTTTTAGTGTATTTTCCAGGAAAAATCAGCAACGTTTTTTTTTGGCCAATTTGGAGAAGATAAGATTACTCGGGAACGGCTCGTAGGATTTTTAGTGTATTTTCCAGGAAAAATCAACAACGCTTTTTTTTTGGCCAATTTGGAGAAGATGGGATTACTCGGGAACGGCTCGTAAGATTTTTAGTGTATTTTCCAGGAAAAATCAGCAACGCCTTTTTTTGGCCAATTTGGGGAAGGTGTGATTACTCGGAAACGGCTCGTAAGATTTTTAGTGTATTTTCCAGGAAAAATCAGCAACGCTTTTTTTTGCCAATTTGGAGAAGGTGTGATTACTCGGGAACGGCTCGTAGGTTTTTTAGTGTATTTTCCAGGAAAAATCAGCAACGCTTTTTTTGGCCAATTTGGAGAAGGTGTGATTACTCGGGAACGGCTCGTAGGATTTTTAGTGTATTTTCCAGGAAAAATCAACAACGCTTTTTTTGGCCAATTTGGAGAAGGTGTGATTACTCGGGAACGGCTCGTAGGATTTTTAGTGTATTTTCCAGGAAAAATCAACAACGCTTTTTTTTGCCAATTTGGAGAAGATGGGATTACTCGGGAACGGCTCGTAAGATTTTTAGTGTATTTTCCAGGAAAAATCAGCAACGCTTGTTTTTGGCCAATTTGGAGAAGATGGGATTACTCGGGAACGGCTCGTAGGATTTTTAGTGTAATTTTCAGGAAAAATCAGCAACGCTTTTTTTTTGGCCAATTTGGAGAAGGTGTGATTACTCGCAACGGCTCGTAAGATTTTTAGTGTTTTTTCCAGGAAAAATCAGCAACGCTTTTTTTTGCCAATTTGGAGAAGGTGTGATTACTCGGGAACGGCTCGTAGGATTTTTAGTGTATTTTCCAGGAAAAATCAGCAACGCTTTTTTTGGCCAATTTGGAGAAGGTGTGATTACTCGGGAACGGCTCGTAGGATTTTTAGTGTATTTTCCAGGAAAAATCAACAACGCTTTTTTTTGGCCAATTTGGAGAAGGTGTGATTACTCGGGAACGGCTCGTAGGATTTTTAGTGTATTTTCCAGGAAAAATCAACAACGTTTTTTTTTGGCCAATTTGGAGAAGATAAGATTACTCGGGAACGGCTCGTAGGATTTTTAGTGTAATTTCCAGGAAAAATCAGCAACGCTTTTTTTTGGCCAATTTGGAGAAGATGGGATTTCGGGAACGGCTCGTAGGATTTTTAGTGTAATTTTCAGGAAAAATCAGCAACGCTTTTTTTTTGGCCAATTTGGAGAAGGTGTGATTACTCGGGAACGGCTCGTAAGATTTTTAGTGTTTTTTCCAGGAAAAATCAGCAACGCTTTTTTTTGCCAATTTGGAGAAGGTGTGATTACTCGGGAACGGCTCGTAGGATTTTTAGTAAATTTTCCAGGAAAAATCAGCAACGCTTTTTTTTTGCCAATTTGGAGAAGGTGTGATTACTCGGGAACGGCTCATAAAATTTTTAATATATTTTCCAGGAAAAATCAGCAACGCTTTTTTTTGCTAATTTGGAGAAGATGGGATTACTCGGGAACGGCTCGTAAGATTTTTAGTGTATTTTCCAGGAAAAATCAGCAACGCTTTTTTTTGGCCAATTCGGAGAAGATGGGATTACTCGGGAACGGCTCGTAGGTTTGTTAGTGTATTTTCAAGGAAAAATCAGCAACGCTTTTTTTTGGCCAATTTAGAGAAGGTGTGATTACTCGGGAACGGCTCGTAGGATTTTTAGTGTATTTTCCAGGAAAAATGTGCAACGCTTTTTTTTTTGGCCAATTTCGAGAAGGTGTGATTACTCGGGAACGGCTCGTAGGATTTTTAGTGTATTTTCCAGGAAAAATCAGCAACGCTTTTTTTTGGCCAATTTGGAGAAGATGGGATTACTCGGGAACGGCTCGTAAGATTTTTAGTGTATTTTCCAGGAAAAATCAGCAACGCTTTTTTTTGGCCAATTTGGAGAAGGTGTGATTACTCGGGAACGGCTCGTAGGATTTTTAGTGTATTTTCCAGGAAAAATCAACAAAGCTTTTTTTTGGCCAATTTGGAGAAGGTGTGATTACTCGGGAACGGCTCGTAGGATTTTTAGTGTATTTCCAGGAAAAATCAGCAACGCTTTTTTTTGGCCAATTTGGAGAAGATGGGATTACTCGGGAACGGCTCGTAAGATTTTTAGTGTATTTTCCAGGAAAAATCAGCAACGCTTTTTTTTGCCAATTTGGAGAAGGTGTGATTACTCGGAAACGGCTCGTAGGATTTTTAGTGTATTTTCCAGGAAAAATCAACAACGCTTTTTTTGGCCAATTTGGAGAAGGTGTGATTACTCGGGAACGGCTCGTAAGATTTTTAGTGTATTTTCCAGGAAAAATGTGCAACGCTTTTTTTTTTTACCAATTTGGAGAAGGTGTGATTACTCGAGAACGGCTCGTAGGATTTTTAGTGTATTTTCCAGGAAAAATCAGCAACGTTTTTTTTTGGCCAATTTGGAGAAGATAAGATTACTCGGGAACGGCTCGTAGGATTTTTAGTGTAATTTCCAGGAAAAATCAGCAACGCTTTTTTTTGGCCAATTTGGAGAAGATGGGATTACTCGGGAACGGCTCGTAGGATTTTTAGTGTAATTTTCAGGAAAAATCAGCAACGCTTTTTTTTTGGCCAATTTGGAGAAGGTGTGATTACTCGGGAACGGCTCGTAAGATTTTTAGTGTTTTTTCCAGGAAAAATCAGCAACGCTTTTTTTTGCCAATTTGGAGAAGGTGTGATTACTCGGGAACGGCTCGTAGGATTTTTAGTAAATTTTCCAGGAAAAATCAGCAACGCTTTTTTTTTGCCAATTTGGAGAAGGTGTGATTACTCGGGAACGGCTCGTAGGATTTTTAGTGTATTTTCCAGGAAAAATCAGCAACGCTTTTTTTTGGCCAATTTGGAGAAGGTGTGATTACTCGGGAACGGCTCGTAGGATTTTTAGTGTATTTTCCAGGAAAAATCAGCAACGTTTTTTTTTGGCCAATTTGGAGAAGATAAGATTACTCGGGAACGGCTCGTAGGATTTTTAGTGTATTTTCCAGGAAAAATCAACAACGCTTTTTTTTGGCCAATTTGGAGAAGATGGGATTACTCGGGAACGGCTCGTAAGATTTTTAGTGTATTTTCCAGGAAAAATCAGCAACGCCTTTTTTTGGCCAATTTGGAGAAGGTGTGATTACTCGGAAACGGCTCGTAAGATTTTTAGTGTATTTTCCAGGAAAAATCAGCAACGCTTTTTTTTGCCAATTTGGAGAAGGTGTGATTACTCGGGAACGGCTCGTAGGTTTTTTAGTGTATTTTCCAGGAAAAATCAGCAACGCTTTTTTTGGCCAATTTGGAGAAGGTGTGATTACTCGGGAACGGCTCGTAGGATTTTTAGTGTATTTTCCAGGAAAAATCAACAACGCTTTTTTTGGCCAATTTGGAGAAGGTGTGATTACTCGGGAACGGCTCGTAGGATTTTTAGTGTATTTTCCAGGAAAAATCAACAACGCTTTTTTTTGCCAATTTGGAGAAGATGGGATTACTCGGGAACGGCTCGTAGGATTTTTAGTGTATTTTCCAGGAAAAATCAACAACGCTTTTTTTTGCCAATTTGGAGAAGGTGTGATTACTCGGGAACGGCTCGTAGGATTTTTGGTGTATTTTCCAGGAAAAATCAGCAACGCTTTTTTTTTGCCAATTTGGAGAAGATGGGATTACTCGGGAACGGCTCGTAGGATTTTTAGTGTAATTTTCAGGAAAAATCAGCAACGCTTTTTTTTTGGCCAATTTGGAGAAGGTGTGATTACTCGGGAACGGCTCGTAAGATTTTTAGTGTTTTTTCCAGGAAAAATCAGCAACGCTTTTTTTTGCCAATTTGGAGAAGGTGTGATTACTCGGGAACGGCTCGTAGGATTTTTAGTGTATTTTCCAGGAAAAATCAGCAACGCTTTTTTTGGTCAATTTGGAGAAGGTGTGATTACTCGGGAACGGCTCGTAGGATTTTTAGTGTATTTTCCAGGAAAAATCAGCAACGCTTTTTTTTTGGCCAATTTGGAGAAGGTGTGATTACTCGGGAACGGCTCGTAAGATTTTTAGTGTTTTTTCCAGGAAAAATCAGCAACGCTTTTTTTTGCCAATTTGGAGAAGGTGTGATTACTCGGGAACGGCTCGTAGGATTTTTAGTAAATTTTCCAGGAAAAATCAGCAACGCTTTTTTTTTCAATTTGGAGAAGGTGTGATTACTCGGGAACGGCTCGTAGGATTTTTAGTGTATTTTCCAGGAAAAATCAGCAACGCTTTTTTTTGGCCAATTTGGAGAAGGTGTGATTACTCGGGAACGGCTCGTAGGATTTTTAGTGTATTTTCCAGGAAAAATCAGCAACGTTTTTTTTTGGCCAATTTGGAGAAGATAAGATTACTCGGGAACGGCTCGTAGGATTTTTAGTGTATTTTCCAGGAAAAATCAACAACGCTTTTTTTTGGCCAATTTGGAGAAGATGGGATTACTCGGGAACGGCTCGTAAGATTTTTAGTGTATTTTCCAGGAAAAATCAGCAACGCCTTTTTTTGGCCAATTTGGAGAAGGTGTGATTACTCGGAAACGGCTCGTAAGATTTTTAGTGTATTTTCCAGGAAAAATCAGCAACGCTTTTTTTTTGCCAATTTGGAGAAGGTGTGATTACTCGGGAACGGCTCGTAGGTTTTTTAGTGTATTTTCCAGGAAAAATCAGCAACGCTTTTTTTGGCCAATTTGGAGAAGGTGTGATTACTCGGGAACGGCTCGTAGGATTTTTAGTGTATTTTCCAGGAAAAATCAACAACGCTTTTTTTGGCCAATTTGGAGAAGGTGTGATTACTCGGGAACGGCTCGTAGGATTTTTAGTGTATTTTCCAGGAAAAATCAACAACGCTTTTTTTTGCCAATTTGGAGAAGATGGGATTACTCGGGAACGGCTCGTAGGATTTTTAGTGTATTTTCCAGGAAAAATCAACAACGCTTTTTTTTGCCAATTTGGAGAAGGTGTGATTACTCGGGAACGGCTCGTAGGATTTTTGGTGTATTTTCCAGGAAAAATCAGCAACGCTTTTTTTTTGCCAATTTGGAGAAGATGGGATTACTCGGGAACGGCTCGTAGGATTTTTAGTGTAATTTTCAGGAAAAATCAGCAACGCTTTTTTTTTGGCCAATTTGGAGAAGGTGTGATTACTCGGGAACGGCTCGTAAGATTTTTAGTGTTTTTTCCAGGAAAAATCAGCAACGCTTTTTTTTGCCAATTTGGAGAAGGTGTGATTACTCGGGAACGGCTCGTAGGATTTTTAGTGTATTTTCCAGGAAAAATCAGCAACGCTTTTTTTGGTCAATTTGGAGAAGGTGTGATTACTCGGGAACGGCTCGTAGGATTTTTAGTGTATTTTCCAGGAAAAATCAACAACGCTTTTTTTTGGCCAATTTGGAGAAGGTGTGATTACTCGGGAACGGCTCGTAGGATTTTTAGTGTATTTTCCAGGAAAAATCAACAACGTTTTTTTTTGGCCAATTTGGAGAAGATAAGATTACTCGGGAACGGCTCGTAGGATTTTTAGTGTAATTTCCAGGAAAAATCAGCAACGCTTTTTTTTGGCCAATTTGGAGAAGATGGGATTACTCGGGAACGGCTCGTAGGATTTTTAGTGTAATTTTCAGGAAAAATCAGCAACGCTTTTTTTTTGGCCAATTTGGAGAAGGTGTGATTACTCGGGAACGGCTCGTAAGATTTTTAGTGTTTTTTCCAGGAAAAATCAGCAACGCTTTTTTTTGCCAATTTGGAGAAGGTGTGATTACTCGGGAACGGCTCGTAGGATTTTTAGTAAATTTTCCAGGAAAAATCAGCAACGCTTTTTTTTTTTGCCAATTTGGAGAAGGTGTGATTACTCGGGAACGGCTCATAAAATTTTTAATATATTTTCCAGGAAAAATCAGCAACGCTTTTTTTTGCTAATTTGGAGAAGATGGGATTACTCGGGAACGGCTCGTAAGATTTTTAGTGTATTTTCCAGGAAAAATCAGCAACGCTTTTTTTTGGCCAATTCGGAGAAGATGGGATTACTCGGGAACGGCTCGTAGGTTTGTTAGTGTATTTTCAAGGAAAAATCAGCAACGCTTTTTTTTGGCCAATTTAGAGAAGGTGTGATTACTCGGGAACGGCTCGAAGGATTTTTAGTGTATTTTCCAGGAAAAATGTGCAACGCTTTTTTTTTTGGCCAATTTCGAGAAGGTGTGATTACTCGGGAACGGCTCGTAGGATTTTTAGTGTATTTTCCAGGAAAAATCAGCAACGCTTTTTTTTGGCCAATTTGGAGAAGATGGGATTACTCGGGAACGGCTCGTAAGATTTTTAGTGTATTTTCCAGGAAAAATCAGCAACGCTTTTTTTTTGGCCAATTTGGAGAAGGTGTGATTACTCGGGAACGGCTCGTAGGATTTTTAGTGTATTTTCCAGGAAAAATCAACAAAGCTTTTTTTTGGCCAATTTGGAGAAGGTGTGATTACTCGGGAACGGCTCGTAGGATTTTTAGTGTATTTCCAGGAAAAATCAGCAACGCTTTTTTTTGGCCAATTTGGAGAAGATGGGATTACTCGGGAACGGCTCGTAAGATTTTTAGTGTATTTTCCAGGAAAAATCAGCAACGCTTTTTTTTGCCAATTTGGAGAAGGTGTGATTACTCGGAAACGGCTCGTAGGATTTTTAGTGTATTTTCCAGGAAAAATCAACAACGCTTTTTTTGGCCAATTTGGAGAAGGTGTGATTACTCGGGAACGGCTCGTAAGATTTTTAGTGTATTTTCCAGGAAAAATGTGCAACGCTTTTTTTTTTTACCAATTTGGAGAAGGTGTGATTACTCGAGAACGGCTCGTAGGATTTTTAGTGTATTTTCCAGGAAAAATCAGCAACGTTTTTTTTTGGCCAATTTGGAGAAGATAAGATTACTCGGGAACGGCTCGTAGGATTTTTAGTGTAATTTCCAGGAAAAATCAGCAACGCTTTTTTTTTGGCCAATTTGGAGAAGATGGGATTACTCGGGAACGGCTCGTAGGATTTTTAGTGTAATTTTCAGGAAAAATCAGCAACGCTTTTTTTTTGGCCAATTTGGAGAAGGTGTGATTACTCGGGAACGGCTCGTAAGATTTTTAGTGTTTTTTCCAGGAAAAATCAGCAACGCTTTTTTTTGCCAATTTGGAGAAGGTGTGATTACTCGGGAACGGCTCGTAGGATTTTTAGTAAATTTTCCAGGAAAAATCAGCAACGCTTTTTTTTTGCCAATTTGGAGAAGGTGTGATTACTCGGGAACGGCTCGTAGGATTTTTAGTGTATTTTCCAGGAAAAATCAGCAACGCTTTTTTTTGGCCAATTTGGAGAAGGTGTGATTACTCGGGAACGGCTCGTAGGATTTTTAGTGTATTTTCCAGGAAAAATCAGCAACGTTTTTTTTTTGGCCAATTTGGAGAAGATAAGATTACTCGGGAACGGCTCGTAGGATTTTTAGTGTATTTTCCAGGAAAAATCAACAACGCTTTTTTTTGGCCAATGTGGAGAAGATGGGATTAGTCGGGAACGGCTCGTAAGATTTTTAGTGTATTTTCCAGGAAAAATCAGCAACGCCTTTTTTTGGCCAATTTGGAGAAGGTGTGATTACTCGGAAACGGCTCGTAAGATTTTTAGTGTATTTTCCAGGAAAAATCAGCAACGCTTTTTTTTGCCAATTTGGAGAAGGTGTGATTACTCGGGAACGGCTCGTAGGTTTTTTAGTGTATTTTCCAGGAAAAATCAGCAACGCTTTTTTTGGCCAATTTGGAGAAGATAAGATTACTCGGGAACGGCTCGTAGGATTTTTAGTGTATTTTCCAGGAAAAATCAACAACGCTTTTTTTGCCAATTTGGAGAAGATGGGATTACTCGGGAACGGCTCGTAAGATTTTTAGTGTATTTTCCAGGAAAAATCAGCAACGCTTTTTTTTGGCCAATTTGGAGAAGATGGGATTACTCGGGAACGGCTCGTAGGATTTTTAGTGTATTTTCCAGGAAAAATCAGCAACGCTTTTTTTTGGCCAATTAGGTTTTTTAGTGTATTTTCAAGGAAAAATCAGCAACGCTTTTTTTTGGCCAATTTGGAGAAGGTGTGATTACTCGGAAACGGCTCGTAAGATTTTTGATGTTTTTTCCAGGAAAAATCAGCAACGCTTTTTTTTTGCCAATTTGGAGAAGGTGTGATTACTCGGGAACGGCTTATAAAATTTTTAATATATTTTCCAGGAAAAATCAGCAACGCTTTTTTTTTGCTAATTTGGAGAAGATGGGATTACTCGGGAACGGCTCGTAAGATTTTTAGTGTATTTTCCAGGAAAAATCAGCAACGATTTTTTTTGGCCAATTCGGAGAAGATGGGATTACTCGGGAACGGCTCGTAGGTTTGTTAGTGTATTTTCAAGGAAAAATCAGCAACGCTTTTTTTTGGCCAATTTAGAGAAGGTGTGATTACTCGGGAACGGCTCGTAGGATTTTTAGTGTATTTTCCAGGAAAAATGTGCAACGCCTTTTTTTTTGGCCAATTTCGAGAAGGTGTGATTACTCGGGAACGGCTCGTAGGATTTTTAGTGTATTTCCAGGAAAAATCAGCAACGCTTTTTTTTGGCCAATTTGGAGAAGATGGGATTACTCGGGAACGGCTCGTAAGATTTTTAGTGTATTTTCCAGGAAAAATCAGCAACGCTTTTTTTTTGCCAATTTGGAGAAGGTGTGATTACTCGGGAACGGCTCGTAGGATTTTTAGTGTATTTTCCAGGAAAAATCAACAACGTTTTTTTTTGGCCAATTTGGAGAAGGTGTGATTACTCGGGAACGGCTCGTAGGATTTTTAGTGTATTTTCCAGGAAAAATCAACAAAGCTTTTTTTTGGCCAATTTGGAGAAGGTGTGATTACTCGGGAACGGCTCGTAGGATTTTTAGTGTATTTTCCAGGAAAAATCAACAACGCTTTTTTTGGCCAATTTGGAGAAGGTGTGATTACTCGGGAACGGCTCGTAAGATTTTTAGTGTATTTTCCAGGAAAAATGTGCAACGCTTTTTTTTTTACCAATTTGGAGAAGGTGTGATTACTCAAGAACGGCTCGTAGGATTTTTAGTGTATTTTCCAGGAAAAATCAGCAACGTTTTTTTTTGGCCAATTTGGAGAAGATAAGATTACTCGGGAAAGGCTCGTAGGATTTTTAGTGTAATTTCCAGGAAAAATGTGCAACGCTTTTTTTTTTTACCAATTTGGAGAAGGTGTGATTACTCGAGAACGGCTCGTAGGATTTTTAGTGTATTTTCCAGGAAAAATCAGCAACGTTTTTTTTTGGCCAATTTGGAGAAGATAAGATTACTCGGGAACGGCTAGTAGGATTTTTAGTGTAATTTCCAGGAAAAATCAGCAACGCTTTTTTTTGGCCAATTTGGAGAAGATGGGATTACTCGGGAACGGCTCGTAGGATTTTTAGTGTAATTTTCAGGAAAAATCAGCAACGCTTTTTTTTTGGCCAATTTGGAGAAGGTGTGATTACTCGGGAACGGCTCGTAAGATTTTTAGTGTTTTTTCCAGGAAAAATCAGCAACGCTTTTTTTTGCCAATTTGGAGAAGGTGTGATTACTCGGGAACGGCTCGTAGGATTTTTAGTAAATTTTCCAGGAAAAATCAGCAACGCTTTTTTTTTGCCAATTTGGAGAAGGTGTGATTACTCGGGAACGGCTCGTAGGATTTTTAGTGTATTTTCCAGGAAAAATCAGCAACGCTTTTTTTTGGCCAATTTGGAGAAGGTGTGATTACTCGGGAACGGCTCGTAGGATTTTTAGTGTATTTTCCAGGAAAAATCAGCAACGTTTTTTTTTTGGCCAATTTGGAGAAGATAAGATTACTCGGGAACGGCTCGTAGGATTTTTAGTGTATTTTCCAGGAAAAATCAACAACGCTTTTTTTTGGCCAATGTGGAGAAGATGGGATTAGTCGGGAACGGCTCGTAAGATTTTTAGTGTATTTTCCAGGAAAAATCAGCAACGCCTTTTTTTGGCCAATTTGGAGAAGGTGTGATTACTCGGAAACGGCTCGTAAGATTTTTAGTGTATTTTCCAGGAAAAATCAGCAACGCTTTTTTTTGCCAATTTGGAGAAGGTGTGATTACTCGGGAACGGCTCGTAGGTTTTTTAGTGTATTTTCCAGGAAAAATCAGCAACGCTTTTTTTGGCCAATTTGGAGAAGATAAGATTACTCGGGAACGGCTCGTAGGATTTTTAGTGTATTTTCCAGGAAAAATCAACAACGCTTTTTTTGCCAATTTGGAGAAGATGGGATTACTCGGGAACGGCTCGTAAGATTTTTAGTGTATTTTCCAGGAAAAATCAGCAACGCTTTTTTTTGGCCAATTTGGAGAAGATGGGATTACTCGGGAACGGCTCGTAGGATTTTTAGTGTATTTTCCAGGAAAAATCAGCAACGCTTTTTTTTGGCCAATTAGGTTTTTTAGTGTATTTTCAAGGAAAAATCAGCAACGCTTTTTTTTTGCCAATTTGGAGAAGGTGTGATTACTCGGGAACGGCTTATAAAATTTTTAATATATTTTCCAGGAAAAATCAGCAACGCTTTTTTTTTGCCAATTTGGAGAAGGTGTGATTACTCGGGAACGGCTTATAAAATTTTTAATATATTTTCCAGGAAAAATCAGCAACGCTTTTTTTTGCTTATTTGGAGAAGATGGGATTACTCGGGAACGGCTCGTAGGTTTTTTAGTGTATTTTCCAGGAAAAATCAGCAACGCTTTTTTTGGCCAATTTGGAGAAGATAAGATTACTCGGGAACGGCTCGTAGGATTTTTAGTGTATTTTCCAGGAAAAATCAACAACGCTTTTTTTGCCAATTTGGAGAAGGTGTGATTACTCGGAAACGGCTCGTAAGATTTTTGATGTTTTTTCCAGGAAAAATCAGCAACGCTTTTTTTTTGCCAATTTGGAGAAGGTGTGATTACTCGGGAACGGCTTATAAAATTTTTAATATATTTTCCAGGAAAAATCAGCAACGCTTTTTTTTGCTTATTTGGAGAAGATGGGATTACTCGGGAACGGCTCGTAAGATTTTTAGTGTATTTTCCAGGAAAAATCAGCAACGATTTTTTTTGGCCAATTCGGAGAAGATGGGATTACTCGGGAACGGCTCGTAGGTTTGTTAGTGTATTTTCAAGGAAAAATCAGCAACGCTTTTTTTTGGCCAATTTAGAGAAGGTGTGATTACTCGGGAACGGCTCGTAGGATTTTTAGTGTATTTTCCAGGAAAAATGTGCAACGCCTTTTTTTTTGGCCAATTTCGAGAAGGTGTGATTACTCGGGAACGGCTCGTAGGATTTTTAGTGTATTTCCAGGAAAAATCAGCAACGCTTTTTTTTGGCCAATTTGGAGAAGATGGGATTACTCGGGAACGGCTCGTAAGATTTTTAGTGTATTTTCCAGGAAAAATCAGCAACGCTTTTTTTTGCCAATTTGGAGAAGGTGTGATTACTCGGGAACGGCTCGTAGGATTTTTAGTGTATTTTCCAGGAAAAATCAACAACGTTTTTTTTTGGCCAATTTGGAGAAGGTGTGATTACTCGGGAACGGCTCGTAGGATTTTTAGTGTATTTTCCAGGAAAAATCAACAAAGCTTTTTTTTGGCCAATTTGGAGAAGGTGTGATTACTCGGGAACGGCTCGTAGGATTTTTAGTGTATTTTCCAGGAAAAATCAACAACGCTTTTTTTGGCCAATTTGGAGAAGGTGTGATTACTCGGGAACGGCTCGTAAGATTTTTAGTGTATTTTCCAGGAAAAATGTGCAACGCTTTTTTTTTTACCAATTTGGAGAAGGTGTGATTACTCAAGAACGGCTCGTAGGATTTTTAGTGTATTTTCCAGGAAAAATCAGCAACGTTTTTTTTTTGGCCAATTTGGAGAAGATAAGATTACTCGGGAAAGGCTCGTAGGATTTTTAGTGTAATTTCCAGGAAAAATCAGCAACGCTTTTTTTTGGCCAATTTGGAGAAGATGGGATTACTCGAGAACGGCTCGTAGGATTTTTAGTGTAATTTCCAGGAAAAATCAGCAACGCTTTTTTTTTTGCCAATTTGGAGAAGGTGTCAGGAAAAATCAACAACGCTTTTTTTTGGCCAATTTGGAGAAGGTGTGATTACTCGGGAACGGCTCGTGGGATTTTTAGTGTATTTTCCAGGAAAAATCAGCAACGCTTTTTTTTTGGCAATTTGGAGAAGGTGTGATTACTCGGGAACGGCTCGTAGGATTTTTAGTGTATTTTCCAGGAAAAATCAGCAACGCTTTTTTTTGGCCAATTTGGAGAAGTTGGGATTACTCGGGAACGGCTCGTAGGTTTTTTAGTGTATTTTTCAGGAAAAATCAGCAACGCTTTTTTTGGCCAATTTGGAGAAGGTGTGATTACTCGGGAACGGCTCATAAAATTTTTAATATATTTTCCAGGAAAAATCAGCAACGCTTTTTTTTTGCTAATTTGGAGAAGATGGGATTACTCGGGAACGGCTCGTAGGATTTTTAGTGTAATTTCCAGGAAAAATCAGCAACGCTTTTTTTGGCCAATTTGGAGAAGTTGGGATTACTCGGGAACGGCTCGTAGGTTTTTTAGTGTATTTTCCAGGAAAAATCAGCAACGCTTTTTTTTGGCCAATTTGGAGAAGTTGGGATTACTCGGGAACGGCTCGTAGGTTTTTTAGTGTATTTTCCAGGAAAAATCAGCAACGCTTTTTTTTTGACAATTTGGAGAAGGTGTGATTACTCGGGAACGGCTCGTAGGATTTTTAGTGTATTTTCCAGGAAAAATCAGCAACGCTTTTTTTTGCTAATTTGGAGAAGATGGGATTACTCGGGAACGGCTCGTAAGATTTTTAGTGTATTTTCCAGGAAAAATCAGCAACGCTTTTTTTTGGCCAATTTGGAGAAGGTGTGATTACTCGGGAACGGCTCGTAGGATTTTTAGTGTATTTTCCAGGAAAAATCAACAACGCTTTTTTTTGGCCAATTTGGAGAAGGTGTGATTACTCGGGAACGGCTCGTAGGTTTTTTAGTGTATTTTCAAGGAAAAATCAGCAACGCTTTTTTTTGGCCAATTCGGAGAAGATGGGATTACTCGGGAACGGCTCGTAAGATTTTTAGTGTATTTTCCAGGAAAAATCAGCAACGCTTTTTTTTGCCAATTTGGAGAAGGTGTGATTACTTGGGAACGGCTCGTAGGATTTTTAGTGTATTTTCCAGGAAAAATCAACAACGCTTTTTTTTGGCCAATTTGGAGAAGGTGTGATTACTCGGGAACGGCTCGTAGGATTTTTAGTGTATTTTCCAGGAAAAATCAGCAACGCTTTTTTTTGGCCAATTTGGAGAAGGTGTGATTACTCGGGAACTGCTCGTAGGATTTTTAGTGTATTTTCCAGGAAAAATCAGCAACGCTTTTTTTTTGGCAATTTGGAGAAGGTGTGATTACTCGGTAACGGCTCGTAGGATTTTTAGTGTATTTTCCAGGAAAAATCAGCAACGCTTTTTTTTGGCAATTTGGAGAAGGTGTGATTACTCGGGAACGGCTCGTAGGATTTTTAGTGTATTTTCCAGGAAAAATCAGCAACGCTTTTTTTTTGCCAATTTGGAGAAGTTGGGATTACTCGGGAACGGCTCGTAGGTTTTTTAGTGTATTTTTCAGGAAAAATCAGCAACGCTTTTTTTTGGCCAATTTGGAGAAGGTGGGATTACTCGGAAACGGCTCGTAGGATTTTTAGTGTATTTTCCAGGAAAAATCAACAACGCTTTTTTTTGGCCAATTTGGAGAAGGTGTGATTACTCGGGAACGGCTCGTGGGATTTTTAGTGTATTTTCCAGGAAAAATCAGCAACGCTTTTTTTTGGCAATTTGGAGAAGGTGTGATTACTCGGGAACGGCTCGTAGGATTTTTAGTGTATTTTCCAGGAAAAATCAGCAACGCTTTTTTTTGGCCAATTTGGAGAAGTTGGGATTACTCGGGAACGGCTCGTAGGTTTTTTAGTGTATTTTTCAGGAAAAATCAGCAACGCTTTTTTTGGCCAATTTGGAGAAGGTGTGATTACTCGGGAATGGCTCGTAGGATTTTTAGTGTATTTTCCAGGAAAAATCAGCAACGCTTTTTTTTGGCCAATTTGGAGAAGGTGGGATTACACGGGAACGGCTCGTAGGATTTTTAGTCTATTTTCCAGGAAAAATCAGCAACGCTTTTTTTTTGCTAATTTGGAGAAGATGGGATAACTCGGGAACGGCTCGTAGGATTTTTAGTGTATTTTCCAGGAAAAATCAGCAACGCTTTTTTTTGCCAATTTGGAGAAGGTGTGATTACTCGGGAACGGCTCGTAGGATTTTTAGTGTATTTTCCAGGAAAAATCAACAACGCTTTTTTTTGGCCAATTTGAAGAAGGTGTGATTACTCGGGAACGGCTCGTAGGATTTTTAGTGTATTTTCCAGGACAAATCAGCAACGCTTTTTTTTGGCAAATTTGGAGAAGGTGTGATTACTCGGGAACTGCTCGTAGGATTTTTAGTGTATTTTCCAGGAAAAATCAGCAACGCTTTTTTTTGCCAATTTGGAGAATGTGTGATTACTCGGGAACGGCTCGTAAGATTTTTAGTGTATTTTCCAGGAAAAATCAACAACGCTTTTTTTTGCCAATTTGGAGAAGGTGTGATTACTCGGGAATGGCTCGTAGGATTTTTAGTGTATTTTCCAGGAAAAATCAGCAACGCTTTTTTTTGGCCAATTTGGAGAAGGTGGGATTACTCGGGAACGGCTCGTAGGATTTTTAGTGTATTTTCCAGGAAAAATCAGCAACGCTTTTTTTTTGGCCAATTCGGATAAGATGGGATTACTCGGGAACGGCTCGTAATATTTTTAGTGTATTTTCCAGGAAAAATCAGCAACGCTTTTTTTTTGCCAATTTGGAGAAGGTGTGATTACTCGGGAACGGCTCGTAGGATTTTTAGTGTATTTTCCAGGAAAAATCAACAACGCTTTTTTTTGGCCAATTTGGAGAAGGTGTGATTACTCGGGAACGGCTCGTAGGATTTTTAGTGTATTTTCCAGGAAAAATCAGCAACGCTTTTTTTTGGCCAATTTGGAGAAGGTGTGAATACTCGGGAACTGCTCGTAGGATTTTTAGTGTATTTTCCAGGAAAAATCAGCAACGCTTTTTTTTGCCAATTTGGAGAATGTGTGATTACTCGGGAACGGCTCGTAAGATTTTTAGTGTATTTTCCAGGAAAAATCAGCAACGCTTTTTTTTGCCAATTTGGAGAAGGTGTGATTACTCGGGAACGGCTCGTAGGATTTTTAGTGTATTTTCCAGGAAAAATCAGCAACGCTTTTTTTTGCCAATTTGGAGAAGGTGTGATTACTCGGGAACGGCTCGTAGGATTTTTAGTGTATTTTCCAGGAAAAATCAGCAACGCTTTTTTTTGCCAATTTGGAGAAGGTGTGATTACTCGGGAACGGCTCGTAGGATTTTAAGTGTATTTTCCAGGAAAAATGTGCAACGCTTTTTTTTTACCAATTTGGAGAAGGTGGGATTACTCGGGAACGGCTCGTAGGATTTTTAGTGTAATTTCCAGGAAAAATCAGCAACGCTTTTTTTTGGCCAATTTGGAGAAGATGGGATTACTCGGGAACGGCTCGTAGGATTTTTAGTGTAATTTCCAGGAAAAATCAGCAACGCTTTTTTTTGGCCAATTTGGAGAAGGTGTGATTACTCGGGAACGGCTCGTAGGATTTTTAGTGTATTTTCCAGGAAAAATCAGCAACGCTTTTTTTTTTGCCAATTTGGAGAAGATGGGATTACTCGGGAACGGCTCGTAAGATTTTTAGTGTATTTTCCAGGAAAAATCAGCAACGCTTTTTTTTTGCCAATTTGGAGAATGTGTGATTACTCGGGAACGGCTCGTAAGATTTTTAGTGTATTTTCCAGGAAAAATCAGCAACGCTTTTTTTTTGCCAATTTGGAGAATGTGTGATTACTCGGGAACGGCTCGTAGGATTTTTAGTGTATTTTCCAGGAAAAATCAACAACGCTTTTTTTTTGGCCAATTTGGAGAAGGTGTGATTACTCGGGAACGGCTCGTTAGATTTTTAGTGTATTTTCCAGGAAAAATGTGCAACGCTTTTTTTTTTACCAATTTGGAGAAGGTGGGATTACTCGGAACGGCTCGTAGGATTTTTAGTGTAATTTCCAGGAAAAAATCAGCAACGCTTTTTTTTGGCCAATTTAAAGAAGATGGGATTACTCGGGAACGGCTCGTAGGGGGATTACTCGGGAACGGCTCGTAGGATTTTTAGTGTAATTTCCAGGAAAAATCAGCAACGCTTTTTTTTGGCCAATTTGGAGAAGGTGTGATTACTCGGGAACGGCTCGTAAGATTTTTAGTGTTTTTTCCAGGAAAAATCAGCAACGCTTTTTTTTTTGCTAATTTGGAGAAGATGGAATTACTTGGGAACGGCTCGTAGGTTTTTTAGTGTATTTTCAAGGAAAAATCAGCAACGCTTTATTTTGGCCAATTTGGAGAAGGTGTGATTACTCGGGAACGGCTCGTAAGATTTTTGATGTTTTTTCCAGGAAAAATCAGCAACGCTTTTTTTTGCCAATTTGGAGAAGGTGTGATTACTCGGGAACGGCTCGTAGGATTTTTAGTGTATTTTCCAGGAAAAATCAGCAACGCTTTTTTTGGCCAATTTGGAGAAGATGGGATTACTCGGGAACGGCTCGTAGGATTTTAAGTGTATTTTCCAGGAAAAATCAGCATCGCTTTTTTTTTGCTAATTTGGAGAAGATGGGATTACTCGGGAACGGCTCGTAGGATTTTTAGTGTATTTTCCAGGAAAAATCAGCAACGCTTTTTTTTCTAATTTGGAGAAGATGGGATTACTCGGGAACGGCTCGTAGGATTGTTAGTGTATTTTCAAGGAAAAATCAGCAACGCTTTTTTTTTGGCCAATTTGGAGAAGGTGTGATTACTCGGGAACGGCTCGTAGGATTTTTAGTGTATTTTCCAGGAAAAATGTGCAACGCTTTTTTTTTTGGCCAATTTCGAGAAGGTGTGATTACTCGGGAACGGCTCGTAGGATTTTTAGTGTATTTTCCAGGAAAAATCAGCAACGCTTTTTTTTGCCAATTTGGAGAAGGTTTGATTACTCGGGAACGGCTCATAAAATTTTTAGTGTATTTTCCAGGAAAAATCAGCAACGCTTTTTTTTGGCCAATTTCGAGAAGGTGTGATTACTCGGGAACGGCTCGTAGGATTTTTAGTGTATTTTCCAGGAAAAATCAGCAACGCTTTTTTTGGCCAGTTTGGAGAAGATGGGATTACTCGGGAACGGCTCGTAAGATTTTTAGTGTATTTTCCAGGAAAAATCAACAAAGCTTTTTTTTGGCCAATTTGGAGAAGGTGTGATTACTCGGGAACGGCTCGTAGGATTTTAAGTGTATTTTCCAGGAAAAATCAGCAACGCTTTTTTTGGCCAATTTGGAGAAGGTGTGATTACTCGGGAACGGCTCGTAGGATTTTTAGTGTATTTTCCAGGAAAAATCAGCAACGCTTTTTTTTGGCCAATTTGGAGAAGGTATGATTACTCGGGAACGGCTCGTAGAATTTTTAGTGTATTTTCCAGGAAAAATCAGCAACGCTTTTTTTTTGGCCAATTTGGAGAAGGTGTGATTACTCGGGAACGGCTCGTAGGATTTTTAGTGTAATTTCCAGGAAAAATCAGCAACGCTTTTTTTTGGCCAATTTGGAGAAGGTGTGATTACTCGGAAACGGCTCGTAGGATTTTTAGTGTTTTTTCCAGGAAAAATCAGCAACGCTTTTTTTTGCCAATTTGGAGAAGGTGTGATTACTCGGGAACGGCTCGTAGGATTTTTAGTGTATTTTCCAGGAAAAAGCAGCAACGCTTTTTTTTTTGCCAATTTGGAGAAGGTGTGATTACTCGGGTACGGCTCGTAGGATTTTTAGTGTATTTTCCAGGAAAAATCAGCAACGCTTTTTTTGGCCAATTTGGAGAAGGTGTGATTACTCGGGTACGGCTCGTAGGATTTTTAGTGTATTTTCCAGGAAAAAGCAGCAACGCTTTTTTTTGGCCAATTTGGAGAAGGTGTGATTACTCGGGAACGGCTCGTAAGATTTTTAGTGTTTTTTCCAGGAAAAATCAGCAACGCTTTTTTTTTTGCTAATTTGGAGAAGATGGAATTACTTGGGAACGGCTCGTAGGTTTTTTAGTGTATTTTCAAGGAAAAATCAGCAACGCTTTTTTTTGGCCAATTTGGAGAAGGTGTGATTACTCGGGAACGGCTCGTAAGATTTTTGATGTTTTTTCCAGGAAAAATCAGCAACGCTTTTTTTTGCCAATTTGGAGAAGGTGTGATTACTCGGGAACGGCTCGTAGGATTTTTAGTGTATTTTCCAGGAAAAATCAGCAACGCTTTTTTTGGCCAATTTGGAGAAGATGGGATTACTCGGGAACGGCTCGTAGGATTTTAAGTGTATTTTCCAGGAAAAATCAGCATCGCTTTTTTTTTGCTAATTTGGAGAAGATGGGATTACTCGATAACGGCTCGTAGGATTTTTAGTGTATTTTCAAGGAAAAATCAGCAACGCTTTTTTTTCTAATTTGGAGAAGATGGGATTATTCGGGAACGGCTCGTAGGATTGTTAGTGTATTTTCAAGGAAAAATCAGCAACGCTTTTTTTTTGGCCAATTTGGAGAAGGTGTGATTACTCGGGAACGGCTCGTAGGATTTTTAGTGTATTTTCCAGGAAAAATGTGCAACGCTTTTTTTTTTGGCCAATTTCGAGAAGGTGTGATTACTCGGGAACGGCTCGTAGGATTTTTAGTGTATTTTCCAGGAAAAATCAGCAACGCTTTTTTTTGCCAATTTGGAGAAGGTTTGATTACTCGGGAACGGCTCATAAAATTTTTAGTGTATTTTCCAGGAAAAATCAGCAACGCTTTTTTTTGGCCAATTTCGAGAAGGTGTGATTACTCGGGAACGGCTCGTAGGATTTTTAGTGTATTTTCCAGGAAAAATCAGCAACGCTTTTTTTTTGCTAATTTGGAGAAGATGGGATTACTCGGGAACGGCTCGTAGGATTTTTAGTGTATTTTCCAGGAAAAATCAGCAACGCTTTTTTTTCTAATTTGGAGAAGATGGGATTATTCGGGAACGGCTCGTAGGATTGTTAGTGTATTTTCAAGGAAAAATCAGCAACGCTTTTTTTTTGGCCAATTTGGAGAAGGTGTGATTACTCGGGAACGGCTCGTAGGATTTTTAGTGTATTTTCCAGGAAAAATGTGCAACGCTTTTTTTTTTGGCCAATTTCGAGAAGGTGTGATTACTCGGGAACGGCTCGTAGGATTTTTAGTGTATTTTCCAGGAAAAATCAGCAACGCTTTTTTTTGCCAATTTGGAGAAGGTTTGATTACTCGGGAACGGCTCATAAAATTTTTAGTGTATTTTCCAGGAAAAATCAGCAACGCTTTTTTTTGGCCAATTTCGAGAAGGTGTGATTACTCGGGAACGGCTCGTAGGATTTTTAGTGTATTTTCCAGGAAAAATCAGCAACGCTTTTTTTGGCCAGTTTGGAGAAGATGGGATTACTCGGGAACGGCTCGTAAGATTTTTAGTGTATTTTCCAGGAAAAATCAACAAACCTTTTTTTTGGCCAATTTGGAGAAGGTGTGATTACTCGGGAACGGCTCGTAGGATTTTTAGTGTATTTTCCAGGAAAAATCAGCAACGCTTTTTTTGGCCAATTTGGAGAAGGTGTGATTACTCGGGAACGGCTCGTAGGATTTTTAGTGTATTTTCCAGGAAAAATCAGCAACGCTTTTTTTTGGCCAATTTGGAGAAGGTATGATTACTCGGGAACGGCTCGTAGAATTTTTAGTGTATTTTCCAGGAAAAATCAGCAACGCTTTTTTTTTGGCCAATTTGGAGAAGGTGTGATTACTCGGGAACGGCTCGTAGGATTTTTAGTGTAATTTCCAGGAAAAATCAGCAACGCTTTTTTTTGGCCAATTTGGAGAAGGTGTGATTACTCGGGAACGGCTCGTAGGATTTTTAGTGTTTTTTCCAGGAAAAATCAGCAACGCTTTTTTTTGCCAATTTGGAGAAGGTGTGATTACTCGGGAACGGCTCGTAGGATTTTTAGTGTATTTTCCAGGAAAAAGCAGCAACGCTTTTTTTTTGCCAATTTGGAGAAGGTGTGATTACTCGGGTACGGCTCGTAGGATTTTTAGTGTATTTTCCAGGAAAAATCAGCAACGCTTTTTTTGGCCAATTTGGAGAAGGTGTGATTACTCGGGAACGGCTCGTAGGATTTTTAGTGTATTTTCCAGGAAAAATCAGCAACGCTTTTTTTTGGCCAATTTGGAGAAGGTATGATTACTCGGGAACGGCTCGTAGAATTTTTAGTGTATTTTCCAGGAAAAATCAGCAACGCTTTTTTTTGGCCAATTTGGAGAAGGTGTGATTACTCGGGAACGGCTCGTAGGATTTTTAGTGTAATTTCCAGGAAAAATCAGCAACGCTTTTTTTTGGCCAATTTGGAGAAGGTGTGATTACTCGGGAACGGCTCGTAGGATTTTTAGTGTTTTTTCCAGGAAAAATCAGCAACGCTTTTTTTTGCCAATTTGGAGAAGGTGTGATTACTCGGGAACGGCTCGTAGGATTTTTAGTGTATTTTCCAGGAAAAAGCAGCAACGCTTTTTTTTTGCCAATTTGGAGAAGGTGTGATTACTCGGGTACGGCTCGTAGGATTTTTAGTGTATTTTCCAGGAAAAATCAGCAACGCTTTTTTTGGCCAATTTGGAGAAGGTGTGATTACTCGGGAACGGCTCGTAGGATTTTTAGTGTATTTTCCAGGAAAAAGCAGCAACGCTTTTTTTTGGCCAATTTGGAGAAGGTGTGATTACTCGGGAACGGCTCGTAGGATTTTTAGTGTAATTTCCAGGAAAAATCAGCAACGCTTTTTTTGGCCAATTTGGAGAAGGTGTGATTACTCGGGAACGGCTCGTAGGATTTTTAGTGTATTTTCCAGGAAAAATCAGCAACGCTTTTTTTTGGCCAATTTGGAGAAGGTGTGATTACTCGGGAACTGCTCGTTGGATTTTTAGTGTATTTTCCAGGAAAAATCAGCAACGCTTTTTTTTTGCCAATTTGGAGAAGATGGGATTACTCCAGAACGGCTCGTAGGTTTTTTATTGTATTTTCAAGGAAAAATCAGCAACGCTTTTTTTTGGCCAATTCGGAGAAGATGGGATTACTCGGGAACGGCTCGTAAGATTTTTAGTGTTTTTCCAGGAAAAATCAGCAACGCTTTTTTTTTGCCAATTTGGAGAAGGTGTGATTACTCGGGAACGGCTCATAAAATTTTTAGTGTATTTTCCAGGAAAAATCAGCAACGCTTTTTTTTGGCCAATTTGGAGAAGGTGTGATTACTCGGGAACGGCTCGTAGGATTTTTAGTGTAATTTCCAGGAAAAATCAGCAACGCTTTTCTTGGCCAATTTGGAGAAGGTGTGATTACTCGGGAACGGCTCGTAGGATTTTTAGTGTATTTCCAGGAAAAATCAGCAACGCTTTTTTTTGGCCAATTTGGAGAAGGTGTGATTACTCGGGAACTGCTCGTAGGATTTTTAGTGTATTTTCCAGGAAAAATCAGCAACGCTTTTTTTTGCCAATTTGGAGAAGATGGGATTACTCCAGAACGGCTCGTAGGTTTTTTAGTGTATTTTCAAGGAAAAATCAGCAACGCTTTTTTTTTTTGCCATTTCGGAGAAGATGGGATTACTCCAGAACGGCTCGTAGGTTTTTTAGTGTATTTTCAAGGAAAAATCAGCAACGCTTTTTTTTTTTGGCCAATTTGGAGAAGATGGGATTACTCGGGAACGGCTCGTAGGATTTTTAGTGTAATTTCCAGGAAAAATCAGCAAAGCTTTTTTTTGGCCAATTCGGAGAAGTTGGGATTACTCGGGAACGGCTCGTAGGTTTTTTAGTGTATTTTTCAGGAAAAATCAGCAACGCTTTTTTTTGCTAATTTGGAGAAGATGGGATTACTTGGGAACGGCTCGTAGGTTTTTTAGTGTATTATCAAGGAAAAATCAGCAACGCTTTTTTTTGGCGAATTTGGAGAAGATGTGATTACTCGGGAACGGCTCGTAGGATTTTTAGTGTATTTTCCAGGAAAAATCAGCAACGTTTTTTTTTTGGCCAATTTGGAGAAGATAAGATTACTCGGGAACGGCTCGTAGGATTTTTAGTGTAATTTCCAGGAAAAATCAACAACGCTTTTTTTTGGCCAATTTGGAGAAGATGGGATTACTCGGGAACGGCTCGTAAGATTTTTAGTGTATTTTCCAGGAAAAATCAGCAACGCTTTTTTTTGGCCAATTTGGAGAAGGTGTGATTACTCGGGAACGGCTCGTAGGATTTTTAGTGTATTTTCCAGGAAAAATCAACAACGCTTTTTTTTGGCCAATTTGGAGAAGGTGTGATTACTCGGGAACGGCTCGTGGGATTTTTAGTGTATTTTCCAGGAAAAATCAGCAACGTTTTTTTTTGGCCAATTTGGAGAAGATAAGATTACTCGGGAACGGCTCGTAGGATTTTTAGTGTAATTTCCAGGAAAAATCAACAACGCTTTTTTTTGGCCAATTTGGAGAAGATGGGATTACTCGGGAACGGCTCGTAAGATTTTTAGTGTATTTTCCAGGAAAAATCAGCAACGCTTTTTTTTGGCCAATTCGGAGAAGTTGGGATTACTCGGGAACGGCTCGTAGGTTTTTTATTGTATTTTTCAGGAAAAATCAGCAACGCTTTTTTTTGCTAATTTGGAGAAGATGGGATTACTTGGGAACGGCTCGTAGGTTTTTTAGTGTATTATCAAGGAAAAATCAGCAACGCTTTTTTTTGGCGAATTTGGAGAAGGTGTGATTACTCGGGAACGGCTCGTAGGATTTTTAGTGTATTTTCCAGGAAAAATCAGCAACGTTTTTTTTTTGGCCAATTTGGAGAAGATAAGATTACTCGGGAACGGCTCGTATGATTTTTAGTGTAATTTCCAGGAAAAATCAACAACGCTTTTTTTTGGCCAATTTGGAGAAGATGGGATTACTCGGGAACGGCTCGTAAGATTTTTAGTGTATTTTCCAGGAAAAATCAGCAACGCTTTTTTTTGGCCAATTTGGAGAAGGTGTGATTACTCGGGAACGGCTCGTAGGATTTTTAGTGTATTTTCCAGGAAAAATCAACAACGCTTTTTTTTGGCCAATTTGGAGAAGGTGTGATTACTCGGGAACGGCTCGTGGGATTTTTAGTGTATTTTCCAGGAAAAATCAGCAACGCTTTTTTTGCTAATTTGGAGAAGATGGGATTACTCGGGAACGGCTCGTAGGATTTTTAGTGTATTTTCCAGGAAAAATCAGCAACGCTTTTTTTTCTAATTTGGAGAAGATGGGATTACTCGGGAACGGCTCGTAGGATTGTTAGTGTATTTTCAAGGAAAAATCAGCAACGCTTTTTTTTTGGCCAATTTGGAGAAGGTGTGATTACTCCGGAACGGCTCATAAAATTTTTAGTGTATTTTCCAGGAAAAATCAGCAACGCTTTTTTTTGGCCAATTTCGAGAAGGTGTGATTACTCGGGAACGGCTCGTAGGATTTTTAGTGTATTTTCCAGGAAAAATCAGCAACGCTTTTTTTTGGCCAATTTCGAGAAGGTGTGATTACTCGGGAACGGCTCGTAGGATTTTTAGTGTATTTTCCAGGAAAAATCAGCAACGCTTTTTTTTGCCAATTTGGAGAAGGTGTGATTACTCGGGAACGGCTCATAAAATTTTTAGTGTATTTTCCAGGAAAAATCAGCAACGCTTTTTTTTGGCCAATTTCGAGAAGGTGTGATTACTCGGGAACGGCTCGTAGGATTTTTAGTGTATTTTCCAGGAAAAATCAGCAACGCTTTTTTTGGCCAGTTTGGAGAAGATGGGATTACTCGGGAACGGCTCGTAAGATTTTTAGTGTATTTTCCAGGAAAAATCAACAAAGCTTTTTTTTGGCCAATTTGGAGAAGGTGTGATTACTCGGGAACGGCTCGTAGGATTTTTAGTGTATTTTCCAGGAAAAATCAGCAACGCTTTTTTTGGCCAATTTGGAGAAGGTGTGATTACTCGGGAACGGCTCGTAGGATTTTTAGTGTATTTTCCAGGAAAAATCAGTAACGCTTTTTTTTGGCCAATTTGGAGAAGGTATGATTACTCGGGAACGGCTCGTAGAATTTTTAGTGTATTTTCCAGGAAAAATCAGCAACGCTTTTTTTTTGGCCAATTTGGAGAAGGTGTGATTACTCGGGAACGGCTCGTAGGATTTTTAGTGTAATTTCCAGGAAAAATCAGCAACGCTTTTTTTTGGCCAATTTGGAGAAGGTGTGATTACTCGGGAACGGCTCGTAGGATTTTTAGTGTTTTTTCCAGGAAAAATCAGCAACGCTTTTTTTTGCCAATTTGGAGAAGGTGTGATTACTCGGGAATGGCTCGTAGGATTTTTAGTGTATTTTCCAGGAAAAAGCAGCAACGCTTTTTTTTTTGGCCAATTTGGAGAAGGTGTGATTACTCGGGTACGGCTCGTAGGATTTTTAGTGTATTTTCCAGGAAAAATCAGCAACGCTTTTTTTGGCCAATTTGGAGAAGGTGCGATTACTCGGGAACGGCTCGTAGGATTTTTAGTGTATTTTCCAGGAAAAAGCAGCAACGCTTTTTTTTTGGCCAATTTGGAGAAGGTGTGATTACTCGGGAACGGCTCGTAGGATTTTTAGTGTAATTTCCAGGAAAAATCAGCAACGCTTTTTTTGGCCAATTTGGAGAAGGTGTGATTACTCGGGAACGGCTCGTAGGATTTATAGTGTATTTTCCAGGAAAAATCAGCAACGCTTTTTTTTGGCCAATTTGGAGAAGGTGTGATTACTCGGGAACTGCTCGTTGGATTTTTAGTGTATTTTCCAGGAAAAATCAGCAACGCTTTTTTTTGCCAATTTGGAGAAGATGGGATTACTCCAGAATGGCTCGTAGGTTTTTTATTGTATTTTCAAGGAAAAATCAGCAACGCTTTTTTTTTTGGCCATTTCGGAGAAGATGGGATTACTCCAGAACGGCTCGTAGGTTTTTTAGTGTATTTTCAAGGAAAAATCAGCAACGCTTTTTTTTGGCCAAATTGGAGAAGATGGGATTACTCGGGAACGGCTCGTAGGATTTTTAGTGTAATTTCCAGGAAAAATCAGCAACGCTTTTTTTTGGCCAATTCGGGAACGGCTCGTAAGATTTTTAGTGTTTTTTCCAGGAAAAATCAGCAACGCTTTTTTTTTGCCAATTTGGAGAAGGTGTGATTACTCGGGAACGGCTCATAAAATTTTTAATGTATTTTCCAGGAAAAATCAGCAACGCTTTTTTTTGGCCAATTTGGAGAAGGTGTGATTACTCGGGAACGGCTCGTAGGATTTTTAGTGTAATTTCCAGGAAAAATCAGCAACGCTTTTTTTGGCCATTTTGGAGAAGGTGTGATTACTCGGGAACGGCTCGTAGGATTTTTAGTGTATTTTCCAGGAAAAATCAGCAACGCTTTTTTTTTTGGCCAATTTGGAGAAGGTGTGATTACTCGGGAACTGCTCGTAGGATTTTTAGTGTATTTTCCAGGAAAAATCAGCAACGCTTTTTTTTGCCAATTTGGAGAAGATGGGATTACTCCAGAACGGCTCGTAGGTTTTTTAGTGTATTTTCAAGGAAAAATCAGCAACGCTTTTTTTTTGGCCATTTCGGAGAAGATGGGATTACTCCAGAACGGCTCGTAGGTTTTTTAGTGTATTTTCAAGGAAAAATCAGCAACGCTTTTTTTTTTTTGGCCAATTTGGAGAAGATGGGATTACTCGGGAACGGCTCGTAGGATTTTTAGTGTAATTTCCAGGAAAAATCAGCAACGCTTTTTTTTGGCCAATTCGGAGAAGTTGGGATTACTCGGGAACGGCTCGTAGGTTTTTTAGTGTATTTTTCAGGAAAAATCAGCAACGCTTTTTTTTGCTAATTTGGAGAAGATGGGATTACTTGGGAACGGCTCGTAGGTTTTTTAGTGTATTATCAAGGAAAAATCAGCAACGCTTTTTTTTGGCGAATTTGGAGAAGGTGTGATTACTCGGGAACGGCTCGTAGGATTTTTAGTGTATTTTCCAGGAAAAATCAGCAACGTTTTTTTTTGGCCAATTTGGAGAAGATAAGATTACTCGGGAACGGCTCGTAGGATTTTTAGTGTAATTTCCAGGAAAAATCAACAACGCTTTTTTTTGGCCAATTTGGAGAAGATGGGATTACTCGGGAACGGCTCGTAAGATTTTTAGTGTATTTTCCAGGAAAAATCAGCAACGCTTTTTTTGGCCAATTTGGAGAAGGTGTGATTACTCGGGAACGGCTCGTAGGATTTTTAGTGTATTTTCCAGGAAAAATCAACAACGCTTTTTTTTGGCCAATTTGGAGAAGGTGTGATTACTCGGGAACGGCTCGTGGGATTTTTAGTGTATTTTCCAGGAAAAATCAGCAACGCTTTTTTTGGCCAATTTGGAGAAGGTGTGATTACTCGGGAACGGCTCGTAGGATTTTTAGTGTATTTTCCAGGAAAAATCAGCAACGCTTTTTTTTGGCCAATTTGGAGAAGGTGTGATTACTCGGGAACTGCTCGTAGGATTTTTAGTGTATTTTCCAGGAAAAATCAGCAACGCTTTTTTTTGCCAATTTGGAGAAGATGGGATTACTCGGGAACGGCTCATAAAATTTTTAATATATTTTCCAGGAAAAATCAGCAACGCTTTTTTTTGCTAATTTGGAGAAGATGGGATTACTCGGGAATGGCTCGTAGGATTTTTAGTGTATTTTCCAGGAAAAATCAACAACGCTTTTTTTGGCCAATTTGGAGAAGGTGTGATTACTCGGGAACGGCTCGTAGGATTTTTAGTGTATTTTCCAGGAAAAATCAACAACGATTTTTTGTGCCAATTTGGAGAAGGTGTGATTACTCGGGAACGGCTCGTAAGATTTTTAGTGTATTTTCCAGGAAAAATCAGCAACGCTTTTTTTTTGCCAATTTGGAGAAGGTGTGATTACTCGGGAACGGCTCGTAGGATTTTTAGTGTATTTTCCAGGAAAAATCAACAACGCTTTTTTTTGGCCAATTTGGAGAAGGTGTGATTACTCGGGAACGGCTCGTAGGTTTTTTAGTGTATTTTCAAGGAAAAATCAGCAACGCTTTTTTTTGGCCAATTCGGAGAAGATGGGATTACTCGGGAACGGCTCGTAAGATTTTTAGTGTATTTTCCAGGAAAAATCAGCAACGCTTTTTTTTGCCAATTTGGAGAAGGTGTGATTACTCGGGAACGGCTCGTAGGATTTTTAGTTTATTTTCCAGGAAAAATCAACAACGCTTTTTTTTGGCCAATTTGGAGAAGGTGTGATTACTCGGGAACGGCTCGTAGGATTTTTAGTGTATTTTCCAGGAAAAATCAGCAACGCTTTTTTTTGGCCAATTTGGAGAAGGTGTGATTACTCGGGAACTGCTCGTAGGATTTTTAGTGTATTTTCCAGGAAAAATCAGCAACGCTTTTTTTTGGCAATTTGGAGAAGGTGTGATTACTCGGGAACGGCTCGTAGGATTTTTAGTGTATTTTCCAGGAAAAATCAGCAACGCTTTTTTTTGGCAATTTGGAGCAGGTGTGATTACTCGGGAACGGCTCGTAGGATTTTTAGTGTATTTTCCAGGAAAAATCAGCAACGCTTTTTTTTGGCCAATTTGGAGAAGTTGGGATTACTCGGGAACGGCTCGTAGGTTTTTTAGTGTATTTTTCAGGAAAAATCAGCAACGCTTTTTTTTGGCCAATTTGGAGAAGTTGGGATTACTCGGGAACGGCTCGTAGGATTTTTAGTGTATTTTCCAGGAAAAATCAGCAACGCTTTTTTTTTGCTAATTTGGAGAAGATGGGATTACTCGGGAACGGCTCGTTGGATTTTTTATGTATTTTCCAGGAAAAATCAGCAACGCTTTTTTTTTGCCAATTTGGAGAAGGTGTGATTACTCGGGAACGGCTCGTAGGATTTTTAGTGTATTTTCCAGGAAAAATCAACAACGCTTTTTTTTGGCCAATTTGGAGAAGGTGTGATTACTCGGGAACGGCTCGTAGGATTTTTAGTGTATTTTCCAGGAAAAATCAGCAACGCTTTTTTTTGGCCAATTTGGAGAAGGTGTGATTATTTGGGAACTGCTCGTAGGATTTTTAGTGTATTTTCCAGGAAAAATCAGCAACGCTTTTTTTTGCCAATTTGGAGAATGTGTGATTACTCGGGAACGGCTCGTAAGATTTTTAGTGTATTTTCCAGGAAAAATCAGCAACGCTTTTTTTTGCCAATTTGGAGAAGGTGTGATTACTCGGGAATGGCTCGTAGGATTTTTAGTGTATTTTCCAGGAAAAATCAGCAACGCTTTTTTTTGGCCAATTTGGAGAAGGTGGGATTACTCGGGAACGGCTCGTAGGATTTTTAGTGTATTTTCCAGGAAAAATCAGCAACGCTTTTTTTTGGCCAATTCGGAGAAGATGGGATTACTCGGGAACGGCTCGTAAGATTTTTAGTGTATTTTCCAGGAAAAATCAGCAACGCTTTTTTTTGCCAATTTGGAGAAGGTGTGATTACTCGGGAACGGCTCGTAGGATTTTTAGTGTATTTTCCAGGAAAAATCAACAACGCTTTTTTTTGGCCAATTTGGAGAAGGTGTGATTACTCGGGAACGGCTCGTAGGATTTTTAGTGTATTTTCCAGGAAAAATCAGCAACGCTTTTTTTTGGCCAAGTTGGAGAAGGTGTGATTACTCGGGAACTGCTCGTAGGATTTTTAGTGTATTTTCCAGGAAAAATCAGCAACGCTTTTTTTTGCCAATTTGGAGAATGTGTGATTACTCGGGAACGGCTCGTAAGATTTTTAGTGTATTTTCCAGGAAAAATCAGCAACGCTTTTTTTTGCCAATTTGGAGAAGGTGTGATTACTCGGGAACGGCTCGTAGGATTTTTAGTGTATTTTCCAGGAAAAATCAGCAACGCTTTTTTTTGCCAATTTGGAGAAGGTGTGATTACTCGGGAACGGCTCGTAGGATTTTTAGTGTATTTTCCAGGAAAAATCAACAACGCTTTTTTTTGCCAATTTGGAGAAGGTGTGATTACTCGGGAACGGCTCGTAGGATTTTAAGTGTATTTTCCAGGAAAAATCAGCAACGCTTTTTTTTGCCAATTTGGAGAAGGTGTGATTACTCGGGAACGGCTCGTAGGATTTTTAGTGTATTTTCCAGGAAAAATCAACAACGCTTTTTTTTGGCCAATTTGGAGAAGGTGTGATTACTCGGGAACGGCTCGTGGGATTTTTAGTGTATTTTCCAGGAAAAATCAGCAACGCTTTTTTTGGCCAATTTGGAGAAGGTGTGATTACTCGGGAACGGCTCGTAGGATTTTTAGTGTATTTTCCAGGAAAAATCAGCAACGCTTTTTTTTGGCCAATTTGGAGAAGGTGTGATTACTCGGGAACTGCTCGTAGGATTTTTAGTGTATTTTCCAGGAAAAATCAGCAACGCTTTTTTTTGCCAATTTGGAGAAGATGGGATTACTCGGGAACGGCTCATAAAATTTTTAATATATTTTCCAGGAAAAATCAGCAACGCTTTTTTTTGCTAATTTGGAGAAGATGGGATTACTCGGGAACGGCTCGTAGGATTTTTAGTGTATTTTCCAGGAAAAATCAACAACGCTTTTTTTGGCCAATTTGGAGAAGGTGTGATTACTCGGGAACGGCTCGTAGGATTTTTAGTGTATTTTCCAGGAAAAATCAACAACGATTTTTTGTGCCAATTTGGAGAAGGTGTGATTACTCGGGAACGGCTCGTAAGATTTTTAGTGTATTTTCCAGGAAAAATCAGCAACGCTTTTTTTTTGCCAATTTGGAGAAGGTGTGATTACTCGGGAACGGCTCGTAGGATTTTTAGTGTATTTTCCAGGAAAAATCAACAACGCTTTTTTTTGGCCAATTTGGAGAAGGTGTGATTACTCGGGAACGGCTCGTAGGTTTTTTAGTGTATTTTCAAGGAAAAATCAGCAACGCTTTTTTTTGGCCAATTCGGAGAAGATGGGATTACTCGGGAACGGCTCGTAAGATTTTTAGTGTATTTTCCAGGAAAAATCAGCAACGCCTTTTTTTGCCAATTTGGAGAAGGTGTGATTACTCGGGAACGGCTCGTAGGATTTTTAGTGTATTTTCCAGGAAAAATCAACAACGCTTTTTTTTGGCCAATTTGGAGAAGGTGTGATTACTCGGGAACGGCTCGTAGGATTTTTAGTGTATTTTCCAGGAAAAATCAGCAACGCTTTTTTTTGGCCAATTTGGAGAAGGTGTGATTACTCGGGAACTGCTCGTAGGATTTTTAGTGTATTTTCCAGGAAAAATCAGCAACGCTTTTTTTTGGCAATTTGGAGAAGGTGTGATTACTCGGGAACGGCTCGTAGGATTTTTAGTGTATTTTCCAGGAAAAATCAGCAACGCTTTTTTTTGGCAATTTGGAGCAGGTGTGATTACTCGGGAACGGCTCGTAGGATTTTTAGTGTATTTTCCAGGAAAAATCAGCAACGCTTTTTTTTTGCCAATTTGGAGAAGTTGGGATTACTCGGGAACGGCTCGTAGGTTTTTTAGTGTATTTTTCAGGAAAAATCAGCAACGCTTTTTTTTGGCCAATTTGGAGAAGTTGGGATTACTCGGGAACGGCTCGTAGGATTTTTAGTGTATTTTCCAGGAAAAATCAGCAACGCTTTTTTTTTTGCTAATTTGGAGAAGATGGGATTACTCGGGAACGGCTCGTAGGATTTTTTATGTATTTTCCAGGAAAAATCAGCAACGCTTTTTTTGCCAATTTGGAGAAGGTGTGATTACTCGGGAACGGCTCGTAGGATTTTTAGTGTATTTTCCAGGAAAAATCAACAACGCTTTTTTTTGGCCAATTTGGAGAAGGTGTGATTACTCGGGAACGGCTCGTAGGATTTTTAGTGTATTTTCCAGGAAAAATCAGCAACGCTTTTTTTTGGCCAGTTTGGAGAAGGTGTGATTATTTGGGAACTGCTCGTAGGATTTTTAGTGTATTTTCCAGGAAAAATCAGCAACGCTTTTTTTTGCCAATTTGGAGAATGTGTGATTACTCGGGAACGGCTCGTAAGATTTTTAGTGTATTTTCCAGGAAAAATCAGCAACGCTTTTTTTTGCCAATTTGGAGAAGGTGTGATTACTCGGGAATGGCTCGTAGGATTTTTAGTGTATTTTCCAGGAAAAATCAGCAACGCTTTTTTTTGGCCAATTTGGAGAAGGTGGGATTACTCGGGAACGGCTCGTAGGATTTTAGTGTATTTTCCAGGAAAAATCAGCAACGCTTTTTTTTGGCCAATTCGGAGAAGATGGGATTACTCGGGAACGGCTCGTAAGATTTTTAGTGTATTTTCCAGGAAAAATCAGCAACGCTTTTTTTTGCCAATTTGGAGAAGGTGTGATTACTCGGGAACGGCTCGTAGGATTTTTAGTGTATTTTCCAGGAAAAATCAACAACGCTTTTTTTTTGGCCAATTTGGAGAAGGTGTGATTACTCGGGAACGGCTCGTAGGATTTTTAGTGTATTTTCCAGGAAAAATCAGCAACGCTTTTTTTTGGCCAAGTTGGAGAAGGTGTGATTACTCGGGAACTGCTCGTTGGATTTTTAGTGTATTTTCCAGGAAAAATCAGCAACGCTTTTTTTTGCCAATTTGGAGAATGTGTGATTACTCGGGAACGGCTCGTAAGATTTTTAGTGTATTTTCCAGGAAAAATCAGCAACGCTTTTTTTTGCCAATTTGGAGAAGGTGTGATTACTCGGGAACGGCTCGTAGGATTTTTAGTGTATTTTCCAGGAAAAATCAGCAACGCTTTTTTTTGCCAATTTGGAGAAGGTGTGATTACTCGGGAACGGCTCGTAGGATTTTTAGTGTATTTTCCAGGAAAAATCAACAACGCTTTTTTTTGCCAATTTTGAGAAGGTGTGATTACTCGGGAACGGCTCGTAGGATTTTAAGTGTATTTTCCAGGAAAAATCAGCAACGCTTTTTTTTTGCTAATTTGGAGAAGATGGGATTACTCAGGAACGGCTCGTAAGATTTTTAGTGTTTTTTCCAGGAAAAATCAGCAACGCTTTTTTTTTGCCAATTTGGAGAAGGTGTGATTACTCGGGAACGGCTCATAAAACTTTTAATATATTTTCCAGGAAAAATCCGCAACGTTTTTTTTTTTTGCTAATTTGGAGAAGATGGGATTACTCGGGAACGGCTCATAAAACTTTTAATATATTTTCCAGGAAAAATCAGCAACGCTTTTTTTTTGGCCAATTTGGAGAAGATGGGATTACTCGGGAACGGCTCGTAGGATTTTTAGTGTAATTTCCAGGAAAAAACAGCAACGCTTTTTTTTGGCCAATTTGGAGAAGGTGTGATTACTCGGGAACGGCTCGTAAGATTTTTAGTGTTTTTTCCAGGAAAAATCAGCAACGCTTTTTTTTGCCAATTTGGAGACGGTGTGATTACTCGGGAACGGCTCATAAAATTTTTAATATATTTTCCAGGAAAAATCAGCAACGCTTTTTTTTTGCTAATTTGGAGAAGATGGGATTACTTGGGAACGGCTCGTAGGTTTTTTAGTGTATTTTCAAGGAAAAATCAGCAACGCTTTTTTTTGGCCAATTTGGAGAAGGTGTGATTACTCGGGAACGGCTCGTAAGATTTTTGATGTTTTTTCCAGGAAAAATCAGCAACGCTTTTTTTTGCCAATTTGGAGAAGGTGTGATTACTCGGGAATGGCTCATAAAATTTTTAATATATTTTCCAGGAAAAATCAGCAACGCTTTTTTTTGCTAATTTGGAGAAGATGGGATTACTCGGGAACGGCTCGTAAGATTTTTAGTGTATTTTCCAGGAAAAATCAGCAACGCTTTTTTTTGGCCAATTTGGAGAAGGTGTGATTACTCGGGAACGGCTCGTAAGATTTTTAGTGTATTTTCCAGGAAAAATGTGCAACGCTTTTTTTTTACCAATTTGGAGAAGGTGGGATTACTCGGGAACGGCTCGTAGGATTTTTAGTGTAATTTCCAGGAAAAATCAGCAACGCTTTTTTTTGGCCAATTTGGAGAAGATGGGATTACTCGGGAACGGCTCGTAGGATTTTTAGTGTAATTTCCAGGAAAAATTAGCAACGCTTTTTTTTTGGCCAATTTGGAGAAGGTGTGATTACTCGGGAACGGCTCGTAAGATTTTTAGTGTTTTTTCCAGGAAAAATCAGCAACGCTTTTTTTTTTGCTAATTTGGAGAAGATGGGATTACTTGGGAACGGCTCGTAGGTTTTTTAGTGTATTTTCAAGGAAAAATCAGCAGCGCTTTTTTTTGGCCAATTTGGAGAAGGTGTGATTACTCGGGAACGGCTCGTAAGATTTTTGATGTTTTTTCCAGGAAAAATCAGCAACGCTTTTTTTTGCCAATTTGGAGAAGGTGTGATTACTCGGGAACGGCTCGTAGGATTTTAAGTGTATTTTCCAGGAAAAATCAGCAACGCTTTTTTTGGCCAATTTGGAGAAGATGGGATTACTCGGGAACGGCTCGTAGGATTTTAAGTTTATTTTCCAGGAAAAATCAGCAACGCTTTTTTTTTTTGCTAATTTGGAGAAGATGGGATTACTCGGGAACGGCTCGTAGGATTTTTAGTGTATTTTCCAGGAAAAATCAGCAACGCTTTTTTTTCTAATTTGGAGAAGATGGGATTACTCGGGAACGGCTCGTAGGATTGTTAGTGTATTTTCAAGGAAAAATCAGCAACGCTTTTTTTTGCCAATTTGGAGAAGGTGTGATTACTCGGGAATGGCTCGTAGGATTTTTAGTGTATTTTCCAGGAAAAATCAGCAACGCTTTTTTTTGGCCAATTTGGAGAAGGTGGGATTACTCGGGAACGGCTCGTAGGATTTTAGTGTATTTTCCAGGAAAAATCAGCAACGCTTTTTTTTGGCCAATTCGGAGAAGATGGGATTACTCGGGAACGGCTCGTAAGATTTTTAGTGTATTTTCCAGGAAAAATCAGCAACGCTTTTTTTTGCCAATTTGGAGAAGGTGTGATTACTCGGGAACGGCTCGTAGGATTTTTAGTGTATTTTCCAGGAAAAATCAACAACGCTTTTTTTTGGCCAATTTGGAGAAGGTGTGATTACTCGGGAACGGCTCGTAGGATTTTTAGTGTATTTTCCAGGAAAAATCAGCAACGCTTTTTTTTGGCCAAGTTGGAGAAGGTGTGATTACTCGGGAACTGCTCGTAGGATTTTTAGTGTATTTTCCAGGAAAAATCAGCAACGCTTTTTTTTGCCAATTTGGAGAATGTGTGATTACTCGGGAACGGCTCGTAAGATTTTTAGTGTATTTTCCAGGAAAAATCAGCAACGCTTTTTTTTGCCAATTTGGAGAAGGTGTGATTACTCGGGAACGGCTCGTAGGATTTTTAGTGTATTTTCCAGGAAAAATCAGCAACGCTTTTTTTTGCCAATTTGGAGAAGGTGTGATTACTCGGGAACGGCTCGTAGGATTTTTAGTGTATTTTCCAGGAAAAATCAACAACGCTTTTTTTTGCCAATTTTGAGAAGGTGTGATTACTCGGGAACGGCTCGTAGGATTTTAAGTGTATTTTCCAGGAAAAATCAGCAACGCTTTTTTTTTGCTAATTTGGAGAAGATGGGATTACTCAGGAACGGCTCGTAAGATTTTTAGTGTTTTTTCCAGGAAAAATCAGCAACGCTTTTTTTTTGCCAATTTGGAGAAGGTGTGATTACTCGGGAACGGCTCATAAAACTTTTAATATATTTTCCAGGAAAAATCCGCAACGTTTTTTTTTTTTGCTAATTTGGAGAAGATGGGATTACTCGGGAACGGCTCATAAAACTTTTAATATATTTTCCAGGAAAAATCAGCAACGCTTTTTTTTTGGCCAATTTGGAGAAGATGGGATTACTCGGGAACGGCTCGTAGGATTTTTAGTGTAATTTCCAGGAAAAAACAGCAACGCTTTTTTTTGGCCAATTTGGAGAAGGTGTGATTACTCGGGAACGGCTCGTAAGATTTTTAGTGTTTTTTCCAGGAAAAATCAGCAACGCTTTTTTTTGCCAATTTGGAGACGGTGTGATTACTCGGGAACGGCTCATAAAATTTTTAATATATTTTCCAGGAAAAATCAGCAACGCTTTTTTTTTGCTAATTTGGAGAAGATGGGATTACTTGGGAACGGCTCGTAGGTTTTTTAGTGTATTTTCAAGGAAAAATCAGCAACGCTTTTTTTTGGCCAATTTGGAGAAGGTGTGATTACTCGGGAACGGCTCGTAAGATTTTTGATGTTTTTTCCAGGAAAAATCAGCAACGCTTTTTTTTGCCAATTTGGAGAAGGTGTGATTACTCGGGAATGGCTCATAAAATTTTTAATATATTTTCCAGGAAAAATCAGCAACGCTTTTTTTTGCTAATTTGGAGAAGATGGGATTACTCGGGAACGGCTCGTAAGATTTTTAGTGTATTTTCCAGGAAAAATCAGCAACGCTTTTTTTTGGCCAATTTGGAGAAGGTGTGATTACTCGGGAACGGCTCGTAAGATTTTTAGTGTATTTTCCAGGAAAAATGTGCAACGCTTTTTTTTTACCAATTTGGAGAAGGTGGGATTACTCGGGAACGGCTCGTAGGATTTTTAGTGTAATTTCCAGGAAAAATCAGCAACGCTTTTTTTTGGCCAATTTGGAGAAGATGGGATTACTCGGGAACGGCTCGTAGGATTTTTAGTGTAATTTCCAGGAAAAATTAGCAACGCTTTTTTTTTGGCCAATTTGGAGAAGGTGTGATTACTCGGGAACGGCTCGTAAGATTTTTAGTGTTTTTTCCAGGAAAAATCAGCAACGCTTTTTTTTTTGCTAATTTGGAGAAGATGGGATTACTTGGGAACGGCTCGTAGGTTTTTTAGTGTATTTTCAAGGAAAAATCAGCAGCGCTTTTTTTTGGCCAATTTGGAGAAGGTGTGATTACTCGGGAACGGCTCGTAAGATTTTTGATGTTTTTTCCAGGAAAAATCAGCAACGCTTTTTTTTGCCAATTTGGAGAAGGTGTGATTACTCGGGAACGGCTCGTAGGATTTTAAGTGTATTTTCCAGGAAAAATCAGCAACGCTTTTTTTGGCCAATTTGGAGAAGATGGGATTACTCGGGAACGGCTCGTAGGATTTTAAGTTTATTTTCCAGGAAAAATCAGCAACGCTTTTTTTTTTTGCTAATTTGGAGAAGATGGGATTACTCGGGAACGGCTCGTAGGATTTTTAGTGTATTTTCCAGGAAAAATCAGCAACGCTTTTTTTTCTAATTTGGAGAAGATGGGATTACTCGGGAACGGCTCGTAGGATTGTTAGTGTATTTTCAAGGAAAAATCAGCAACGCTTTTTTTTGGCCAATTTGGAGAAGGTGTGATTACTCGGGAACGGCTCGTAGGATTTTTAGTGTATTTTCCAGGAAAAATGTGCAACGCTTTTTTTTTTGGCCAATTTCGAGAAGGTGTGATTACTCGGGAACGGCTCGTAGGATTTTTAGTGTATTTTCCAGGAAAAATCAGCAACGCTTTTTTTTGCCAATTTGGAGAAGGTGTGATTACTCGGGAACGGCTCATAAAATTTTTAGTGTATTTTCCAGGAAAAATCAGCAACGCTTTTTTTTGGCCAATTTCGAGAAGGTGTGATTACTCGGGAACGGCTCGTAGGATTTTTAGTGTATTTTCCAGGAAAAATCAGCAACGCTTTTTTTGGCCAATTTGGAGAAGATGGGATTACTCGGGAACGGCTCGTAAGATTTCTAGTGTATTTTCCAGGAAAAATCAACAAAGCTTTTTTTTGGCCAATTTGGAGAAGGTGTGATTACTCGGGAACGGCTCGTAGGATTTTTAGTGTATTTTCCAGGAAAAATCAGCAACGCTTTTTTTGGCCAATTTGGAGAAGGTGTGATTACTCGAGAACGGCTCGTAGGATTTTTAGTGTATTTTCCAGGAAAAATCAGCAACGCTTTTTTTTGGCCAATTTGGAGAAGGTATGATTACTCGGGAACGGCTCGTAGAATTTTTAGTGTATTTTCCAGGAAAAATCAGCAACGCTTTTTTTTTGGCCAATTTGGAGAAGGTGTGATTACTCGGGAACGGCTCGTAGGATTTTTAGTGTAATTTCCAGGAAAAATCAGCAACGCTTTTTTTTTGCCAATTTGGAGAAGGTGTGATTACTCGGGAACGGCTCGTAGGATTTTTAGTGTTTTTTTCCAGGAAAAATCAGCAACGCTTTTTTTTGCCAATTTGGAGAAGGTGTGATTACTCGGGAACGGCTCGTAGGATTTTTAGTGTATTTTCCTGGAAAAAGCAGCAACGCTTTTTTTTTGGCCAATTTGGAGAAGGTGTGATTACTCGGGAACGGCTCGTAGGATTTTTAGTGTATTTTCCAGGAAAAATCAGCAACGCTTTTTTTGGCCAATTTGGATAAGGTGTGATTACTCGGGAACGGCTCGTAGGATTTTTAGAGTATTTTCCAGGAAAAAGCAGCAACGTTTTTTTTTTGGCCAATTTGGAGAAGGTGTGATTACTCGGGAACGGCTCGTAGGATTTTTAGTGTAATTTCCAGGAAAAATCAGCAACGCTTTTTTTGGCCAATTTGGAGAAGGTGTGATTACTCGGGAACGGCTCGTAGGATTTTTAGTGTATTTTCCAGGAAAAATCAGCAACGCTTTTTTTTGGCCAATTTGGAGAAGGTGTGATTACTCGGGAACTGCTCGTAGGATTTTTAGTGTATTTTCCACGAAAAATCAGCAACGCTTTTTTTTGCCAATTTGGAGAAGATGGGATTACTCCAGAACGGCTCGTAGGTTTTTTAGTGTATTTTCAAGGAAAAATCAGCAACGCTTTTTTTTTGGCCATTTCGGAGAAGATGGGATTACTCCAGAACGGCTCGTAGGTTTTTTAGTGTATTTTCAAGGAAAAATCAGCAACGCTTTTTTTTTTGGCCAATTTGGAGAAGATGGGATTACTCGGGAACGGCTCGTAGGATTTTTAGTGTAATTTCCAGGAAAAATCAGCAACGCTTTTTTTTGGCCAATTCGGAGAAGATGGGATTACTCGGGAACGGCTCGTAAGATTTTTAGTGTTTTTTCCAGGAAAAATCAGCAACGCTTTTTTTTGCCAATTTGGAGAAGGTGTGATTACTCGGGAACGGCTCATAAAATTTTTAGTGTATTTTCCAGGAAAAATCAGCAACGCTTTTTTTTGGCCAATTTGGAGAAGGTGTGATTACTCGGGAACGGCTCGTAGGATTTTTAGTGTACTTTCCAGGAAAAATCAGCAACGCTTTTTTTGGCCAATTTGGAGAAGGTGTGATTACTCGGGAACGGCTCGTAGGATTTTTAGTGTATTTTCCAGGAAAAATCAGCAACGCTTTTTTTTGCCAATTTGGAGAAGATGGGATTACTCCAGAACGGCTCGTAGGTTTTTTAGTGTATTTTCAAGGAAAAATCAGCAACGCTTTTTTTCTTGGCCATTTCGGAGAAGATGGGATTACTCCAGAACGGCTCGTAGGTTTTTTAGTGTATTTTCAAGGAAAAATCAGCAACGCTTTTTTTTTTGGCCAATTTGGAGAAGATGGGATTACTCGGGAACGGCTCGTAGGATTTTTAGTGTACTTTCCAGGAAAAATCAGCAACGTTTTTTTTTGGCCAATTTGGAGAAGATAAGACTACTCGGGAACGGCTCGTAGGATTTTTAGTGTAATTTCCAGGAAAAATCAACAACGCTTTTTTTTGGCCAATTTGGAGAAGATGGGATTACTCGGGAACGGCTCGTAAGATTTTTAGTGTATTTTCCAGGAAAAATCAGCAACGCTTTTTTTTTGCTAATTTGGAGAAGATGGGATTACTTGGGAACGGCTCGTAGGTTTTTTAGTGTATTTTCAAGGAAAAATCAGCAACGCTTTTTTTTGGCCAATTTGGAGAAGGTGTGATTACTCGGGAACGGCTCGTAGGATTTTTAGTGTATTTTCCAGGAAAAATCAGCAACGTTTTTTTTTGGCCAATTTGGAGAAGATAAGATTAGTCGGGAACGGCTCGTAGGATTTTTAGTGTAATTTCCAGGAAAAATCAACAACGCTTTTTTTTGGCCAATTTGGAGAAGATGGGATTACTCGGGAACGGCTCGTAAGATTTTTAGTGTATTTTCCAGGAAAAATCAGCAACGCTTTTTTTTGGCCAATTTGGAGAAGGTGTGATTACTCGGGAACGGCTCGTAGGATTTTTAGTGTATTTTCCAGGAAAAATCAACAACGCTTTTTTTTTGGCCAATTTGGAGAAGGTGTGATTACTCGGGAACGGCTCGTGGGATTTTTAGTGTATTTTCCAGGAAAAATCAGCAACGCTTTTTTTGGCCAATTTGGAGAAGGTGTGATTACTCGGGAACGGCTCGTAGGATTTTTAGTGTATTTTCCAGGAAAAATCAGCAACGCTTTTTTTTGGCCAATTTGGAGAAGGTGTGATTACTCGGGAACGGCTCGTAGGATTTTTAGTGTATTTTCCAGGAAAAATCAACAACGCTTTTTTTTTGGCCAATTTGGAGAAGGTGTGATTACTCGGGAACGGCTCGTGGGATTTTTAGTGTATTTTCCAGGAAAAATCAGCAACGCTTTTTTTGGCCAATTTGGAGAAGGTGTGATTACTCGGGAACGGCTCGTAGGATTTTTAGTGTATTTTCCAGGAAAAATCAGCAACGCTTTTTTTTGGCCAATTTGGAGAAGGTGTGATTACTCGGGAACGGCTCGTAGGATTTTTAGTGTATTTTCCAGGAAAAATCAACAACGCTTTTTTTTGGGCAATTTGGAGAAGGTGTGATTACTCGGGAACGGCTCGTGGGATTTTTAGTGTATTTTCCAGGAAAAATCAGCAACGCTTTTTTTGGGCAATTTGGAGAAGGTGTGATTACTCGGGAACGGCTCGTGGGATTTTTAGTGTATTTTCCAGGAAAAATCAGCAACGCTTTTTTTGGCCAATTTGGAGAAGGTGTGATTACTCGGGAACGGCTCGTAGGATTTTTAGTGTATTTTCCAGGAAAAATCAGCAACGCTTTTTTTTGGCCAATTTGGAGAAGATGGGATTACTCGGGAACGGCTCGTAGGATTTTAAGTTTATTTTCCAGGAAAAATCAGCAACGCTTTTTTTTTTTGCTAATTTGGAGAAGATGGGATTACTCGGGAACGGCTCGTAGGATTTTTAGTGTATTTTCCAGGAAAAATCAGCAACGCTTTTTTTTCTAATTTGGAGAAGATGGGATTACTCGGGAACGGCTCGTAGGATTGTTAGTGTATTTTCAAGGAAAAATCAGCAACGCTTTTTTTTGGCCAATTTGGAGAAGGTGTGATTACTCGGGAACGGCTCGTAGGATTTTTAGTGTATTTTCCAGGAAAAATGTGCAACGCTTTTTTTTTTGGCCAATTTCGAGAAGGTGTGATTACTCGGGAACGGCTCGTAGGATTTTTAGTGTATTTTCCAGGAAAAATCAGCAACGCTTTTTTTTGCCAATTTGGAGAAGGTGTGATTACTCGGGAACGGCTCATAAAATTTTTAGTGTATTTTCCAGGAAAAATCAGCAACGCTTTTTTTTGGCCAATTTCGAGAAGGTGTGATTACTCGGGAACGGCTCGTAGGATTTTTAGTGTATTTTCCAGGAAAAATCAGCAACGCTTTTTTTGGCCAATTTGGAGAAGATGGGATTACTCGGGAACGGCTCGTAAGATTTCTAGTGTATTTTCCAGGAAAAATCAACAAAGCTTTTTTTTGGCCAATTTGGAGAAGGTGTGATTACTCGGGAACGGCTCGTAGGATTTTTAGTGTATTTTCCAGGAAAAATCAGCAACGCTTTTTTTGGCCAATTTGGAGAAGGTGTGATTACTCGAGAACGGCTCGTAGGATTTTTAGTGTATTTTCCAGGAAAAATCAGCAACGCTTTTTTTTGGCCAATTTGGAGAAGGTATGATTACTCGGGAACGGCTCGTAGAATTTTTAGTGTATTTTCCAGGAAAAATCAGCAACGCTTTTTTTTTGGCCAATTTGGAGAAGGTGTGATTACTCGGGAACGGCTCGTAGGATTTTTAGTGTAATTTCCAGGAAAAATCAGCAACGCTTTTTTTTTGCCAATTTGGAGAAGGTGTGATTACTCGGGAACGGCTCGTAGGATTTTTAGTGTTTTTTTCCAGGAAAAATCAGCAACGCTTTTTTTTGCCAATTTGGAGAAGGTGTGATTACTCGGGAACGGCTCGTAGGATTTTTAGTGTATTTTCCTGGAAAAAGCAGCAACGCTTTTTTTTTGGCCAATTTGGAGAAGGTGTGATTACTCGGGAACGGCTCGTAGGATTTTTAGTGTATTTTCCAGGAAAAATCAGCAACGCTTTTTTTGGCCAATTTGGATAAGGTGTGATTACTCGGGAACGGCTCGTAGGATTTTTAGAGTATTTTCCAGGAAAAAGCAGCAACGTTTTTTTTTTTGGCCAATTTGGAGAAGGTGTGATTACTCGGGAACGGCTCGTAGGATTTTTAGTGTAATTTCCAGGAAAAATCAGCAACGCTTTTTTTGGCCAATTTGGAGAAGGTGTGATTACTCGGGAACGGCTCGTAGGATTTTTAGTGTATTTTCCAGGAAAAATCAGCAACGCTTTTTTTTGGCCAATTTGGAGAAGGTGTGATTACTCGGGAACTGCTCGTAGGATTTTTAGTGTATTTTCCACGAAAAATCAGCAACGCTTTTTTTTGCCAATTTGGAGAAGATGGGATTACTCCAGAACGGCTCGTAGGTTTTTTAGTGTATTTTCAAGGAAAAATCAGCAACGCTTTTTTTTTGGCCATTTCGGAGAAGATGGGATTACTCCAGAACGGCTCGTAGGTTTTTTAGTGTATTTTCAAGGAAAAATCAGCAACGCTTTTTTTTTTGGCCAATTTGGAGAAGATGGGATTACTCGGGAACGGCTCGTAGGATTTTTAGTGTAATTTCCAGGAAAAATCAGCAACGCTTTTTTTTGGCCAATTCGGAGAAGATGGGATTACTCGGGAACGGCTCGTAAGATTTTTAGTGTTTTTTCCAGGAAAAATCAGCAACGCTTTTTTTTGCCAATTTGGAGAAGGTGTGATTACTCGGGAACGGCTCATAAAATTTTTAGTGTATTTTCCAGGAAAAATCAGCAACGCTTTTTTTTGGCCAATTTGGAGAAGGTGTGATTACTCGGGAACGGCTCGTAGGATTTTTAGTGTACTTTCCAGGAAAAATCAGCAACGCTTTTTTTGGCCAATTTGGAGAAGGTGTGATTACTCGGGAACGGCTCGTAGGATTTTTAGTGTATTTTCCAGGAAAAATCAGCAACGCTTTTTTTTGCCAATTTGGAGAAGATGGGATTACTCCAGAACGGCTCGTAGGTTTTTTAGTGTATTTTCAAGGAAAAATCAGCAACGCTTTTTTTCTTGGCCATTTCGGAGAAGATGGGATTACTCCAGAACGGCTCGTAGGTTTTTTAGTGTATTTTCAAGGAAAAATCAGCAACGCTTTTTTTTTTGGCCAATTTGGAGAAGATAAGATTACTCGGGAACGGCTCGTAGGATTTTTAGTGTAATTTCCAGGAAAAATCAACAACGCTTTTTTTTGGCCAATTTGGAGAAGATGGGATTACTCGGGAACGGCTCGTAAGATTTTTAGTGTATTTTCCAGGAAAAATCAGCAACGCTTTTTTTTTGCTAATTTGGAGAAGATGGGATTACTTGGGAACGGCTCGTAGGTTTTTTAGTGTATTTTCAAGGAAAAATCAGCAACGCTTTTTTTTGGCCAATTTGGAGAAGGTGTGATTACTCGGGAACGGCTCGTAGGATTTTTAGTGTATTTTCCAGGAAAAATCAGCAACGTTTTTTTTTGGCCAATTTGGAGAAGATAAGATTAGTCGGGAACGGCTCGTAGGATTTTTAGTGTAATTTCCAGGAAAAATCAACAACGCTTTTTTTTGGCCAATTTGGAGAAGATGGGATTACTCGGGAACGGCTCGTAAGATTTTTAGTGTATTTTCCAGGAAAAATCAGCAACGCTTTTTTTTGGCCAATTTGGAGAAGGTGTGATTACTCGGGAACGGCTCGTAGGATTTTTAGTGTATTTTCCAGGAAAAATCAACAACGCTTTTTTTTTGGCCAATTTGGAGAAGGTGTGATTACTCGGGAACGGCTCGTGGGATTTTTAGTGTATTTTCCAGGAAAAATCAGCAACGCTTTTTTTGGCCAATTTGGAGAAGGTGTGATTACTCGGGAACGGCTCGTAGGATTTTTAGTGTATTTTCCAGGAAAAATCAGCAACGCTTTTTTTTGGCCAATTTGGAGAAGGTGTGATTACTCGGGAACGGCTCGTAGGATTTTTAGTGTATTTTCCAGGAAAAATCAACAACGCTTTTTTTTTGGCCAATTTGGAGAAGGTGTGATTACTCGGGAACGGCTCGTGGGATTTTTAGTGTATTTTCCAGGAAAAATCAGCAACGCTTTTTTTGGCCAATTTGGAGAAGGTGTGATTACTCGGGAACGGCTCGTAGGATTTTTAGTGTATTTTCCAGGAAAAATCAGCAACGCTTTTTTTTGGCCAATTTGGAGAAGGTGTGATTACTCGGGAACGGCTCGTAGGATTTTTAGTGTATTTTCCAGGAAAAATCAACAACGCTTTTTTTTGGGCAATTTGGAGAAGGTGTGATTACTCGGGAACGGCTCGTGGGATTTTTAGTGTATTTTCCAGGAAAAATCAGCAACGCTTTTTTTGGCCAATTTGGAGAAGGTGTGATTACTCGGGAACGGCTCGTAGGATTTTTAGTGTATTTTTCAGGAAAAATCAGCAACGCTTTTTTTTGGCCAATTCGGAGAAGTTGGGATTACTCGGGAACGGCTCGTAGGTTTTTTAGTGTATTTTTCAGGAAAAATCAGCAACGCTTTTTTTTTGCTAATTTGGAGAAGATGGGATTACTTGGGAACGGCTCGTAGGTTTTTTAGTGTATTTTCAAGGAAAAATCAGCAACGCTTTTTTTTGGCCAATTTGGAGAAGGTGTGATTACTCGGGAACGGCTCGTAGGATTTTTAGTGTATTTTCCAGGAAAAATCAGCAACGTTTTTTTTTTGGCCAATTTGGAGAAGATAAGATTACTCGGGAACGGCTCGTAGGATTTTTAGTGTAATTTCCAGGAAAAATCAACAACGCTTTTTTTTGGCCAATTTGGAGAAGATGGGATTACTCGGGAACGGCTCGTAAGATTTTTAGTGTATTTTCCAGGAAAAATCAGCAACGCTTTTTTTTGGCCAATTTGGAGAAGGTGTGATTACTCGGGAACGGCTCGTAGGATTTTTAGTGTATTTTCCAGGAAAAATCAACAACGCTTTTTTTTTGGCCAATTTGGAGAAGGTGTGATTACTCGGGAACGTGTCGTGGGATTTTTAGTGTATTTTCCAGGAAAAATCAGCAACGCTTTTTTTGGCCAATTTGGAGAAGGTGTGATTACTCGGGAACGGCTCGTAGGATTTTTAGTGTATTTTCCAGGAAAAATCAGCAACGCTTTTTTTTGGCCAATTTGGAGAAGGTGTGATTACTCGGGAACGGCTCGTAGGATTTTTAGTGTATTTTCCAGGAAAAATCAACAACGCTTTTTTTTGGCCAATTTGGAGAAGGTGTGATTACTCGGGAACGGCTCGTGGGATTTTTAGTGTATTTTCCAGGAAAAATCAGCAACGCTTTTTTTGGCCAATTTGGAGAAGGTGTGATTACTCGGGAACGGCTCGTAGGATTTTTAGTGTATTTTCCAGGAAAAATCAGCAACGCTTTTTTTTGCCAATTTGGAGAAGATGGGATTACTCGGGAACGGCTCATAAAATTTTTAATATATTTTCCAGGAAAAATCAGCAACGCTTTTTTTTGCTAATTTGGAGAAGATGGGATTACTCGGGAACGGCTCGTAGGATTTTTAGTGTAATTTCCAGGAAAAATCAGCAACGCTTTTTTTTTGCCAATTCGGAGAAGATGGGATTACTCGGGAACGGCTCGTAAGATTTTTAGTGTTTTTTCCAGGAAAAATCAGCAACGCTTTTTTTGCCAATTTGGAGAAGGTGTGATTACTCGGGAACGGCTCATAAAATTTTTAGTGTATTTTCCAGGAAAAATCAGCAACGCTTTTTTTTGGCCAATTTGGAGAAGGTGTGATTACTCGGGAACGGCTCGTAGGATTTTTAGTGTAATTTCCAGGAAAAATCAGCAACGCTTTTTTTGGCCAATTTGGAGAAGGTGTGATTACTCGGGAACGGCTCGTAGGATTTTTAGTGTATTTTCCAGGAAAAATCAGCAACGCTTTTGTTTGGCCAATTTGGAGAAGGTGTGATTACTCGGGAACTGCTCGTAGGATTTTTAGTGTATTTTCCAGGAAAAATCAGCAACGCTTTTTTTTGCCAATTTGGAGAAGATGGGATTACTCCAGAACGGCTCGTAGGTTTTTTAGTGTATTTTCAAGGAAAAATCAGCAACGCTTTTTTTTTGGCCATTTCGGAGAAGATGGGATTACTCCAGAACGGCTCGTAGGTTTTTTAGTGTATTTTCAAGGAAAAATCAGCAACACTTTTTTTTTTTGGCCAATTTGGAGAAGATGGGATTACTCGGGAACGGCTCGTAGGATTTTTAGTGTAATTTACAGGAAAAATCAGCAACGCTTTTTTTTGGCCAATTCGGAGAAGTTGGGATTACTCGGGAACGGCTCGTAGGTTTTTTAGTGTATTTTTCAGGAAAAATCAGCAACGCTTTTTTTTTGCTAATTTGGAGAAGATGGGATTACTTGGGAACGGCTCGTAGGTTTTATAGTGTATTTTCAAGGAAAAATCAGCAACGCTTTTTTTTGGCCAATTTGGAGAAGGTGTGATTACTCGGGAACGGCTCGTAGGATTTTTAGTGTATTTTCCAGGAAAAATCAGCAACGTTTTTTTTTGGCCAATTTGGAGAAGATAAGATTACTCGGGAACGGCTCGTAGGATTTTTAGTGTAATTTCCAGGAAAAATCAACAACGCTTTTTTTTGGCCAATTTGGAGAAGATGGGATTACTCGGGAACGGCTCGTAAGATTTTTAGTGTATTTTCCAGGAAAAATCAGCAACGCTTTTTTTTGGCCAATTTGGAGAAGGTGTGATTACTCGGGAACGGCTCGTAGGATTTTTAGTGTATTTTCCAGGAAAAATCAACAACGCTTTTTTTTTCGCCAATTTGGAGAAGGTGTGATTACTCGGGAACGGCTCGTGGGATTTTTAGTGTATTTTCCAGGAAAGATCAGCAACGCTTTTTTTGGCCAATTTGGAGAAGGTGTGATTACTCGGGAACGGGTCGTAGGATTTTTAGTGTATTTTCCAGGAAAAATCAGCAACGCTTTTTTTTGGCCAATTTGGAGAAGGTGTGATTACTCGGGAACTGCTCGTAGGATTTTTAGTGTATTTTCCAGGAAAAATCAGCAACGCTTTTTTTTGCCAATTTGGAGAAGATGGGATTACTCGGGAACGGCTCATAAAATTTTTAATATATTTTCCAGGAAAAATCAGCAACGCTTTTTTTTGCTAATTTGGAGAAGATGGGATTACTCGGGAACGGCTCGTAGGATTTTTAGTGTATTTTCCAGGAAAAATCAACAACGCTTTTTTTGGCCAATTTGGAGAAGGTGTGATTACTCGGGAACGGCTCGTAGGATTTTTAGTGTATTTTCCAGGAAAAATCAACAACGATTTTTTGTGCCAATTTGGAGAAGGTTTGATTACTCGGGAACGGCTCGTAGGATTTTTAGTGTATTTTCCAGGAAAAATCAGCAACGCTTTGTTTTGGCCAATTTGGAGAAGATGGGATTACTCGGGAACGGCTCGTAGGATTTTTAGTGTAATTTCCAGGAAAAATCAGCAACGCTTTTTTTTGGCCAATTTGGAGAAGGTGTGATTACTCGGGAACGGTTTGTAGGATTTTTAGTGTAATTTCCAGGAAAAATCAGCAACGCTTTTTTTTGGCCAATTTGGAGAAGATGGGATTACTCGGGAACGGCTCGTAAGATTTTTGATGTTTTTTCCAGGAAAAATCAGCAACGCTTTTTTTTGCCAATTTGGAGAAGGTGTGATTACTCGGGAACGGCTCATAAAATTTTTAATATATTTTCCAGGAAAAATCAACAACGCTTTTTTTTGGCCAATTTGGAGAAGGTGTGATTACTCGGGAACGGCTCGTAGGATTTTTAGTGTATTTTCCAGGAAAAATCAGCAACGCTTTTTTTTTGGCCAATTTGGAGAAGGTGTGATTACTCGGGAACGGCTCGTAGGATTTTTAGTGTATTTTCCAGGAAAAATCAGCAACGCTTTTTTTGGCCAATTTGAAGAAGGTGTGATTACTCCGGAACGGCTCGTAAGATTTTTAGTGTATTTTCCAGGAAAAATTAACAACGCTTTTTTTTGGCCAATTTGGAGAAGGTATGATTACTCGGGAACGGCTCGTAGGATTTTTAGTGTATTTTCCAGGAAAAATCAGCAACGCTTTTTTTCGGCCAATTTGGAGAAGGTGTGATTACTCGGGAACGGCTCGTAGGATTTTTAGTGTATTTTCCAGGAAAAATCAGCAACGCTTTTTTTGGCCAATTTGGAGAAGATGGGATTACTCGGGAACGGCTCGTAGGTTTTTTTGTGTATTTTCCAGGAAAAATCAGCAACGCTTTTTTTGGCCAATTTGGAGAAGGTGTGATTACTCGGGAACGGCTCGTAGGATTTTTAGTGTATTTTCCAGGAAAAATCAGCAACGTTTTTTTTTTGGCCAATTTGGAAAAGATGGGATTACTCGGGAACGGCTCGTAGGATTTTTAGTGTATTTTCCAGGAAAAATCAGCAACGCTTTTTTTTGGCCAATTTGGAGAAGGTGTGATTACTCGGGAACGGGTCGTGGGATTTTTTGTGTATTTTCCAGGAAAAATCAGCAACGCTTTTTTTGGCCAATTTGGAGAAGATTGGATTACTCGGGAACGGCTCGTAGGATTTTTAATATATTTTCCAGGAAAAATCAGCAACGCTTTTTTTTTTTGCTAATTTGGAGAAGATGGGATTACTTGGGAACGGCTCGTAGGTTTTTTAGTGTATTTTCAAGGAAAAATCAGCAACGCTTTTTTTTGGCCAATTTGGAGAAGGTGTGATTACTCGGGAACGGCTCGTAAGATTTTTAGTGTATTTTCCAGGAAAAATGTGCAACGCTTTTTTTTTGGCCAATTCGGAGAAGATGGGATTACTCGGGAACGGCTCGTAGGATTTTTAGTGTATTTTCCAGGAAAAATCAGCAACGCTTTTTTTTGGCCAATTTGGAGAAGGTGTGATTACTCGGGAACGGCTCGTAGGATTTTTAGTGTATTTTCCAGGAAAAATCAGCAACGTTTTTTTTTGGCCAATTTGGAGAAGATAAGATTACTCGGGAACGGCTCGTAGGATTTTTAGTGTATTTTCCAGGAAAAATCAGCAACGCTTTTTTTTTTTGCTAATTTGGAGAAGATGGGATTATTTGGGAACGGCTCGTAGGTTTTTTAGTGTATTTTCAAGGAAAAATCAGCAACGCTTTTTTTTGGCCAATTCGGAGAAGATGGGATTACTCGGGAACGGCTCGTAGGATTTTTAGTGTATTTTCCAGGAAAAATCAGCAACGCTTTTTTTTGGCCAATTTGGAGAAGGTGTGATTACTCGGGAACGGCTCGTAGGATTTTTAGTGTATTTTCCAGGAAAAATCAGCAACGTTTTTTTTTGGCCAATTTGGAGAAGATAAGATTACTCGGGAACGGCTCGTAGGATTTTTAGTGTATTTTCCAGGAAAAATCAGCAACGCTTTTTTTTGGCCAATTTGGAGAAGATGGGATTACTCGGGAACGGCTCGTAGGATTTTTAGTGTATTTTCCAGGAAAAATCAGCAACGCTTTTTTTGGCCAATTTGGAGAAGGTGTGATTACTCAGGAACGGCTCGTAGGATTTTTAGTGTATTTTCCAGGAAAAATCAACAACGCTTTTTTTGGCCAATTTGGAGAAGGTGTGATTAATCGGGAACGGCTCGTAGGTTTTTTAGTGTATTTTCCAGGAAAAATCAGCAACGCTTTTTTTTTGCCAATTTGGAGAAGGTGTGATTACTCGGGAACGGCTCGTAGGATTTTTAGTGTATTTTCCAGGAAAAATCAGCAACGCTTTTTTTTTTTGCTAATTTGGAGAAGATGGGATTATTTGGGAACGGCTCGTAGGTTTTTTAGTGTATTTTCAAGGAAAAATCAGCAACGCTTTTTTTTGGCCAATTTGGAGAAGATGGGATTACTCGGGAACGGCTCGTAGGATTTTTAGTGTATTTTCCAGGAAAAATCAGCAACGCTTTTTTTGGCCAATTTGGAGAAGGTGTGATTACTCGGGAACGGCTCGTAGGATTTTTAGTGTATTTTCCAGGAAAAATCAACAACGCTTTTTTTGGCCAATTTGGAGAAGGTGTGATTAATCGGGAACGGCTCGTAGGTTTTTTAGTGTATTTTCCAGGAAAAATCAGCAACGCTTTTTTTTTGCCAATTTGGAGAAGGTGTGATTACTCGGGAACGGCTCATAAAATTTTTAATATATTTTCCAGGAAAAATCAGCAACGCTTTTTTTTGCCAATTTGGAGAAGGTGTGATTACTCGGGAACGGCTCATAAAATTTTTAATATATTTTCCAGGAAAAATCAGCAACGCTTTTTTTTGCTAATTTGGAGAAGATGGGATTACTCGGGAACGGCTCATAAAATTTTTAATATATTTTCCAGGAAAAATCATCAACGTTTTTTTTTGGCCAATTTGGAGAAGATGGGATTACCGGGAACGGCTCGTAGGATTTTAAGTGTAATTTCCAGGAAAAATCAGCAACGCTTTTTTTTGGCCAATTTGGAGAAGGTGTGATTACTCGGGAACGGCTCGTAGGATTTTTAGTGTATTTTCCAGGAAAAATCAACAACGCTTTTTTTTGGCCAATTTGGAGAAGGTGTGAATACTCGGGAACGGCTCGTAGGATTTTTAGTGTATTTTCCAGGAAAAATCAGCAACGCTTTTTTTGGCCAATTTGGAGAAGGTGTGATTACTCGGGAACGGCTCGTAGGATTTTTAGTGTATTTTCCAGGAAAAATCAGCAACGCTTTTTTTTGGCCAATTTGGAGAAGATGGGATTACTCGGGAACAGCTCGTAGGATTTTTAGTGTAATTTCCAGGAAAAATCAGCAACGCTTTTTTTTGGCCAATTTGGAGAAGTAGGGATTACTCGGGAACGGCTCGTAGGTTTTTTAGTGTATTTTCCAGGAAAAATCAGAAACGCTTTTTTTGGCCAATTTGGAGAAGGTTTGATTACTCGGGAACGGCTCGTAGGATTTTTAGTGTATTTTCCAGGAAAAATCAACAACGCTTTTTTTGGCCAATTTGGAGAAGGTGTGATTACTCGGGAACGGCTCGTAGGATTTTTAGTGTATTTTCCAGGAAAAATCAGCAACGCTTTTTTTGGCCAATTTGGAGAAGATGGGATTACTCGGGAACGGCTCGTAGGTTTTTTAGTGTATTTTCCAGGAAAAATCAGAAACGCTTTTTTTTGGCCAATTTGGAGAAGTAGGGATTACTCGGGAACGGCTCGTAGGTTTTTTAGTGTATTTTCCAGGAAAAATCAACAACGCTTTTTTTGGCCAATTTGGAGAAGGTGTGATTACTCGGGAACGGCTCGTAGGATTTTTAGTGTATTTTCCAGGAAAAATCAGCAACGCTTTTTTTGGCCAATTTGGAGAAGATGGGATTACTCGGGAACGGCTCGTAGGTTTTTTAGTGTATTTTCCAGGAAAAATCAGCAACGCTTTTTTTTTTGCCAATTTGGAGAAGGTGTGATTACTCGGGAACGGCTCGTAGGATTTTTAGTGTATTTTCCAGGAAAAATCATCAACGCTTTTTTTTGGCCAATTTGGAGAAGATGGGATTACTCGGGAACGGCTCGTAGGATTTTTAGTGTATTTTCCAGGAAAAATCAGCAACGCTTTTTTTTGGCCAATTCGGAGAAGATGGGATTACTCGGGAACGGCTCGTAGGATTTTTAGTGTATTTTCCAGGAAAAATCAGCAACGCTTTTTTTTGGCCAATTTGGAGAAGGTGTGATTACTCGGGAACGGCTCGTAGGATTTTTAGTGTATTTTCCAGGAAAAATCAGCAACGTTTTTTTTTGGCCAATTTGGAGAAGATAAGATTACTCGGGAACGGCTCGTAGGATTTTTAGTGTATTTTCCAGGAAAAATCAGCAACGCTTTTTTTTTTTTGCTAATTTGGAGAAGATGGGATTATTTGGGAACGGCTCGTAGGTTTTTTAGTGTATTTTCAAGGAAAAATCAGCAACGCTTTTTTTTGGCCAATTCGGAGAAGATGGGATTACTCGGGAACGGCTCGTAGGATTTTTAGTGTATTTTCCAGGAAAAATCAGCAACGCTTTTTTTTGGCCAATTTGGAGAAGGTGTGATTACTCGGGAACGGCTCGTAGGATTTTTAGTGTATTTTCCAGGAAAAATCAGCAACGTTTTTTTTTGGCCAATTTGGAGAAGATAAGATTACTCGGGAACGGCTCGTAGGATTTTTAGTGTATTTTCCAGGAAAAATCAGCAACGCTTTTTTTTGGCCAATTTGGAGAAGATGGGATTACTCGGGAACGGCTCGTAGGATTTTTAGTGTATTTTCCAGGAAAAATCAGCAACGCTTTTTTTGGCCAATTTGGAGAAGGTGTGATTACTCAGGAACGGCTCGTAGGATTTTTAGTGTATTTTCCAGGAAAAATCAACAACGCTTTTTTTGGCCAATTTGGAGAAGGTGTGATTAATCGGGAACGGCTCGTAGGTTTTTTAGTGTATTTTCCAGGAAAAATCAGCAACGCTTTTTTTTTGCCAATTTGGAGAAGGTGTGATTACTCGGGAACGGCTCGTAGGATTTTTAGTGTATTTTCCAGGAAAAATCAGCAACGCTTTTTTTTTTTGCTAATTTGGAGAAGATGGGATTATTTGGGAACGGCTCGTAGGTTTTTTAGTGTATTTTCAAGGAAAAATCAGCAACGCTTTTTTTTGGCCAATTTGGAGAAGATGGGATTACTCGGGAACGGCTCGTAGGATTTTTAGTGTATTTTCCAGGAAAAATCAGCAACGCTTTTTTTGGCCAATTTGGAGAAGGTGTGATTACTCGGGAACGGCTCGTAGGATTTTTAGTGTATTTTCCAGGAAAAATCAACAACGCTTTTTTTGGCCAATTTGGAGAAGGTGTGATTAATCGGGAACGGCTCGTAGGTTTTTTAGTGTATTTTCCAGGAAAAATCAGCAACGCTTTTTTTTTGCCAATTTGGAGAAGGTGTGATTACTCGGGAACGGCTCATAAAATTTTTAATATATTTTCCAGGAAAAATCAGCAACGCTTTTTTTTGCCAATTTGGAGAAGGTGTGATTACTCGGGAACGGCTCATAAAATTTTTAATATATTTTCCAGGAAAAATCAGCAACGCTTTTTTTTGCTAATTTGGAGAAGATGGGATTACTCGGGAACGGCTCATAAAATTTTTAATATATTTTCCAGGAAAAATCATCAACGTTTTTTTTTGGCCAATTTGGAGAAGATGGGATTACCGGGAACGGCTCGTAGGATTTTAAGTGTAATTTCCAGGAAAAATCAGCAACGCTTTTTTTTGGCCAATTTGGAGAAGGTGTGATTACTCGGGAACGGCTCGTAGGATTTTTAGTGTATTTTCCAGGAAAAATCAACAACGCTTTTTTTTGGCCAATTTGGAGAAGGTGTGAATACTCGGGAACGGCTCGTAGGATTTTTAGTGTATTTTCCAGGAAAAATCAGCAACGCTTTTTTTGGCCAATTTGGAGAAGGTGTGATTACTCGGGAACGGCTCGTAGGATTTTTAGTGTATTTTCCAGGAAAAATCAGCAACGCTTTTTTTTGGCCAATTTGGAGAAGATGGGATTACTCGGGAACAGCTCGTAGGATTTTTAGTGTAATTTCCAGGAAAAATCAGCAACGCTTTTTTTTGGCCAATTTGGAGAAGTAGGGATTACTCGGGAACGGCTCGTAGGTTTTTTAGTGTATTTTCCAGGAAAAATCAGAAACGCTTTTTTTGGCCAATTTGGAGAAGGTTTGATTACTCGGGAACGGCTCGTAGGATTTTTAGTGTATTTTCCAGGAAAAATCAACAACGCTTTTTTTGGCCAATTTGGAGAAGGTGTGATTACTCGGGAACGGCTCGTAGGATTTTTAGTGTATTTTCCAGGAAAAATCAGCAACGCTTTTTTTGGCCAATTTGGAGAAGATGGGATTACTCGGGAACGGCTCGTAGGTTTTTTAGTGTATTTTCCAGGAAAAATCAGAAACGCTTTTTTTTGGCCAATTTGGAGAAGTAGGGATTACTCGGGAACGGCTCGTAGGTTTTTTAGTGTATTTTCCAGGAAAAATCAACAACGCTTTTTTTGGCCAATTTGGAGAAGGTGTGATTACTCGGGAACGGCTCGTAGGATTTTTAGTGTATTTTCCAGGAAAAATCAGCAACGCTTTTTTTGGCCAATTTGGAGAAGATGGGATTACTCGGGAACGGCTCGTAGGTTTTTTAGTGTATTTTCCAGGAAAAATCAGCAACGCTTTTTTGTTTGCCAATTTGGAGAAGGTGTGATTACTCGGGAACGGCTCGTAGGATTTTTAGTGTATTTTCCAGGAAAAATCATCAACGCTTTTTTTGGCCAATTTGAAGAAGGTGTGATTACTCCGGAACGGCTCGTAAGATTTTTAGTGTATTTTCCAGGAAAAATCAACAACGCTTTTTTTTGGCCAATTTGGAGAAGATGGGATTACTCGGGAACGGCTCGTAGGATTTTTAGTGTATTTTCCAGGAAAAATCAGCAACGCTTTTTTTTGGCCAATTTGGAGAAGGTGTGATTACTCGGGAACGGCTCGTAGGATTTTTAGTGTATTTTCCAGGAAAAATCAGCAACGCTTTTTTTGGCCAATTTGGAGAAGATGGGATTACTCGGGAACGGCTCGTAGGTTTTTTTGTGTATTTTCCAGGAAAAATCAGCAACGCTTTTTTTGGCCAATTTGGAGAAGGTGTGATTACTCGGGAACGGCTCGTAGGATTTTTAGTGTATTTTCCAGGAAAAATCAGCAACGTTTTTTTTTGGCCAATTTGGAGAAGATGGGATTACTCGGGAACGGCTCGTAGGATGTTTAGTGTATTTTCCAGGAAAAATTAGCAACGCTTTTTTTTGGCCAATTTGGAGAAGGTGTGATTACTCGGGAACGGCTCGTGGGATTTTTTGTGTATTTTCCAGGAAATTTGGAGAAGGTGTGATTACTCGGGAACGGCTCATAAAATTTTGAATATATTTTCCAGGAAAAATCAGCAACGCTTTTTTTTGCCAATTTGGAGAAGGTGTGATTACTCGGGAACGGCTCATAAAATTTTTAATATAATTTCCAGGAAAAATCAGCAACGCTTTTTTTTGCTAATTTGGAGAAGATGGGATTACTCGGGAACGGCTCATAAAATTTTTAATATATTTTCCAGGAAAAATCATCAACGTTTTTTTTTGGCCAATTTGGAGAAGATGGGATTACCGGGAACGGCTCGTAGGATTTTAAGTGTAATTTCCAGGAAAAATCAGCAACGCTTTTTTTTGGCCAATTTGGAGAAGGTGTGATTACTCGGGAACGGCTCGTAGGATTTTTAGTGTATTTTCCAGGAAAAATCAACAACGCTTTTTTTTGGCCAATTTGGAGAAGGTGTGAATACTCGGGAACGGCTCGTAGGATTTTTAGTGTATTTTCCAGGAAAAATCAGCAACGCTTTTTTTGGCCAATTTGGAGAAGGTGTGATTACTCGGGAACGGCTCGTAGGATTTTTAGTGTATTTTCCAGGAAAAATCAGCAACGCTTTTTTTTGGCCAATTTGGAGAAGATGGGATTACTCGGGAACAGCTCGTAGGATTTTTAGTGTAATTTCCAGGAAAAATCAGCAACGCTTTTTTTTGGCCAATTTGGAGAAGTAGGGATTACTCGGGAACGGCTCGTAGGTTTTTTAGTGTATTTTCCAGGAAAAATCAGAAACGCTTTTTTTGGCCAATTTGGAGAAGGTTTGATTACTCGGGAACGGCTCGTAGGATTTTTAGTGTATTTTCCAGGAAAAATCAACAACGCTTTTTTTGGCCAATTTGGAGAAGGTGTGATTACTCGGGAACGGCTCGTAGGATTTTTAGTGTATTTTCCAGGAAAAATCAGCAACGCTTTTTTTGGCCAATTTGGAGAAGATGGGATTACTCGGGAACGGCTCGTAGGTTTTTTAGTGTATTTTCCAGGAAAAATCAGAAACGCTTTTTTTTGGCCAATTTGGAGAAGTAGGGATTACTCGGGAACGGCTCGTAGGTTTTTTAGTGTATTTTCCAGGAAAAATCAACAACGCTTTTTTTGGCCAATTTGGAGAAGGTGTGATTACTCGGGAACGGCTCGTAGGATTTTTAGTGTATTTTCCAGGAAAAATCAGCAACGCTTTTTTTGGCCAATTGGAGAAGATGGATTACTCGGGAACGGCTCGTAGGTTTTTTAGTGTATTTTCCAGGAAAAATCAGCAACGCTTTTTTTTTTGCCAATTTGGAGAAGGTGTGATTACTCGGGAACGGCTCGTAGGATTTTTAGTGTATTTTCCAGGAAAAATCATCAACGCTTTTTTTGGCCAATTTGAAGAAGGTGTGATTACTCCGGAACGGCTCGTAAGATTTTTAGTGTATTTTCCAGGAAAAATCAACAACGCTTTTTTTTGGCCAATTTGGAGAAGATGGGATTACTCGGGAACGGCTCGTAGGATTTTTAGTGTATTTTCCAGGAAAAATCAGCAACGCTTTTTTTTGGCCAATTTGGAGAAGGTGTGATTACTCGGGAACGGCTCGTAGGGATTTTTAGTGTATTTTCCAGGAAAAATCAGCAACGCTTTTTTTTGGCCAATTTGGAGAAGATGGGATTACTCGGGAACGGCTCGTAGGTTTTTTTGTGTATTTTCCAGGAAAAATCAGCAACGCTTTTTTTGGCCAATTTGGAGAAGGTGTGATTACTCGGGAACGGCTCGTAGGATTTTTTAGTGTATTTTCCAGGAAAAATCAGCAACGTTTTTTTTTGGCCAATTTGGAGAAGATGGGATTACTCGGGAACGGCTCGTAGGATGTTTAGTGTATTTTCCAGGAAAAATTAGCAACGCTTTTTTTTGGCCAATTTGGAGAAGGTGTGATTACTCGGGAACGGCTCGTGGGATTTTTTGTGTATTTTCCAGGAAAAATCAGCCACGCTTTTTTTGGCCAATTTGGAGAAGATTGGATTACTCGGGAACGGCTCGTAGGATTTTTAATATATTTTCCAGGAAAAATCAGCAACGCTTTTTTTTTTTGCTAATTTGGAGAAGATGGGATTACTTGGGAACGGCTCGTAGGTTTTTTAGTGTATTTTCAAGGAAAAATCAGCAACGCTTTTTTTGGCCAATTTGGAGAAGGTGTGATTACTCGGGAACGGCTCGTAAGATTTTTAGTGTATTTTCCAGGAAAAATGTGCAACGCTTTTTTTTTGGCCAATTCGGAGAAGATGGGATTACTCGGGAACGGCTCGTAGGATTTTTAGTGTATTTTCCAGGAAAAATCAACAACGCTTTTTTTTGGCCAATTTGGAGAAGGTGTGATTACTCGGGAACGGCTCGTAGGATTTTTAGTGTATTTTCCAGGAAAAATCAGCAACGTTTTTTTTTTTGGCCAATTTGGAGAAGATAAGATTACTCGGGAACGGCTCGTAGGATTTTAGTGTATTTTTCCAGGAAAAATCAGCAACGCTTTTTTTTTTTGCTAATTTGGAGAAGATGGGATTACTTGGGAACGGCTCGTAGGTTTTTTAGTGTATTTTCAAGGAAAAATCAGCAACGCTTTTTTTTGGCCAATTGGAGAAGATGGGATTACTCGGGAACGGCTCGTAGGATTTTAGTGTATTTTCAGGAAAAATCAGCAACGCTTTTTTTGGCCAATTTGGAGAAGGTGTGATTACTCGGGAACGGCTCGTAGGATTTTTAGTGTATTTTCAGGAAAAATCAACAACGCTTTTTTGGCCAATTTGGAGAAGGTGTGATTACTCGGGAACGGCTCGTAGGTTTTTTAGTGTATTTTCCAGGAAAAATCAGCAACGCTTTTTTTTGCCAATTTGGAGAAGGTGTGATTACTCGGAACGGCTCATAAAATTTTAATATATTTTCCAGGAAAAATCAGCAACGCTTTTTTTTGCCAATTTGAGAAGGTGTGATTACTCGGGAACGGCTCATAAAATTTTTAATATATTTTCCAGGAAAAATCAGCAACGCTTTTTTTTGCTAATTTGGAGAAGATGGGATTACTCGGGAACGGCTCATAAAATTTTTATTATATTTTCCAGGAAAAATCATCAACGTTTTTTTTTGGCCAATTTGGAGAAGATGGGATTACTCGGGAACGGCTCGTAGGATTTTAAGTGTAATTTCCTGGAAAAATCAGCAACGCTTTTTTTTTGGCCAATTTGAGAAGGTGTGATTACTCGGGAACGGCTCGTAGGATTTTTAGTGTATTTTCCAGGAAAAATCAACAACGCTTTTTTTTGGCCAATTTGGAGAAGGTGTGAATACTCGGGAACGGCTCGTAGGATTTTTAGTGTATTTTCCAGGAAAAATCAGCAACGCTTTTTTTGGCCAATTTGGAGAAGGTGTGATTACTCGGGAACGGCTCGTAGGATTTTTAGTGTATTTTCCAGGAAAAATCAGCAACGCTTTTTTTTTGGCCAATTTGGAGAAGATGGGATTACTCGGGAACAGCTCGTAGGATTTTTAGTGTAATTTCCAGGAAAAATCAGCAACGCTTTTTTTTGGCCAATTTGGAGAAGTAGGGATTACTCGGGAACGGCTCGTAGGTTTTTTAGTGTATTTTCCAGGAAAAATCAGAAACGCTTTTTTTGGCCAATTTGGAGAAGGTGTGATTACTCGGGAACGGCTCGTAGGATTTTTAGTGTATTTTCCAGGAAAAATCAACAACGCTTTTTTTGGCCAATTTGGAGAAGGTGTGATTACTCGGGAACGGCTCGTAGGATTTTTAGTGTATTTTCCAGGAAAAATCAGCAACGCTTTTTTTGGCCAATTTGGAGAAGATGGGATTACTCGGGAACGGCTCGTAGGATTTTAAGTGTATTTTCCAGGAAAAATCAGCAACGCTTTTTTTTTTGCTAATTTGGAGAAGATGGGATTACTCGGGAACGGCTCGTAAGATTTTTAGTGTTTTTTCCAGGAAAAATCAGCAACGCTTTTTTTTGCCAATTTGGAGAAGGTGTGATTACTCGGGAACGGCTCATAAAACTTTTAATATATTTTCCAGGAAAAATCAGCAACGCTTTTTTTTTGCTAATTTGGAGAAGATGGGATTACTCGGGAACGGCTCATAAAACTTTTAATATATTTTCCAGGAAAAATCAGCAACGCTTTTTTTTGGCCAATTTGGAGAAGGTGTGATTACTCGGGAACGGCTCGTTAGATTTTTAGTGTATTTTCCAGGAAAAATCAGCAACGCTTTTTTTTGCCAATTTGGAGAAGGTGTGATTACTCGGGAACGGCTCGTAAGATTTTTAGTGTATTTTCCAGGAAAAATCAACAACGCTTTTTTTGGCCAATTTGGAGAAGCTGTGATTACTCGGGAACGGCTCGTAGGATTTTTAGTGTATTTTCCAGGAAAAATCAGCAACGCTTTTTTTTGCCAATTTGGAGAAGGTGTGATTACTCGGGAACGGCTCGTAGGATTTTTAGTGTATTTTCCAGGAAAAATCAGCAACGCTTTTTTTGGCCAATTCGGAGAAGATGGGATTACTCGGGAACGGCTCGTAGGTTTTTTAGTGTATTTTCAAGGAAAAATCAGCAACGCTTTTTTTTGGCCAATTTGGAGAAGATGGGATTACTCGGGAACGGCTCGTAGGATTTTTAGTGTATTTTCCAGGAAAAATCAGCAACGCTTTTTTTGCCAATTTGGAGAAGGTGTGATTACTCGGGAACGGCTCGTAGGATTTTTAGTGTATTTTCCAGGAAAAAGCAGCAACGCTTTTTTTTGGCCAATTTGGAGAAGGTGTGATTACTCGGGAACGGCTCGTAGGATTTTTAGTGTATTTTCCAGGAAAAATCAGCAACGCTTTTTTTGGCCAATTTGGAGAAGGTGTGATTACTCGGGAACGGCTCGTAGGATTTTTAGTGTATTTTCCAGGAAAAAGCAGCAACGCTTTTTTTTTGGCCAATTTGGAGAAGGTGTGATTACTCGGGAACGGCTCGTAGGATTTTTAGTGTATTTTCCAGGAAAAATCAGCAACGCTTTTTTTGGCCAATTTGGAGAAGATGGGATTACTCGGGAACGGCTCGTAGGATTTTTAGTGTATTTTCCAGGAAAAATCAGCAACGCTTTTTTTTGGCCAATTTGGAGAAGATGGGATTACTCGGGAACGGCTCGTAGGATTTTTAGTGTATTTTCCAGGAAAAAACAGCAACGCTTTTTTTTGGCCAATTTGGAGAAGGTGTGATTACTCGGGAACGGCTCGTAGGATTTTTAGTGTATTTTCCAGGAAAAATCAGCAACGCTTTTTTTTGGCCAATTTGGAGAAGGTGTGATTACTCGGGAACGGCTCATAAGATTTTTAGTGTTTTTTCCAGGAAAAATCAGCAACGCTTTTTTTTTCCAATTTGGAGAAGGTGTGATTACTCGGGAACGGCTCATAAAATTTTTAATATATTTTCCAGGAAAAATCAGCAACGCTTTTTTTTTTTGCTAATTTGGAGAAGATGGGATTACTTGGGAACGGCTCGTAGGTTTTTTAGTGTATTTTCAAGGAAAAATCAGCAACGCTTTTTTTTGGCCAATTTGGAGAAGGTGTGATTACTCGGGAACGGCTCGTAAGATTTTTGATGTTTTTTCCAGGAAAAATCAGCAACGCTTTTTTTTGCCAATTTGGAGAAGGTGTGATTACTCGGGAACGGCTCATAAAATTTTTAATATATTTTCCAGGAAAAATCAGCAACGCTTTTTTTTGCTAATTTGGAGAAGATGGGATTAATCGGGAACGGCTCGTAGGATTTTTAGTGTATTTTCCAGGAAAAATCAGCAACGCTTTTTTTTGGCCAATTTGGAGAAGGTGTGATTACTCGGGAACGGATCGTAGGATTTTTAGTGCATTTCCCAGGAAAAATCAGCAACGCTTTTTTTGGCCAATTTGGAGAAGGTGTGATTACTCCGGAACGGCTCGTAAGATTTTTGATGTTTTTTCCAGGAAAAATCAGCAACGCTTTTTTTTGCCAATTTGGAGAAGGTGTGATTACTCGGGAACGGCTCGTAGGTTTTTTAATATATTTTCCAGGAAAAATCAGCAACGCTTTTTTTTTTTGCTAATTTGGAGAAGATGGGATTACTCGGGAACGGCTCGTAAGATTTTTAGTGTTTTTTCCAGGAAAAATCAGCAACGCTTTTTTTTGCCAATTTGGAGAAGGTGTGATTACTCGGGAACGGCTCGTAGGATTTTTAGTGTATTTTCCAGGAAAAATCAGCAACGCTTTTTTTTGGCCAATTTGGAGAAGATGGGATTACTCGGGAACGGCTCGTAGGATTTTTAGTGTATTTTCCAGGAAAAATCAGCAACGTTTTTTTTGGCCAATTTGGAGAAGGTGTGATTACTCGGGAACGGCTCGTAGGATTTTTAGTGTATTTTCCAGGAAAAATCAGCAACGCTTTTTTTGGCCAATTTGGAGAAGGTGTGATTACTCGGGAACGGCTCGTAGGATTTTTAGTGTATTTTCCAGGAAAAATCAGCAACGCTTTTTTTTGCCAATTTGGAGAAGATGGGATTACTCGGGAACGGCTCGTAGGATTTTTAGTGTAATTTCCAGGAAAAATCAGCAACGCTTTTTTTTTGCCAATTTGGAGAAGGTGTGATTACTCGGGAACGGCTCGTAGGATTTTTAGTGTATTTTCCAGGAAAAATCAGCAACGCTTTTTTTTTTTGCTAATTTGGAGAAGATGAGATTACTTGGGAACGGCTCGTAGGTTTTTTAGTGTATTTTCAAGGAAAAATCAGCAACGCTTTTTTTTGGCCAATTTGGAGAAGATGGGATTACTCGGGAACGGCTCGTAGGATTTTTAGTGTAATTTCCAGGAAAAATCAGCAACGCTTTTTTTTGGCCAATTTGGAGAAGATGGGATTACTCGGGAACGGCTCGTAGGATTTTTAGTGTATTTTCCAGGAAAAATCAGCAACGCTTTTTTTTTGGCCAATTTGGAGAAGGTGTGATTACTCGGGAACGGCTCGTAGGATTTTTAGTGTATTTTCCAGGAAAAATCAGCAACGCTTTTTTTTGGCCAATTTGGAGAAGATGGGATTACTCGGGAATGGCTCGTAAGATTTTTAGTGTATTTTCCAGGAAAAATCAGCAACGCTTTTTTTTGGCCAATTCGGAGAAGGTGTGATTACTCGGGAACGGCTCGTAAGATTTTTAGTGTATTTTCCAGGAAAAATCAGCAACGCTTTTTTTTGGCCAATTCGGAGAAGGTGTGATTACTCGGGAACGGCTCGTAGGATTTTTAGTGTATTTTCCAGGAAAAATCAGCAACGCTTTTTTTTGCCAATTTGGAGAAGGTGTGATTACTCGGGAACGGCTCATAAAATTTTTAATATATTTTCCAGGAAAAATCAGCAACGTTTTTTTTGGCCAATTTGGAGAAGGTGTGATTACTCGGGAACGGCTCGTAGGATTTTTAGTGTATTTTCCAGGAAATATCAGCAACGCTTTTTTTGGCCAATTTGGAGAAGGTGTGATTACTCGGGAACGGCTCGTAGGATTTTTAGTGTATTTTCCAGGAAAAATCAGCAACGCTTTTTTTTGCCAATTTGGAGAAGATGGGATTACTCGGGAACGGCTCGTAGGATTTTTAGTGTAATTTCCAGGAAAAATCAGCAACGCTTTTTTTTGCCAATTTGGAGAAGGTGTGATTACTCGGGAACGGCTCGTAGGATTTTTAGTGTAATTTCCAGGAAAAATCAGAACGCTTTTTTTGGCCAATTTGGAGAAGGTGGGATTACTCGGGAACGGCTCGTAGGATTTTTAGTGTATTTTCCAGGAAAAATCAGCAACGCTTTTTTTGGCCAATTTGGAGAAGGTGTGATTACTCGGGAACGGCTCGTAAGATTTTTAGTGTTTTTTCCAGGAAAAATCAGCAACGCTTTTTTTGGCCAATTTGGAGAAGGTGTGATTACTCGGAAACGGCTCATAAAATTTTTAATATATTTTCCAGGAAAAATCAGCAACGCTTTTTTTTTGGCTAATTTGGAGAAGATGGGATTACTTGGGAACGGCTCGTAGGTTTTTTAGTGTATTTTCAAGGAAAAATCAGCAACGCTTTTTTTTGGCCAATTTGGAGAAGGTGTGATTACTCGGGAACGGCTCGTAGGATTTTTAGTGTATTTTCCAGGAAAAATCAGCAACGCTTTTTTTGGCCAATTTGGAGAAGGTGTGATTACTCGGGAACGGCTCGTAGGATTTTTAGTGTATTTTCCAGGAAAAATCAGCAACGCTTTTTTTTGCCAATTTGGAGAAGATGGGATTACTCGGGAACGGCTCGTAGGATTTTTAGTGTAATTTCCAGGAAAAATCAGCAACGCTTTTTTTTGCCAATTTGGAGAAGGTGTGATTACTCGGGAACGGCTCGTAGGATTTTTAGTGTATTTTCCAGGAAAAATCAGCAACGCTTTTTTTTTTTGCTAATTTGGAGAAGATGAGATTACTTGGGAACGGCTCGTAGGTTTTTTAGTGTATTTTCAAGGAAAAATCAGCAACGCTTTTTTTTGGCCAATTTGGAGAAGATGGGATTACTCGGGAACGGCTCGTAGGATTTTTAGTGTAATTTCCAGGAAAAATCAGCAACGCTTTTTTTGGCCAATTTGGAGAAGATGGGATTACTCGGGAACGGCTCGTAGGATTTTTAGTGTATTTTCCAGGAAAAATCAGCAACGCTTTTTTTTTGGCCAATTTGGAGAAGGTGTGATTACTCGGGAACGGCTCGTAGGATTTTTAGTGTATTTTCCAGGAAAAATCAGCAACGCTTTTTTTTGGCCAATTTGGAGAAGATGGGATTACTCGGGAATGGCTCGTAAGATTTTTAGTGTATTTTCCAGGAAAAATCAGCAACGCTTTTTTTTGGCCAATTCGGAGAAGGTGTGATTACTCGGGAACGGCTCGTAAGATTTTTAGTGTATTTTCCAGGAAAAATCAGCAACGCTTTTTTTTGGCCAATTCGGAGAAGGTGTGATTACTCGGGAACGGCTCGTAGGATTTTTAGTGTATTTTCCAGGAAAAATCAGCAACGCTTTTTTTTGCCAATTTGGAGAAGGTGTGATTACTCGGGAACGGCTCATAAAATTTTTAATATATTTTCCAGGAAAAATCAGCAACGTTTTTTTTGGCCAATTTGGAGAAGGTGTGATTACTCGGGAACGGCTCGTAGGATTTTTAGTGTATTTTCCAGGAAATATCAGCAACGCTTTTTTTGGCCAATTTGGAGAAGGTGTGATTACTCGGGAACGGCTCGTAGGATTTTTAGTGTATTTTCCAGGAAAAATCAGCAACGCTTTTTTTTGCCAATTTGGAGAAGATGGGATTACTCGGGAACGGCTCGTAGGATTTTTAGTGTAATTTCCAGGAAAAATCAGCAACGCTTTTTTTTGCCAATTTGGAGAAGGTGTGATTACTCGGGAACGGCTCGTAGGATTTTTAGTGTAATTTCCAGGAAAAATCAGCAACGCTTTTTTTGGCCAATTTGGAGAAGGTGGGATTACTCGGGAACGGCTCGTAGGATTTTTAGTGTATTTTCCAGGAAAAATCAGCAACGCTTTTTTTGGCCAATTTGGAGAAGGTGTGATTACTCGGGAACGGCTCGTAAGATTTTTAGTGTTTTTTCCAGGAAAAATCAGCAACGCTTTTTTTGGCCAATTTGGAGAAGGTGTGATTACTCGGAAACGGCTCATAAAATTTTTAATATATTTTCCAGGAAAAATCAGCAACGCTTTTTTTTTGGCTAATTTGGAGAAGATGGGATTACTTGGGAACGGCTCGTAGGTTTTTTAGTGTATTTTCAAGGAAAAATCAGCAACGCTTTTTTTTGGCCAATTTGGAGAAGGTGTGATTACTCGGGAACGGCTCGTAAGATTTTTGATGTTTTTTCCAGGAAAAATCAGCAACGCTTTTTTTTGCCAATTTGGAGAAGGTGTGATTACTCGGGAACGGCTCATAAAATTTTTAATATATTTTCCAGGAAAAATCAGCAACGCTTTTTTTTTTGCTAATTTGGAGAAGATGGGATTACTCGGGAACGGCTCGTAAGATTTTTAGTGTATTTTCCAGGAAAAATCAGCAACGCTTTTTTTTGGCCAATTTGGAGAAGGTGTGATTACTCGGGAACGGCTCGTAGGATTTTTAGTGTATTTTCCAGGAAAAATCAACAACGCTTTTTTTTGGCCAATTTGGAGAAGATGGGATTACTCGGGAACGGCTCGTAGGATTTTAAGTGTATTTTCCAGGAAAAATCAGCAACGCTTTTTTTTGCTAATTTGGAGAAGATGGGATTACTCGGGAACGGCTCGTAGGTTTTTTAGTGTATTTTCCAGGAAAAATCAGCAACGCTTTTTTTGGCCAATTTGGAGAAGGTGTGATTACTCGGGAACGGCTCGTAAGATTTTTAGTGTATTTTCCAGGAAAAATCAGCAACGTTTTTTTTTTGCCAATTTGGAGAAGGTGTGATTACTCGGGAACGGCTCGTAGGATTTTTAGTGTATTTTCCAGGAAAAATCAGCAACGCTTTTTTTTGGCCAATTTGGAGAAGTTGGGATTACTCGGGAACGGCTCGTAGGTTTTTTAGTGTATTTTCCAGGAAAAATCAACAACGCTTTTTTTTGGCCAATTTGGAGAAGGTGTGATTACTCGGGAACGGCTCGTAGGATTTTTAGTGTATTTTCCAGGAAAAATCAGCAACGCTTTTTTTGGCCAATTTGGAGAAGGTGTGATTACTCGGGAACGGCTCGTAGGTTTTTTTTTAGTGTATTTTCCAGGAAAAATCAACAACGCTTTTTTTTGGCCAATTTGGAGAAGGTGTGATTACTCGGGAACGGCTCGTAGGTTTTTTAGCGTATTTTCCAGGAAAAATCAACAACGCTTTTTTTTGGCCAATTTGGAGAAGGTGTGATTACTCGGGAACGGCTCGTAGGATTTTTAGTGTATTTTCCAGGAAAAATCAGCAACGTTTTTTTTTGCCAATTTGGAGAAGGTGTGATTACTCGGGAACGGCTCGTAGGATTTTTAGTGTATTTTCCAGGAAAAATCAGCAACGCTTTTTTTTGGCCAATTTGGAGAAGTTGGGATTACTCGGGAACGGCTCGTAGGTTTTTTAGTGTATTTTCCAGGAAAAATCAACAACGCTTTTTTTTGGCCAATTTGGAGAAGGTGTGATTACTCGGGAACGGCTCGTAGGATTTTTAGTGTATTTTCCAGGAAAAATCAGCAACGCTTTTTTTGGCCAATTTGGAGAAGATGGGATTACTCGGGAACGGCTCGTAGGTTTTTTAGTGTATTTTCCAGGAAAAATCAGCAACGCTTTTTTTGGCCAATTTGGAGAAGGTGTGATTACTCGGGAACGGCTCGTAGGTTTTTTAGTGTATTTTCCAGGAAAAATCAACAACGCTTTTTTTTGGCCAATTTGGAGAAGGTGTGATTACTCGGGAACGGCTCGTAGGTTTTTTAGTGTATTTTCCAGGAAAAATCAACAACGCTTTTTTTTGGCCAATTTGGAGAAGGTGTGATTACTCGGGAACGGCTCGTAGGATTTTTAGTGTATTTTCCAGGAAAAATCAGCAACGCTTTTTTTGGCCAATTTGGAGAAGGTGTGATTACTCGGGAACGGCTCGTAGGATTTTTAGTGTATTTTCAAGGAAAAATCAGCAACGCTTTTTTTGGCCAATTTGGAGAAGGTGTGATTACTCGGGAACGGCTCGTAGGATTTTTAGTGTATTTTCCAGGAAAAATCAGCAACGCTTTTTTTTGCCAATTTGGAGAAGATGGGATTACTCGGGAACGGCTCGTAGGTTTTTTAGTGTATTTTCAAGGAAAAATCAGCAACGCTTTTTTTTTGGCCAATTTGGAGAAGATGGGATTACTCGGGAACGGCTCGTAGGATTTTTAGTGTAATTTCCAGGAAAAATCAGCAACGCTTTTTTTTGGCCAATTTGGAGAAGATGGGATTACTCGGGAACGGCTCGTAGGATTTTTAGTGTATTTTCCAGGAAAAATCAGCAACGCTTTTTTTTTGGCCAATTTGGAGAAGGTGTGATTACTCGGGAACGGCTCGTAGGATTTTTAGTGTATTTTCCAGGAAAAATCAGCAACGCTTTTTTTTGGCCAATTTGGAGAAGATGGGATTACTCGGGAATGGCTCGTAAGATTTTTAGTGTATTTTCCAGGAAAAATCAGCAACGCTTTTTTTTGGCCAATTCGGAGAAGGTGTGATTACTCGGGAACGGCTCGTAAGATTTTTAGTGTATTTTCCAGGAAAAATCAGCAACGCTTTTTTTTGGCCAATTCGGAGAAGGTGTGATTACTCGGGAACGGCTCGTAGGATTTTTAGTGTATTTTCCAGGAAAAATCAGCAACGCTTTTTTTTGCCAATTTGGAGAAGGTGTGATTACTCGGGAACGGCTCATAAAATTTTTAATATATTTTCCAGGAAAAATCAGCAACGTTTTTTTTGGCCAATTTGGAGAAGGTGTGATTACTCGGGAACGGCTCGTAGGATTTTTAGTGTATTTTCCAGGAAATATCAGCAACGCTTTTTTTGACCAATTTGGAGAAGGTGTGATTACTCGGGAACGGCTCGTAGGATTTTTAGTGTATTTTCCAGGAAAAATCAGCAACGCTTTTTTTTGCCAATTTGGAGAAGATGGGATTACTCGGGAACGGCTCGTAGGATTTTTAGTGTAATTTCCAGGAAAAATCAGCAACGCTTTTTTTTGCCAATTTGGAGAAGGTGTGATTACTCGGGAACGGCTCGTAGGATTTTTAGTGTAATTTCCAGGAAAAATCAGCAACGCTTTTTTTGGCCAATTTGGAGAAGGTGGGATTACTCGGGAACGGCTCGTAGGATTTTTAGTGTATTTTCCAGGAAAAATCAGCAACGCTTTTTTTGGCCAATTTGGAGAAGGTGTGATTACTCGGGAACGGCTCGTAAGATTTTTAGTGTTTTTTCCAGGAAAAATCAGCAACGCTTTTTTTGGCCAATTTGGAGAAGGTGTGATTACTCGGGAACGGCTCATAAAATTTTTAATATATTTTCCAGGAAAAATCAGCAACGCTTTTTTTTTGGCTAATTTGGAGAAGATGGGATTACTTGGGAACGGCTCGTAGGTTTTTTAGTGTATTTTCAAGGAAAAATCAGCAACGCTTTTTTTTGGCCAATTTGGAGAAGGTGTGATTACTCGGGAACGGCTCGTAAGATTTTTGATGTTTTTTCCAGGAAAAATCAGCAACGCTTTTTTTTGCCAATTTGGAGAAGGTGTGATTACTTGGGAACGGCTCATAAAATTTTTAATATATTTTCCAGGAAAAATCAGCAACGCTTTTTTTTTTGCTAATTTGGAGAAGATGGGATTACTCGGGAACGGCTCGTAAGATTTTTAGTGTATTTTCCAGGAAAAATCAGCAACGCTTTTTTTGGCCAATTTGGAGAAGGTGTGATTACTCGGGAACGGCTCGTAGGATTTTTAGTGTATTTTCCAGGAAAAATCAACAACGCTTTTTTTTGGCCAATTTGGAGAAGATGGGATTACTCGGGAACGGCTCGTAGGATTTTAAGTGTATTTTCCAGGAAAAATCAGCAACGCTTTTTTTTGCTAATTTGGAGAAGATGGGATTACTCGGGAACGGCTCGTAGGTTTTTTAGTGTATTTTCCAGGAAAAATCAGCAACGCTTTTTTTGGCCAATTTGGAGAAGGTGTGATTACTCGGGAACGGCTCGTAAGATTTTTAGTGTATTTTCCAGGAAAAATCAGCAACGTTTTTTTTTGCCAATTTGGAGAAGGTGTGATTACTCGGGAACGGCTCGTAGGATTTTTAGTGTATTTTCCAGGAAAAATCAGCAACGCTTTTTTTTGGCCAATTTGGAGAAGTTGGGATTACTCGGGAACGGCTCGTAGGTTTTTTAGTGTATTTTCCAGGAAAAATCAACAACGCTTTTTTTTGGCCAATTTGGAGAAGGTGTGATTACTCGGGAACGGCTCTAGGATTTTTAGTGTATTTTCCAGGAAAAATCAGCAACGCTTTTTTTGGCCAATTTGGAGAAGGTGTGATTACTCGGGAACGGCTCGTAGGATTTTTAGTGTATTTTCAAGGAAAAATCAGCAACGCTTTTTTTGGCCAATTTGGAGAAGGTGTGATTACTCGGGAACGGCTCGTAGGATTTTTAGTGTATTTTCAAGGAAAAATCAGCAACGCTTTTTTTGGCCAATTTGGAGAAGGTGTGATTACTCGGGAACGGCTCGTAGGATTTTTAGTGTATTTTCCAGGAAAAATCAGCAACGCTTTTTTTTGCCAATTTGGAGAAGATGGGATTACTCGGGAACGGCTCGTAGGATTTTTAGTGTATTTTCCAGGAAAAATCAGCAACGCTTTTTTTTGCCAATTTGGAGAAGATGGGATTACTCGGGAACGGCTCGTAGGATTTTTAGTGTAATTTCCAGGAAAAATCAGCAACGCTTTTTTTGGCCAATTTGGAGAAGGTGTGATTACTCCGGAACGGCTCGTAAGATTTTTGATGTTTTTTCCAGGAAAAATCAGCAACGCTTTTTTTTGCCAATTTGGAGAAGGTGTGATTACTCGGGAACGGCTCGTAGGTTTTTTAATATATTTTCCAGGAAAAATCAGCAACGCTTTTTTTTTTGCTAATTTGGAGAAGATGGGATTACTCGGGAACGGCTCGTAAGATTTTTAGTGTTTTTTCCAGGAAAAATCAGCAACGCTTTTTTTTGCCAATTTGGAGAAGGTGTGATTACTCGGGAACGGCTCGTAGGATTTTTAGTGTATTTTCCAGGAAAAATCAGCAACGTTTTTTTTGGCCAATTTGGAGAAGGTGTGATTACTCGGGAACGGCTCGTAGGATTTTTAGTGTATTTTCCAGGAAAAATCAGCAACGCTTTTTTTTTTGCTAATTTGGAGAAGATGAGATTACTTGGGAACGGCTCGTAGGTTTTTTAGTGTATTTTCAAGGAAAATTCAGCAACGCTTTTTTTTGGCCAATTTGGAGAAGATGGGATTACTCGGGAACGGCTCGTAGGATTTTTAGTGTAATTTCCAGGAAAAATCAGCAACGCTTTTTTTTGGCCAATTTGGAGAAGATGGGATTACTCGGGAACGGCTCTTAGGATTTTTAGTGTATTTTCCAGGAAAAATCAGCAACGCTTTTTTTTTGGCCAATTTGGAGAAGGTGTGATTACTCGGGAACGGCTCGTAGGATTTTTAGTGTATTTTCCAGGAAAAATCAGCAACGCTTTTTTTTGGCCAATTTGGAGAAGATGGGATTACTCGGGAATGGCTCGTAAGATTTTTAGTGTATTTTCCAGGAAAAATCAGCAACGCTTTTTTTTGGCCAATTCGGAGAAGGTGTGATTACTCGGGAACGGCTCGTAAGATTTTTAGTGTATTTTCCAGGAAAATTCAGCAACGCTTTTTTTTGGCCAATTTGGAGAAGGTGTGATTACTCGGGAACGGCTCGTAGGATTTTTAGTGTATTTTCCAGGAAAAATCAGCAACGCTTTTTTTGCCAATTTGGAGAAGGTGTGATTACTCGGGAACGGCTCATAAAATTTTTAATATATTTTCCAGGAAAAATCAGCAACGTTTTTTTTGGCCAATTTGGAGAAGGTGTGATTACTCGGGAACGGCTCGTAGGATTTTTAGTGTATTTTCCAGGAAAAATCAGCAACGCTTTTTTTGGCCAATTTGGAGAAGGTGTGATTACTCGGGAACGGCTCGTAGGATTTTTAGTGTATTTTCCAGGAAAAATCAGCAACGCTTTTTTTTGCCAATTTGGAGAAGATGGGATTACTCGGGAACGGCTCGTAGGATTTTTAGTGTAATTTCCAGGAAAAATCAGCAACGCTTTTTTTTGCCAATTTGGAGAAGGTGTGAATACTCGGGAACGGCTCGTAGGATTTTTAGTGTAATTTCCAGGAAAAATCAGCAACGCTTTTTTTGGCCAATTTGGAGAAAGTGGGATTACTCGGGAACGGCTCGTAGGATTTTTAGTGTATTTTCCAGGAAAAATCAGCAACGCTTTTTTTGGCCAATTTGGAGAAGGTGTGATTACTCGGGAACGGCTCGTAGGTTTTTTAGTGTATTTTCCAGGAAAAATCAGCAACGCTTTTTTTTGCCAATTTGGAGAAGGTGTGATTACTCGGGAACGGCTCATAAAATTTTTAATATATTTTCCAGGAAAAATCAGCAACGCTTTTTTTTGCCAATTTGGAGAAGGTGTGATTACTCGGGAACGGCTCATAAAATTTTTAATATATTTTCCAGGAAAAATCAGCAACGCTTTTTTTTTGCTAATTTGGAGAAGATGGGATTACTCGGGAACGGCTCATAAAATTTTTAATATATTTGCCAGGAAAAATCATCAACGTTTTTTTTTGGCCAATTTGGAGAAGATGGGATTACTCGGGAACGGCTCGTAGGATTTTAAGTGTAATTTCCAGGAAAAATCAGCAACGCTTTTTTTTGGCCAATTTGGAGAAGGTGTGATTACTCGGGAACGGCTCGTAGGATTTTTAGTGTATTTTCCAGGAAAAATCAACAACGCTTTTTTTTGGCCAATTTGGAGAAGGTGTGAATACTCGGGAACGGCTCGTAGGATTTTTAGTGTATTTTCCAGGAAAAATCAGCAACGCTTTTTTTGGCCAATTTGGAGAAGGTGTGATTACTCGGGAACGGCTCGTAGGATTTTTAGTGTATTTTCCAGGAAAAATCAGCAACGCTTTTTTTTGGCCAATTTGGAGAAGATGGGATTACTCGGGAACAGCTCGTAGGATTTTTAGTGTAATTTCCAGGAAAAATCAGCAACGCTTTTTTTTGGCCAATTTGGAGAAGTAGGGATTACTCGGGAACGGCTCGTAGGTTTTTTAGTGTATTTTCCAGGAAAAATCAGAAACGCTTTTTTTGGCCAATTTGGAGAAGGTGTGATTACTCGGGAACGGCTCGTAGGATTTTTAGTGTATTTTCCAGGAAAAATCAACAACGCTTTTTTTGGCCAATTTGGAGAAGGTGTGATTACTCGGGAACGGCTCGTAGGATTTTTAGTGTATTTTCCAGGAAAAATCAGCAACGCTTTTTTTGGCCAATTTGGAGAAGATGGGATTACTCGGGAACGGCTCGTAGGATTTTAAGTGTATTTTCCAGGAAAAATCAGCAACGCTTTTTTTTTTTGCTAATTTGGAGAAGATGGGATTACTCGGGAACGGCTCGTAAGATTTTTAGTGTTTTTTCCAGGAAAAATCAGCAACGCTTTTTTTTGCCAATTTGGAGAAGGTGTGATTACTCGGGAACGGCTCATAAAACTTTTAATATATTTTCCAGGAAAAATCAGCAACGCTTTTTTTTTGCTAATTTGGAGAAGATGGGATTACTCGGGAACGGCTCATAAAACTTTTAATATATTTTCCAGGAAAAATCAGCAACGCTTTTTTTTGGCCAATTTGGAGAAGGTGTGATTACTCGGGAACGGCTCGTTAGATTTTTAGTGTATTTTCCAGGAAAAATCAGCAACGCTTTTTTTTGCCAATTTGGAGAAGGCGTGATTACTCGGGAACGGCTCGTAAGATTTTTAGTGTATTTTCCAGGAAAAATCAACAACGCTCTTTTTGGCCAATTTGGAGAAGCTGTGATTACTCGGGAACGGCTCGTAGGATTTTTAGTGTATTTTCCAGGAAAAATCAGCAACGCTTTTTTTTGCCAATTTGGAGAAGGTGTGATTACTCGGGAACGGCTCGTAGGATTTTTAGTGTATTTTCCAGGAAAAATCAGCAATGCTTTTTTTGGCCAATTCGGAGAAGATGGGATTACTCGGGAACGGCTCGTAGGTTTTTTAGTGTATTTTCAAGGAAAAATCAGCAACGCTTTTTTTTGGCCAATTTGGAGAAGATGGGATTACTCGGGAACGGCTCGTAGGATTTTTAGTGTATTTTCCAGGAAAAATCAGCAACGCTTTTTTTGCCAATTTGGAGAAGGTGTGATTACTCGGGAACGGCTCGTAGGATTTTTAGTGTATTTTCCAGGAAAAAGCAGCAACGCTTTTTTTTGGCCAATTTGGAGAAGGTGTGATTACTCGGGAACGGCTCGTAGGATTTTTAGTGTATTTTCCAGGAAAAATCAGCAACGCTTTTTTTGGCCAATTTGGAGAAGGTGTGATTACTCGGGAACGGCTCGTAGGATTTTTAGTGTATTTTCCAGGAAAAAGCAGCAACGCTTTTTTTTTTGCCAATTTGGAGAAGGTGTGATTACTCGGGAACGGCTCGTAGGATTTTTAGTGTATTTTCCAGGAAAAATCAGCAACGCTTTTTTTGGCCAATTTGGAGAAGATGGGATTACTCGGGAACGGCTCGTAGGATTTTTAGTGTATTTTCCAGGAAAAATCAGCAACGCTTTTTTTTGGCCAATTTGGAGAAGATGGGATTACTCAGGAACGGCTCGTAGGATTTTTAGTGTATTTTCCAGGAAAAAACAGCAACGCTTTTTTTTGGCCAATTTGGAGAAGGTGTGATTACTCGGGAACGGCTCGTAGGATTTTTAGTGTATTTTCCAGGAAAAATCAGCAACGCTTTTTTTTTGGCCAATTTGGAGAAGGTGTGATTACTCGGGAACGGCTCATAAGATTTTTAGTGTTTTTTTCAGGAAAAATCAGCAACGCTTTTTTTTCCAATTTGGAGAAGGTGTGATTACTCGGGAACGGCTCATAAAATTTTTAATATATTTTCCAGGAAAAATCAGCAACGCTTTTTTTTTGCTAATTTGGAGAAGATGGGATTACTTGGGAACGGCTCGTAGGTTTTTTAGTGTATTTTCAAGGAAAAATCAGCAACGCTTTTTTTTTGGCCAATTTGGAGAAGGTGTGATTACTCGGGAACGGCTCGTAAGATTTTTGATGTTTTTTCCAGGAAAAATCAGCAACGCTTTTTTTTGCCAATTTGGAGAAGGTGTGATTACTCGGGAACGGCTCATAAAATTTTTAATATATTTTCCAGGAAAAATCAGCAACGCTTTTTTTTGCTAATTTGGAGAAGATGGGATTACTCGGGAACGGCTCGTAGGATTTTTAGTGTATTTTCCAGGAAAAATCAGCAACGCTTTTTTTTTGGCCAATTTGGAGAAGGTGTGATTACTCGGGAACGGCTCGTAGGATTTTTAGTGCATTTTCCAGGAAAAATCAGCAACGCTTTTTTTGGCCAATTTGGAGAAGGTGTGATTACTCCGAAACGGCTCGTAAGATTTTTGATGTTTTTTCCAGGAAAAATCAGCAACGCTTTTTTTTGCCAATTTGGAGAAGGTGTGATTACTCGGGAACGGCTCGTAGGTTTTTTAATATATTTTCCAGGAAAAATCAGCAACGCTTTTTTTTTTGCTAATTTGGAGAAGATGGGATTACTCGGGAACGGCTCGTAAGATTTTTAGTGTTTTTTCCAGGAAAAATCAGCAACGCTTTTTTTTGCCAATTTGGAGAAGGTGTGATTACTCGGGAACGGCTCGTAGGATTTTTAGTGTATTTTCCAGGAAAAATCAGCAACGCTTTTTTTTGGCCAATTTGGAGAAGATGGGATTACTCGGGAACGGCTCGTAGGATTTTTAGTGTATTTTCCAGGAAAAATCAGCAACGTTTTTTTGGCCAATTTGGAGAAGGTGTGATTACTCGGGAACGGCTCGTAGGATTTTTAGTGTATTTTCCAGGAAAAATCAGCAACGCTTTTTTTGGCCAATTTGGAGAAGGTGTGATTACTCGGGAACGGCTCGTAGGATTTTTAGTGTATTTTCCAGGAAAAATCAGCAACGCTTTTTTTTGCCAATTTGGAGAAGATGGGATTACTCGGGAACGGCTCGTAGGATTTTTAGTGTAATTTCCAGGAAAAATCAGCAACGCTTTTTTTTGCCAATTTGGAGAAGGTGTGATTACTCGGGAACGGCTCGTAGGATTTTTAGTGTATTTTCCAGGAAAAATCAGCAACGCTTTTTTTTTTTTGCTAATTTGGAGAAGATGAGATTACTTGGGAACGGCTCGTAGGTTTTTTAGTGTATTTTCAAGGAAAAATCAGCAACGCTTTTTTTTGGCCAATTTGGAGAAGATGGGATTACTCGGGAACGGCTCGTAGGATTTTTAGTGTAATTTCCAGGAAAAATCAGCAACGCTTTTTTTTGGCCAATTTGGAGAAGATGGGATTACTCGGGAACGGCTCGTAGGATTTTTAGTGTATTTTCCAGGAAAAATCAGCAACGCTTTTTTTTTGGCCAATTTGGAGAAGGTGTGATTACTCGGGAACGGCTCGTAGGATTTTTAGTGTATTTTCCAGGAAAAATCAGCAACGCTTTTTTTTGCCAATTTGGAGAAGATGGGATTACTCGGGAACGGCTCGTAGGATTTTTAGTGTAATTTCCAGGAAAAATCAGCAACGCTTTTTTTTGCCAATTTGGAGAAGGTGTGATTACTCGGGAACGGCTCGTAGGATTTTTAGTGTAATTTCCAGGAAAAATCAGCAACGCTTTTTTTGGCCAATTTGGAGAAGGTGTGATTACTCGGGAACGGCTCGTAGGATTTTTAGTGTATTTTCCAGGAAAAATCAGCAACGCTTTTTTTTGCCAATTTGGAGAAGGTGTGATTACTCGGGAACGGCTCATAAAATTTTTAATATATTTTCCAGGAAAAATCAGCAACGTTTTTTTTTGGCCAATTTGGAGAAGGTGTGATTACTCGGGAACGGCTCGTAGGATTTTTAGTGTATTTTCCAGGAAAAATCAACAACGCTTTTTTTTGGCCAATTTGGAGAAGGTGTGAATACTCGGGAACGGCTCGTAGGATTTTTAGTGTATTTTCCAGGAAAAATCAGCAACGCTTTTTTTGGCCAATTTGGAGAAGGTGTGATTACTCGGGAACGGCTCGTAGGATTTTTAGTGTATTTTCCAGGAAAAATCAGCAACGCTTTTTTTTGGCCAATTTGGAGAAGATGGGATTACTCGGGAACAGCTCGTAGGATTTTTAGTGTAATTTCCAGGAAAAATCAGCAACGCTTTTTTTTGGCCAATTTGGAGAAGTAGGGATTACTCGGGAACGGCTCGTAGGTTTTTTAGTGTATTTTCCAGGAAAAATCAGAAACGCTTTTTTTGGCCAATTTGGAGAAGGTGTGATTACTCGGGAACGGCTCGTAGGATTTTTAGTGTATTTTCCAGGAAAAATCAACAACGCTTTTTTTGGCCAATTTGGAGAAGGTGTGATTACTCGGGAACGGCTCGTAGGATTTTTAGTGTATTTTCCAGGAAAAATCAGCAACGCTTTTTTTGGCCAATTTGGAGAAGATGGGATTACTCGGGAACGGCTCGTAGGATTTTAAGTGTATTTTCCAGGAAAAATCAGCAACGCTTTTTTTTTTTGCTAATTTGGAGAAGATGGGATTACTCGGGAACGGCTCGTAAGATTTTTAGTGTTTTTTCCAGGAAAAATCAGCAACGCTTTTTTTTGCCAATTTGGAGAAGGTGTGATTACTCGGGAACGGCTCATAAAACTTTTAATATATTTTCCAGGAAAAATCAGCAACGCTTTTTTTTTGCTAATTTGGAGAAGATGGGATTACTCGGGAACGGCTCATAAAACTTTTAATATATTTTCCAGGAAAAATCAGCAACGCTTTTTTTTGGCCAATTTGGAGAAGGTGTGATTACTCGGGAACGGCTCGTTAGATTTTTAGTGTATTTTCCAGGAAAAATCAGCAACGCTTTTTTTTGCCAATTTGGAGAAGGCGTGATTACTCGGGAACGGCTCGTAAGATTTTTAGTGTATTTTCCAGGAAAAATCAACAACGCTCTTTTTGGCCAATTTGGAGAAGCTGTGATTACTCGGGAACGGCTCGTAGGATTTTTAGTGTATTTTCCAGGAAAAATCAGCAACGCTTTTTTTTGCCAATTTGGAGAAGGTGTGATTACTCGGGAACGGCTCGTAGGATTTTTAGTGTATTTTCCAGGAAAAATCAGCAACGCTTTTTTTGGCCAATTCGGAGAAGATGGGATTACTCGGGAACGGCTCGTAGGTTTTTTAGTGTATTTTCAAGGAAAAATCAGCAACGCTTTTTTTTGGCCAATTTGGAGAAGATGGGATTACTCGGGAACGGCTCGTAGGATTTTTAGTGTATTTACCAGGAAAAATCAGCAACGCTTTTTTTGCCAATTTGGAGAAGGTGTGATTACTCGGGAACGGCTCGTAGGATTTTTAGTGTATTTTCCAGGAAAAAGCAGCAACGCTTTTTTTTGGCCAATTTGGAGAAGGTGTGATTACTCGGGAACGGCTCGTAGGATTTTTAGTGTATTTTCCAGGAAAAATCAGCAACGCTTTTTTTGGCCAATTTGGAGAAGGTGTGATTACTCGGGAACGGCTCGTAGGATTTTTAGTGTATTTTCCAGGAAAAAGCAGCAACGCTTTTTTTTTTTGCCAATTTGGAGAAGGTGTGATTACTCGGGAACGGCTCGTAGGATTTTTAGTGTATTTTCCAGGAAAAATCAGCAACGCTTTTTTTGGCCAATTTGGAGAAGATGGGATTACTCGGGAACGGCTCGTAGGATTTTTAGTGTATTTTCCAGGAAAAATCAGCAACGCTTTTTTTTGGCCAATTTGGAGAAGATGGGATTACTCAGGAACGGCTCGTAGGATTTTTAGTGTATTTTCCAGGAAAAAACAGCAACGCTTTTTTTTGGCCAATTTGGAGAAGGTGTGATTACTCGGGAACGGCTCGTAGGATTTTTAGTGTATTTTCCAGGAAAAATCAGCAACGCTTTTTTTTTGGCCAATTTGGAGAAGGTGTGATTACTCGGGAACGGCTCATAAGATTTTTAGTGTTTTTTTCAGGAAAAATCAGCAACGCTTTTTTTTCCAATTTGGAGAAGGTGTGATTACTCGGGAACGGCTCATAAAATTTTTAATATATTTTCCAGGAAAAATCAGCAACGCTTTTTTTTTGCTAATTTGGAGAAGATGGGATTACTTGGGAACGGCTCGTAGGTTTTTTAGTGTATTTTCAAGGAAAAATCAGCAACGCTTTTTTTTTGGCCAATTTGGAGAAGGTGTGATTACTCGGGAACGGCTCGTAAGATTTTTGATGTTTTTTCCAGGAAAAATCAGCAACGCTTTTTTTTGCCAATTTGGAGAAGGTGTGATTACTCGGGAACGGCTCATAAAATTTTTAATATATTTTCCAGGAAAAATCAGCAACGCTTTTTTTTGCTAATTTGGAGAAGATGGGATTACTCGGGAACGGCTCGTAGGATTTTTAGTGTATTTTCCAGGAAAAATCAGCAACGCTTTTTTTTTGGCCAATTTGGAGAAGGTGTGATTACTCGGGAACGGCTCGTAGGATTTTTAGTGCATTTTCCAGGAAAAATCAGCAACGCTTTTTTTGGCCAATTTGGAGAAGGTGTGATTACTCCGGAACGGCTCGTAAGATTTTTGATGTTTTTTCCAGGAAAAATCAGCAACGCTTTTTTTTGCCAATTTGGAGAAGGTGTGATTACTCGGGAACGGCTCGTAGGTTTTTTAATATATTTTCCAGGAAAAATCAGCAACGCTTTTTTTTTGCTAATTTGGAGAAGATGGGATTACTCGGGAACGGCTCGTAAGATTTTTAGTGTTTTTTCCAGGAAAAATCAGCAACGCTTTTTTTTGCCAATTTGGAGAAGGTGTGATTACTCGGGAACGGCTCGTAGGATTTTTAGTGTATTTTCCAGGAAAAATCAGCAACGCTTTTTTTTGGCCAATTTGGAGAAGATGGGATTACTCGGGAACGGCTCGTAGGATTTTTAGTGTATTTTCCAGGAAAAATCAGCAACGTTTTTTTGGCCAATTTGGAGAAGGTGTGATTACTCGGGAACGGCTCGTAGGATTTTTAGTGTATTTTCCAGGAAAAATCAGCAACGCTTTTTTTGGCCAATTTGGAGAAGGTGTGATTACTCGGGAACGGCTCGTAGGATTTTTAGTGTATTTTCCAGGAAAAATCAGCAACGCTTTTTTTTGCCAATTTGGAGAAGATGGGATTACTCGGGAACGGCTCGTAGGATTTTTAGTGTAATTTCCAGGAAAAATCAGCAACGCTTTTTTTTGCCAATTTGGAGAAGGTGTGATTACTCGGGAACGGCTCGTAGGATTTTTAGTGTATTTTCCAGGAAAAATCAGCAACGCTTTTTTTTTTTGCTAATTTGGAGAAGATGAGATTACTTGGGAACGGCTCGTAGGTTTTTTAGTGTATTTTCAAGGAAAAATCAGCAACGCTTTTTTTTGGCCAATTTGGAGAAGATGGGATTACTCGGGAACGGCTCGTAGGATTTTTAGTGTAATTTCCAGGAAAAATCAGCAACGCTTTTTTTTGGCCAATTTGGAGAAGATGGGATTACTCGGGAACGGCTCGTAGGATTTTTAGTGTATTTTCCAGGAAAAATCAGCAACGCTTTTTTTTTGGCCAATTTGGAGAAGGTGTGATTACTCGGGAACGGCTCGTAGGATTTTTAGTGTATTTTCCAGGAAAAATCAGCAACGCTTTTTTTTGGCCAATTTGGAGAAGATGGGATTACTCGGGAATGGCTCGTAAGACTTTTAGTGTATTTTCCAGGAAAAATCAGCAACGCTTTTTTTTGGCCAATTCGGAGAAGGTGTGATTACTCGGGAACGGCTCGTAAGATTTTTAGTGTATTTTCCAGGAAAAATCAGCAACGCTTTTTTTTGGCCAATTCGGAGAAGGTGTGATTACTCGGGAACGGCTCGTAGGATTTTTAGTGTATTTTCCAGGAAAAATCAGCAACGCTTTTTTTTGCCAATTTGGAGAAGGTGTGATTACTCGGGAACGGCTCATAAAATTTTTAATATATTTTCCAGGAAAAATCAGCAACGTTTTTTTTTGGCCAATTTGGAGAAGGTGTGATTACTCGGGAACGGCTCGTAGGATTTTTAGTGTATTTTCCAGGAAATATCAGCAACGCTTTTTTTGGCCAATTTGGAGAAGGTGTGATTACTCGGGAACGGCTCGTAGGATTTTTAGTGTATTTTCCAGGAAAAATCAGCAACGCTTTTTTTTGCCAATTTGGAGAAGATTGGATTACTCGGGAACGGCTCGTAGGATTTTTAGTGTAATTTCCAGGAAAAATCAGCAACGCTTTTTTTTGCCAATTTGGAGAAGGTGTGATTACTCGGGAACGGCTCGTAGGATTTTTAGTGTAATTTCCAGGAAAAATCAGCAACGCTTTTTTTGGCCAATTTGGAGAAGGTGGGATTACTCGGGAACGGCTCGTAGGATTTTTAGTGTATTTTCCAGGAAAAATCAGCAACGCTTTTTTTGGCCAATTTGGAGAAGGTGTGATTACTCGGGAACGGCTCGTAAGATTTTTAGTGTTTTTTCCAGGAAAAATCAGCAACGCTTTTTTTGGCCAATTTGGAGAAGGTGTGATTACTCGGGAACGGCTCATAAAATTTTTAATATATTTTCCAGGAAAAATCAGCAACGCTTTTTTTTTGGCTAACTTGGAGAAGATGGGATTACTTGGGAACGGCTCGTAGGTTTTTTAGTGTATTTTCAAGGAAAAAATCAGCAACGCTTTTTTTTGCCAATTTGGAGAAGATGGGATTACTCGGGAACGGCTCGTAAGATTTTTAGTGTAATTTCCAGGAAAAATCAGCAACGCTTTTTTTGCCAATTTGGAGAAGGTGTGATTACTCGGGAACGGCTCATAAAATTTTTAATATATTTTCCAGGAAAAATCAGCAACGCTTTTTTTTTTGCTAATTTGGAGAAGATGGGATTACTCGGGAACGGCTCGTAAGATTTTTAGTGTATTTTCCAGGAAAAATCAGCAACGCTTTTTTTTGGCCAATTTGGAGAAGGTGTGATTACTCGGGAACGGCTCGTAGGATTTTTAGTGTATTTTCCAGGAAAAATCAACAACGCTTTTTTTTGGCCAATTTGGAGAAGATGGGATTACTCGGGAACGGCTCGTAGGATTTTAAGTGTATTTTCCAGGAAAAATCAGCAACGCTTTTTTTTGCTAATTTGGAGAAGATGGGATTACTCGGGAACGGCTCGTAGGTTTTTTAGTGTATTTTCCAGGAAAAATCAGCAACGCTTTTTTTGGCCAATTTGGAGAAGGTGTGATTACTCGGGAACGGCTCGTAAGATTTTTAGTGTATTTTCCAGGAAAAATCAGCAACGTTTTTTTTTTGCCAATTTGGAGAAGGTGTGATTACTCGGGAACGGCTCGTAGGATTTTTAGTGTATTTTCCAGGAAAAATCAGCAACGCTTTTTTTTGGCCAATTTGGAGAAGTTGGGATTACTCGGGAACGGCTCGTAGGTTTTTTAGTGTATTTTCCAGGAAAAATCAACAACGCTTTTTTTTGGCCAATTTGGAGAAGGTGTGATTACTCGGGAACGGCTCGTAGGATTTTTAGTGTATTTTCCAGGAAAAATCAGCAACGCTTTTTTTGGCCAATTTGGAGAAGGTGTGATTACTCGGGAACGGCTCGTAGGATTTTTAGTGTATTTTCAAGGAAAAATCAGCAACGCTTTTTTTGGCCAATTTGGAGAAGGTGTGATTACTCGGGAACGGCTTGTAGGATTTTTAGTGTATTTTCAAGGAAAAATCAGCAACGCTTTTTTTGGCCAATTTGGAGAAGGTGTGATTACTCGGGAACGGCTCGTAGGATTTTTAGTGTATTTTCCAGGAAAAATCAGCAACGCTTTTTTTTGCCAATTTGGAGAAGATGGGATTACTCGGGAACGGCTCGTAGGATTTTTAGTGTATTTTCCAGGAAAAATCAGCAACGCTTTTTTTGGCCAATTTGGAGAAGGTGTGATTACTCGGGAACGGCTCGTAGGATTTTTAGTGTATTTTCCAGGAAAAATCAGCAACGCTTTTTTTTGCCAATTTGGAGAAGATGGGATTACTCGGGAACGGCTCGTAGGATTTTTAGTGTAATTTCCAGGAAAAATCAGCAACGCTTTTTTTGGCCAATTTGGAGAAGGTGTGATTACTCCGGAACGGCTCGTAAGATTTTTGATGTTTTTTCCAGGAAAAATCAGCAACGCTTTTTTTTGCCAATTTGGAGAAGGTGTGATTACTCGGGAACGGCTCGTAGGTTTTTTAATATATTTTCCAGGAAAAATCAGCAACGCTTTTTTTTTTGCTAATTTGGAGAAGATGGGATTACTCGGGAACGGCTCGTAAGATTTTTAGTGTTTTTTCCAGGAAAAATCAGCAACGCTTTTTTTTGCCAATTTGGAGAAGGTGTGATTACTCGGGAACGGCTCGTAGGATTTTTAGGGTATTTTCCAGGAAAAATCAGCAACGCTTTTTTTGGCCAATTTGGAGAAAATGGGATTACTCGGGAACGGCTCGTAGGATTTTTAGTGTATTTTCCAGGAAAAATCAGCAACGTTTTTTTTGGCCAATTTGGAGAAGGTGTGATTACTCGGGAACGGCTCGTAGGATTTTTAGTGTATTTTCCAGGAAAAATCAGCAACGCTTTTTTTGGCCAATTTGGAGAAGGTGTGATTACTCGGGAACGGCTCGTAGGATTTTTAGTGTATTTTCCAGGAAAAATCAGCAACGCTTTTTTTTGCCAATTTGGAGAAGATGGGATTACTCGGGAACGGCTCGTAGGATTTTTAGTGTAATTTCCAGGAAAAATCAGCAACGCTTTTTTTTGCCAATTTGGAGAAGGTGTGATTACTCGGGAACGGCTCGTAGGATTTTTAGTGTATTTTCCAGGAAAAATCAGCAACGCTTTTTTTTGCTAATTTGGAGAAGATGAGATTACTTGGGAACGGCTCGTAGGTTTTTTAGTGTATTTTCAAGGAAAATTCAGCAACGCTTTTTTTTGGCCAATTTGGAGAAGATGGGATTACTCGGGAACGGCTCGTAGGATTTTTAGTGTAATTTCCAGGAAAAATCAGCAACGCTTTTTTTTTGGCCAATTTGGAGAAGATGGGATTACTCGGGAACGGCTCTTAGGATTTTTAGTATATTTTCCAGGAAAAATCAGCAACGCTTTTTTTTGGCCAATTTGGAGAAGGTGTGATTACTCGGGAACGGCTCGTAGGATTTTTAGTGTATTTTCCAGGAAAAATCAGCAACGCTTTTTTTTTGGCCAATTTGGAGAAGATGGGATTACTCGGGAATGGCTCGTAAGATTTTTAGTGTATTTTCCAGGAAAAATCAGCAACGCTTTTTTTTGGCCAATTCGGAGAAGGTGTGATTACTCGGGAACGGCTCGTAAGATTTTTAGTGTATTTTCCAGGAAAAATCAGCAACGCTTTTTTTTGGCCAATTCGGAGAAGGTGTGATTACTCGGGAACGGCTCGTAGGATTTTTAGTGTATTTTCCAGGAAAAATCAGCAACGCTTTTTTTTGCCAATTTGGAGAAGGTGTGATTACTCGGGAACGGCTCATAAAATTTTTAATATATTTTCCAGGAAAAATCAGCAACGTTTTTTTTGGCCAATTTGGAGAAGGTGTGATTACTCGGGAACGGCTCGTAGGATTTTTAGTGTATTTTCCAGGAAAAATCAGCAACGCTTTTTTTGGCCAATTTGGAGAAGGTGTGATTACTCGGGAACGGCTCGTAGGATTTTTAGTGTATTTTCCAGGAAAAATCAGCAACGCTTTTTTTTGCCAATTTGGAGAAGATGGGATTACTCGGGAACGGCTCGTAGGATTTTTAGTGTAATTTCCAGGAAAAATCAGCAACGCTTTTTTTTGCCAATTTGGAGAAGGTGTGATTACTCGGGAACGGCTCGTAGGATTTTTAGTGTAATTTCCAGGAAAAATCAGCAACGCTTTTTTTGGCCAATTTGGAGAAGGTGGGATTACTCGGGAACGGCTCGTAGGATTTTTAGTGTATTTTCCAGGAAAAATCAGCAACGCTTTTTTTGGCCAATTTGGAGAAGGTGTGATTACTCGGGAACGGCTCGTAAGATTTTTAGTGTTTTTTCCAGGAAAAATCAGCAACGCTTTTTTTGGCCAATTTGGAGAAGGTGTGATTACTCGGGAACGGCTCATAAAATTTTTAATATATTTTCCAGGAAAAATCAGCAACGCTTTTTTTTTGGCTAATTTGGAGAAGATGGGATTACCTGGGAACGGCTCGTAGGTTTTTTAGTGTATTTTCAAGGAAAAATCTGCAACGCTTTTTTTTGGCCAATTTGGAGAAGGTGTGATTACTCGGGAACGGCTCGTAAGATTTTTGATGTATTTTCCAGGTAAAATCAGCAACGCTTTTTTTTGCCAATTTGGAGAAGGTGTGATTACTCGGGAACGGCTCATAAAATTTTTAATATATTTTCCAGGAAAAATCAGCAACGCTTTTTTTTTGCTAATTTGGAGAAGATGGGATTACTCGGGAACGGCTCGTAAGATTTTTAGTGTATTTTCCAGGAAAAATCAGCAACGCTTTTTTTTGGCGAATTTGGAGAAGGTGTGATTACTCGGGAACGGTTCGTAGGATTTTTAGTGAATTTTCCAGGAAAAATCAACAACGCTTTTTTTTGGCCAATTTGGAGAAGATGGGATTACTCGGGAACGGCTCGTAGGATTTTAAGTGTATTTTCCAGGAAAAATCAGCAACGCTTTTTTTTTGCTAATTTGGAGAAGATGGGATTACTCGGGAACGGCTCGTAGGTTTTTTAGTGTATTTTCCAGGAAAAATCAGCAACGCTTTTTTTGGCCAATTTGGAGAAGGTGTGATTACTCGGGAACGGCTCGTAAGATTTTTAGTGTATTTTCCAGGAAAAATCAGCAACGTTTTTTTTTGCCAATTTGGAGAAGATGGGATTACTCGGGAACGGCTCGTAGGATTTTTAGTGTATTTTCCAGGAAAAATCAGCAACGCTTTTTTTGGCCAATTTGGAGAAGGTGTGATTACTCGGGAACGGCTCGTAGGATTTTTAGTGTATTTTCCAGGAAAAATCAGCAACGTTTTTTTTTTTGCCAATTTGGAGAAGATGGGATTACTCGGGAACGGCTCGTAGGATTTTTAGTGTATTTTCCAGGAAAAATCAGCAACGCTTTTTTTTTGGCCAATTTGGAGAAGGTGTGATTACTCGGGAACGGCTCGTAGGATTTTTAGTGTATTTTCCAGGAAAAATCAGCAACGCTTTTTTTTGGCCAATTTGGAGAAGATGGGATTACTCGGGAATGGCTCGTAAGATTTTTAGTGTATTTTCCAGGAAAAATCAGCAACGCTTTTTTTTGGCCAATTCGGAGAAGGTGTGATTACTCGGGAACGGCTCGTAAGATTTTTAGTGTATTTTCCAGGAAAAATCAGCAACGCTTTTTTTTGGCCATTTCGGGGAAGGTGTGATTACTCGGGAACGGCTCGTAGGATTTTTAGTGTATTTTCCAGGAAAAATCAGCAACGCTTTTTTTTGCCAATTTGGAGAAGGTGTGATTACTCGGGAACGGCTCATAAAATTTTTAATATATTTTCCAGGAAAAATCAGCAACGTTTTTTTTGGCCAATTTGGAGAAGGTGTGATTACTCGGGAACGGCTCGTAGGATTTTTAGTGTATTTTCCAGGAAAAATCAGCAACGCTTTTTTTGGCCAATTTGGAGAAGGTGTGATTACTCGGGAACGGCTCGTAGGATTTTTAGTGTATTTTCCAGGAAAAATCAGCAACGCTTTTTTTTGCCAATTTGGAGAAGATGGGATTACTCGGGAACGGCTCGTAGGATTTTAAGTGTAATTTCCAGGAAAAATCAGCAACGCTTTTTTTTGCCAATTTGGAGAAGGTGTGATTACTAGGGAACGGCTCGTAGGATTTTTAGTGTAATTTCCAGGAAAAATCAGCAACGCTTTTTTTGGCCAATTTGGAGAAGGTGGGATTACTCGGGAACGGCTCGTAGGATTTTTAGTGTATTTTCCAGGAAAAATCAGCAACGCTTTTTTTGGCCAATTTGGAGAAGGTGTGATTACTCGGGAACGGCTCGTAAGATTTTTAGTGTTTTTTCCAGGAAAAATCAACAACGCTTTTTTTGGCCAATTTGGAGAAGGTGTGATTACTCGGGAACGGCTCATAAAATTTTTAATATATTTTCCAGGAAAAATCAGCAACGCTTTTTTTTTGGCTAATTTGGAGAAGATGGGATTACTTGGGAACGGCTCGTAGGTTTTTTAGTGTATTTTCAAGGAAAAATCAGCAACGCTTTTTTTTGGCCAATTTGGAGAAGGTGTGATTACTCGGGAACGGCTCGTAAGATTTTTGATGTATTTTCCAGGTAAAATCAGCAACGCTTTTTTTTGCCAATTTGGAGAAGGTGTGATTACTCGGGAACGGCTCATAAAATTTTTAATATATTTTCCAGGAAAAATCAGCAACGCTTTTTTTTTGCTAATTTGGAGAAGATGGGATTACTCGGGAACGGCTCGTAAGATTTTTAGTGTATTTTCCAGGAAAAATCAGCAACGCTTTTTTTTGGCGAATTTGGAGAAGGTGTGATTACTCGGGAACGGTTCGTAGGATTTTTAGTGAATTTTCCAGGAAAAATCAACAACGCTTTTTTTTGGCCAATTTGGAGAAGATGGGATTACTCGGGAACGGCTCGTAGGATTTTAAGTGTATTTTCCAGGAAAAATCAGCAACGCTTTTTTTTGCTAATTTGGAGAAGATGGGATTACTCGGGAACGGCTCGTAGGTTTTTTAGTGTATTTTCCAGGAAAAATCAGCAACGCTTTTTTTGGCCAATTTGGAAAAGGTGTGATTACTCGGGAACGGCTCGTAAGATTTTTAGTGTATTTTCCAGGAAAAATCAGCAACGTTTTTTTTTGCCAATTTGGAGAAGATGGGATTACTCGGGAACGGCTCGTAGGATTTTTAGTGTATTTTCCAGGAAAAATCAGCAACGCTTTTTTTGGCCAATTTGGAGAAGGTGTGATTACTCGGGAACGGCTCGTAGGATTTTTAGTGTATTTTCCAGGAAAAATCAGCAACGCTTTTTTTTGCCAATTTGGAGAAGATGGGATTACTCGGGAACGGCTCGTAGGATTTTTAGTGTATTTTCCAGGAAAAATCAGCAACGCTTTTTTTTTGGCCAATTTGGAGAAGGTGTGATTACTCGGGAACGGCTCGTAGGATTTTTAGTGTATTTTCCAGGAAAAATCAGCAACGCTTTTTTTTGCCAATTTGGAGAAGATGGGATTACTCGGGAACGGCTCGTAGGATTTTTAGTGTATTTTCCAGGAAAAATCAGCAACGCTTTTTTTGGCCAATTTGGAGAAGGTGTGATTACTCGGGAACGGCTCATAAAATTTTTAATATATTTTCCAGGAAAAATCAGCAACGTTTTTATTGGCCAATTTGGAGAAGGTGTGATTACTCGGGAACGGCTCGTAGGATTTTTAGTGTATTTTCCAGGAAAAATCAGCAACGCTTTTTTTGGCCAATTTGGAGAAGGTGTGATTACTCGGGAACGGCTCGTAGGATTTTTAGTGTATTTTCCAGGAAAAATCAGCAACGCTTTTTTTTGCCAATTTGGAGAAGATGGGATTACTCGGGAACGGCTCGTAGGATTTTTAGTGTAATTTCCAGGAAAAATCAGCAACGCTTTTTTTTGCCAATTTGGAGAAGGTGTGATTACTCGGGAACGGCTCGTAGGATTTTTAGTGTAATTTCCAGGAAAAATCAGCAACGCTTTTTTTGGCCAATTTGGAGAAGGTGGGATTACTCGGGAACGGCTCGTAGGATTTTTAGTGTATTTTCCAGGAAAAATCAGCAACGCTTTTTTTGGCCAATTTGGAGAAGGTGTGATTACTCGGGAACGGCTCGTAAGATTTTTAGTGTTTTTTCCAGGAAAAATCAGCAACGCTTTTTTTTGGCCAATTCGGAGAAGGTGTGATTACTCGGGAACGGCTCGTAAGATTTTTAGTGTATTTTCCAGGAAAAATCAGCAACGCTTTTTTTTGGCCAATTCGGAGAAGGTGTGATTACTCGGGAACGGCTCGTAGGATTTTTAGTGTATTTTCCAGGAAAAATCAGCAACGCTTTTTTTTGCCAATTTGGAGAAGGTGTGATTACTCGGGAACGGCTCATAAAATTTTTAATATATTTTCCAGGAAAAATCAGCAACGTTTTTTTTGGCCAATTTGGAGAAGGTGTGATTACTCGGGAACGGCTCGTAGGATTTTTAGTGTATTTTCCAGGAAAAATCAGCAACGCTTTTTTTGGCCAATTTGGAGAAGGTGTGATTACTCGGGAACGGCTCGTAGGATTTTTAGTGTATTTTCCAGGAAAAATCAGCAACGCTTTTTTTGCCAATTTGGAGAAGATGGGATTACTCGGGAACGGCTCGTAGGATTTTTAGTGTAATTTCCAGGAAAAATCAGCAAGGCTTTTTTTTGCCAATTTGGAGAAGGTGTGATTACTCGGGAACGGCTCGTAGGATTTTTAGTGTAATTTCCAGGAAAAATCAGCAACGCTTTTTTTGGCCAATTTGGAGAAGGTGGGATTACTCGGGAACGGCTCGTAGGATTTTTAGTGTATTTTCCAGGAAAAATCAGCAACGCTTTTTTTGGCCAATTTGGAGAAGGTGTGATTACTCGGGAACGGCTCGTAAGATTTTTAGTGTTTTTTCCAGGAAAAATCAGCAACGCTTTTTTTGGCCAATTTGGAGAAGGTGTGATTACTCGGGAACGGCTCATAAAATTTTTAATATATTTTCCAGGAAAAATCAGCAACGCTTTTTTTTTGGCTAATTTGGAGAAGATGGGATTACTTGGGAACGGCTCGTAGGTTTTTTAGTGTATTTTCAAGGAAAAATCAGCAACGCTTTTTTTTGGCCAATTTGGAGAAGGTGTGATTACTCGGGAACGGCTCGTAAGATTTTTGATGTATTTTCCAGGTAAAATCAGCAACGCTTTTTTTTGCCAATTTGGAGAAGGTGTGATTACTCGGGAACGGCTCATAAAATTTTTAATATATTTTCCAGGAAAAATCAGCAACGCTTTTTTTTTTGCTAATTTGGAGAAGATGGGATTACTCGGGAACGGCTCGTAAGATTTTTAGTGTATTTTCCAGGAAAAATCAGCAACGCTTTTTTTTGGCGAATTTGGAGAAGGTGTGATTACTCGGGAACGGTTCGTAGGATTTTTAGTGAATTTTCCAGGAAAAATCAACAACGCTTTTTTTTGGCCAATTTGGAGAAGATGGGATTACTCGGGAACGGCTCGTAGGATTTTAAGTGTATTTTCCAGGAAAAATCAGCAACGCTTTTTTTTTTGCTAATTTGGAGAAGATGGGATTACTCGGGAACGGCTCGTAGGTTTTTTAGTGTATTTTCCAGGAAAAATCAGCAACGCTTTTTTTGGCCAATTTGGAGAAGGTGTGATTACTCGGGAACGGCTCGTAAGATTTTTAGTGTATTTTCCAGGAAAAATCAACAACGTTTTTTTTTGCCAATTTGGAGAAGATGGGATTACTCGGGAACGGCTCGTAGGTTTTTTAGTGTATTTTCCAGGAAAAATCAGCAACGCTTTTTTTGGCCAATTTGGAGAAGGTGTGATTACTCGGGAACGGCTCGTAGGATTTTTAGTGTATTTTCCAGGAAAAATCAGCAACGCTTTTTTTTGCCAATTTGGAGAAGATGGGATTACTCGGGAACGGCTCGTAGGATTTCTAGTGTATTTTCCAGGAAAAATCAGCAACGCTTTTTTTTTGGCCAATTTGGAGAAGGTGTGATTACTCGGGAACGGCTCGTAGGATTTTTAGTGTATTTTCCAGGAAAAATCAGCAACGCTTTTTTTTGGCCAATTTGGAGAAGATGGGATTACTCGGGAATGGCTCGTAAGATTTTTAGTGTATTTTCCAGGAAAAATCAGCAACGCTTTTTTTTGGCCAATTCGGAGAAGGTGTGATTACTCGGGAACGGCTCGTAAGATTTTTAGTGTATTTTCCAGGAAAAATCAGCAACGCTTTTTTTTGGCCAATTCGGGGAAGTTGTGATTACTCGGGAACGGCTCGTAGGATTTTTAGTGTATTTTCCAGGAAAAATCAGCAACGCTTTTTTTTGCCAATTTGGAGAAGGTGTGATTACTCGGGAACGGCTCATAAAATTTTTAATATATTTTCCAGGAAAAATCAGCAACGTTTTTTTTGGCCAATTTGGAGAAGGTGTGATTACTCGGGAACGGCTCGTAGGATTTTTAGTGTATTTTCCAGGAAAAATCAGCAACGCTTTTTTTGGCCAATTTGGAGAAGGTGTGATTACTCGGGAACGGCTCGTAGGATTTTTAGTGTATTTTCCAGGAAAAATCAGCAACGCTTTTTTTTGCCAATTTGGAGAAGATGCGATTACTCGGGAACGGCTCGTAGGATTTTTAGTGTAATTTCCAGGAAAAATCAGCAACGCTTTTTTTTGCCAATTTGGAGAAGGTGTGATTACTAGGGAACGGCTCGTAGGATTTTTAGTGTAATTTCCAGGAAAAATCAGCAACGCTTTTTTTGGCCAATTTGGAGAAGGTGGGATTACTCGGGAACGGCTCGTAGGATTTTTAGTGTATTTTCCAGGAAAAATCAGCAACGCTTTTTTTGGCCAATTTGGAGAAGGTGTGATTACTCGGGAACGGCTCGTAAGATTTTTAGTGTTTTTTCCAGGAAAAATCAGCAACGCTTTTTTTTGCCAATTTGGAGAAGGTGTGATTACTCGGGAACGGCTCATAAAATTTTTAATATATTTTCCAGGAAAAATCAGCAACGCTTTTTTTTTGGCTAATTTGGAGAAGATGGGATTACTTGGGAACGGCTCGTAGGTTTTTTAGTGTATTTTCAAGGAAAAATCAGCAACGCTTTTTTTTTGCCAATTTGGAGAAGGTGTGATTACTCGGGAACGGCTCGTAAGATATTTGATGTTTTTTCCAGGAAAAATCAGCAACGCTTTTTTTTGCCAATTTGGAGAAGGTGTGATTACTCGGGAACGGCTCATAAAATTTTTAATATATTTTCCAGGAAAAATCAGCAACGCTTTTTTTTTGCTAATTTGGAGAAGATGGGATTACTCGGGAACGGCTCGTAAGATTTTTAGTGTATTTTCCAGGAAAAATCAGCAACGCTTTTTTTTGGCGAATTTGGAGAAGGTGTGATTACTCGGGAACGGCTCGTAGGATTTTAAGTGTATTTTCCAGGAAAAATCAGCAACGCTTTTTTTTGCTAATTTGGAGAAGATGGGATTACTCGGGAACGGCTCGTAGGTTTTTTAGTGTATTTTCCAGGAAAAATCAGCAACGCTTTTTTTGGCCAATTTGGAGAAGGTGTGATTACTCGGGAACGGCTCGTAAGATTTTTAGTGTATTTTCCAGGAAAAATCAGCAACGTTTTTTTTTGCCAATTTGGAGAAGGTGTGATTACTCGGGAACGGCTCGTAGGATTTTTAGTGTATTTTCCAGGAAAAATCAGCAACGTTTTTTTTTGCCAATTTGGAGAAGGTGTGATTACTCGGGAACGGCTCGTAAGATTTTTAGTGTATTTTCCAGGAAAAATCAGCAACGCTTTTTTTTGCTAATTTGGAGAAGATGGGATTACTCGGGAACGGCTCGTAGGTTTTTTAGTGTATTTTCCAGGAAAAATCAGCAACGCTTTTTTTGGCCAATTTGGAGAAGGTGTGATTACTCGGGAACGGCTCGTAAGATTTTTAGTGTATTTTCCAGGAAAAATCAGCAACGTTTTTTTTTTTGCCAATTTGGAGAAGGTGTGATTACTCGGGAACGGCTCGTAGGATTTTTAGTGTATTTTCCAGGAAAAATCAGCAACGTTTTTTTTGGCCAATTTGGAGAAGGTGTGATTACTCGGGAACGGCTCGTAAGATTTTTAGTGTATTTTCCAGGAAAAATCAGCAACGTTTTTTTTTGCCAATTTGGAGAAGGTGTGATTACTCGGGAACGGCTCGTAGGATTTTTAGTGTATTTTCCAGGAAAAATCAGCAACGTTTTTTTTGGCCAATTTGGAGAAGGTGTGATTACTCGGGAACGGCTCGTAGGATTTTTAGTGTATTTTCCAGGAAAAATCAGCAACGCTTTTTTTGGCCAATTTGGAGAAGGTGTGATTACTCGGGAACGGCTCGTAGGATTTTTAGTGTATTTTCCAGGAAAAATCAGCAACGCTTTTTTTTGCCAATTTGGAGAAGATGGGATTACTCGGGAACGGCTCGTAGGATTTTTAGTGTAATTTCCAGGAAAAATCAGCAACGCTTTTTTTTGCCAATTTGGAGAAGGTGTGATTACTCGGGAACGGCTCGTAGGATTTTTAGTGTATTTTCCAGGAAAAATCAGCAACGCTTTTTTTTTTGCTAATTTGGAGAAGATTAGATTACTTGGGAACGGCTCGTAGGTTTTTTAGTGTATTTTCAAGGAAAAATCAGCAACGCTTTTTTTTGGCCAATTTGGAGAAGATGGGATTACTCGGGAACGGCTCGTAGGATTTTTAGTGTATTTTCCAGGAAAAATCAGCAACGCTTTTTTTTTGGCCAATTTGGAGAAGGTGTGATTACTCGGGAACGGCTCGTAGGATTTTTAGTGTATTTTCCAGGAAAAATCAGCAACGCTTTTTTTTGGCCAATTTGGAGAAGATGGGATTACTCGGGAATGGCTCGTAAGATTTTTAGTGTATTTTCCAGGAAAAATCAGCAACGCTTTTTTTTGGCCAATTCGGAGAAGGTGTGATTACTCGGGAACGGCTCGTAAGATTTTTAGTGTATTTTCCAGGAAAAATCAGCAACGCTTTTTTTTGGCCAATTTGGAGAAGATGGGATTACTCGGGAATGGCTCGTAAGATTTTTAGTGTATTTTCCAGGAAAAATCAGCAACGCTTTTTTTTGGCCAATTCGGAGAAGGTGTGATTACTCGGGAACGGCTCGTAAGATTTTTAGTGTATTTTCCAGGAAAAATCAGCAACGCTTTTTTTTGGAGAAGATGGGATTACTCGGGAACGGCTCTTAGGATTTTTAGTGTATTTTCCAGGAAAAATCAGCAACGCTTTTTTTTTGGCCAATTTGGAGAAGGTGTGATTACTCGGGAACGGCTCGTAGGATTTTTAGTGTATTTTCCAGGAAAAATCAGCAACGCTTTTTTTTGGCCAATTTGGAGAAGATGGGATTACTCGGGAATGGCTCGTAAGATTTTTAGTGTATTTTCCAGGAAAAATCAGCAACGCTTTTTTTTTGGCCAATTCGGAGAAGGTGTGATTACTCGGGAACGGCTCGTAAGATTTTTAGTGTATTTTCCAGGAAAAATCAGCAACGCTTTTTTTTGGCCAATTCGGAGAAGGTGTGATTACTCGGGAACGGCTCGTAGGATTTTTAGTGTATTTTCCAGGAAAAATCAGCAACGCTTTTTTTTGCCAATTTGGAGAAGGTGTGATTACTCGGGAACGGCTCATAAAATTTTTAATATATTTTCCAGGAAAAATCAGCAACGTTTTTTTTGGCCAATTTGGAGAAGGTGTGATTACTCGGGAACGGCTCGTAGGATTTTTAGTGTATTTTCCAGGAAAAATCAGCAACGCTTTTTTTTGCCAATTTGGAGAAGGTGTGATTACTCGGGAACGGCTCATAAAATTTTTAATATATTTTCCAGGAAAAATCAGCAACGCTTTTTTTTTGGCTAATTTGGAGAAGATGGGATTACTTGGGAACGGCTCGTAGGTTTTTTAGTGTATTTTCAAGGAAAAATCAGCAACGCTTTTTTTTGGCCAATTTGGAGAAGGTGTGATTACTCGGGAACGGCTCGTAAGATTTTTGATGTTTTTTCCAGGAAAAATCAGCAACGCTTTTTTTTGCCAATTTGGAGAAGGTGTGCTTACTCGGGAACGGCTCATAAAATTTTTAATATATTTTCCAGGAAAAATCAGCAACGCTTTTTTTTTGCTAATTTGGAGAAGATGGGATTACTCGGGAACGGCTCGTAAGATTTTTAGTGTATTTTCCAGGAAAAATCAGCAACGCTTTTTTTTGGCGAATTTGGAGAAGGTGTGATTACTCGGGAACGGCTCGTAGGATTTTTAGTGAATTTTCCAGGAAAAATCAACAACGCTTTTTTTTGGCCAATTTGGAGAAGATGGGATTACTCGGGAACGGCTCGTAGGATTTTAAGTGTATTTTCCAGGAAAAATCAGCAACGCTTTTTTTTGCTAATTTGGAGAAGATGGGATTACTCGGGAACGGCTCGTAGGTTTTTTAGTGTATTTTCCAGGAAAAATCAGCAACGCTTTTTTTGGCCAATTTGGAGAAGGTGTGATTACTCGGGAACGGCTCGTAAGATTTTAAGTGTATTTTCCAGGAAAAATCAGCAACGTTTTTTTTTGCCAATTTGGAGAAGGTGTGATTACTCGGGAACGGCTCGTAGGATTTTTAGTGTATTTTCCAGGAAAAATCAGCAACGTTTTTTTTGGCCAATTTGGAGAAGGTGTGATTACTCGGGAACGGCTCGTAGGATTTTTAGTGTATTTTCCAGGAAAAATCAGCAACGCTTTTTTTGGCCAATTTGGAGAAGGTGTGATTACTCGGGAACGGCTCGTAGGATTTTTAGTGTATTTTCCAGGAAAAATCAGCAACGCTTTTTTTTGCCAATTTGGAGAAGATGGGATTACTCGGGAACGGCTCGTAGGATTTTTAGTGTAATTTCCAGGAAAAATCAGCAACGCTTTTTTTTGCCAATTTGGAGAAGGTGTGATTACTCGGGAACGGCTCGTAGGATTTTTAGTGTATTTTCCAGGAAAAATCAGCAACGCTTTTTTTTTTTGCTAATTTGGAGAAGATTAGATTACTTGGGAACGGCTCGTAGGTTTTTTAGTGTATTTTCAAGGAAAAATCAGCAACGCTTTTTTTTGGCCAATTTGGAGAAGATGGGATTACTCGGGAACGCCTCGTAGGATTTTTAGTGTAATTTCCAGGAAAAATCAGCAACGCTTCTTTTTGGCCAATTTGGAGAAGATGGGATTACTCGGGAACGGCTCGTAGGATTTTTAGTGTATTTTCCAGGAAAAATCAGCAACGCTTTTTTTTTTGGCCAATTTGGAGAACGTGTGATTACTCGGGAACGGCTCGTAGGATTTTTAGTGTATTTTCCAGGAAAAATCAGCAACGCTTTTTTTTGGCCAATTTGGAGAAGATGGGATTACTCGGGAATGGCTCGTAAGATTTTTAGTGTATTTTCCAGGAAAATTCAGCAACGCTTTTTTTTGGCCAATTCGGAGAAGGTGTGATTACTCGGGAACGGCTCGTAAGATTTTTAGTGTATTTTCCAGGAAAAATCAGCAACGCTTTTTTTTGGAGAAGATGGGATTACTCGGGAACGGCTCTTAGGATTTTTAGTGTATTTTCCAGGAAAAATCAGCAACGCTTTTTTTTTGGCCAATTTGGAGAAGGTGTGATTACTCGGGAACGGCTCGTAGGATTTTTAGTGTATTTTCCAGGAAAAATCAGCAACGCTTTTTTTTGGCCAATTTGGAGAAGATGGGACTACTCGGGAATGGCTCGTAAGATTTTTAGTGTATTTTCCAGGAAAAATCAGCAACGCTTTTTTTTGGCCAATTCGGAGAAGGTGTGATTACTCGGGAACGGCTCGTAAGATTTTTAGTGTATTTTCCAGGAAAAATCAGCAACGCTTTTTTTTGGCCAATTCGGAGAAGGTGTGATTACTCGGGAACGGCTCGTAGGATTTTTAGTGTATTTTCCAGGAAAAATCAGCAACGCTTTTTTTTGCCAATTTGGAGAAGGTGTGATTACTCGGGAACGGCTCATAAAATTTTTAATATATTTTCCAGGAAAAATCAGCAACGTTTTTTTTGGCCAATTTGGAGAAGGTGTGATTACTCGGGAACGGCTCGTAGGATTTTTAGTGTATTTTCCAGGAAAAATCAGCAACGCTTTTTTTGGCCAATTTGGAGAAGGTGTGATTACTCGGGAACGGCTCGTAGGATTTTTAGTGTATTTTCCAGGAAAAATCAGCAACGCTTTTTTTTGCCAATTTGGAGAAGATGGGATTACTCGGGAACGGCTCGTAGGATTTTTAGTGTAATTTCCAGGAAAAATCAGCAACGCTTTTTTTTGCCAATTTGGAGAAGGTGTGATTACTCGGGAACGGCTCGTAGGATTTTTAGTGTAATTTCCAGGAAAAATCAGCAACGCTTTTTTTGGCCAATTTGGAGAAGGTGGGATTACTCGGGAACGGCTCATAAAATTTTTAATATATTTTCCAGGAAAAATCAGCAACGCTTTTTTTTTGGCTAATTTGGAGAAGATGGGATTACTTAAAAACGGCTCGTAGGTTTTTTAGTGTATTTTCAAGGAAAAATCAGCAACGCTTTTTTTTGGCCAATTTGGAGAAGGTGTGATTACTCGGGAACGGCTCGTAAGATTTTTGATGTATTTTCCAGGTAAAATCAGCAACGCTTTTTTTTGCCAATTTGGAGAAGGTGTGATTACTCGGGAACGGCTCATAAAATTTTTAATATATTTTCCAGGAAAAATCAGCAACGCTTTTTTTTTGCTAATTTGGAGAAGATGGGATTACTCGGGAACGGCTCGTAAGATTTTTAGTGTATTTTCCAGGAAAAATCAGCAACGCTTTTTTTTTGGCGAATTTGGAGAAGGTGTGATTACTCGGGAACGGTTCGTAGGATTTTTAGTGAATTTTCCAGGAAAAATCAACAACGCTTTTTTTTGGCCAATTTGGAGAAGATGGGATTACTCGGGAACGGCAAGTAGGTTTTTAAGTGTATTTTCCAGGAAAAATCAGCAACGCTTTTTTTTTGCTAATTTGGAGAAGATGGGATTACTCGGGAACGGCTCGTAGGTTTTTTAGTGTATTTTCCAGGAAAAATCAGCAACGCTTTTTTTGGCCAATTTGGAGAAGGTGTGATTACTCGGGAACGGCTCGTAAGATTTTTAGTGTATTTTCCAGGAAAAATCAGCAACGTTTTTTTTTTGCCAATTTGGAGAAGATGGGATTACTCGGGAACGGCTCGTAGGATTTTTAGTGTATTTTCCAGGAAAAATCAGCAACGCTTTTTTTGGCCAATTTGGAGAAGGTGTGATTACTCGGGAACGGCTCGTAGGATTTTTAGTGTATTTTCCAGGAAAAATCAGCAACGCTTTTTTTTGCCAATTTGGAGAAGATGGGATTACTCGGGAACGGCTCGTAGGATTTTTAGTGTAATTTCCAGGAAAAATCAGCAACGCTTTTTTTGGCCAATTTGGAGAAGGTGTGATTACTCCGGAACGGCTCGTAAGATTTTTGATGTTTTTTCCAGGAAAAATCAGCAACGCTTTTTTTTGCCAATTTGGAGAAGGTGTGATTACTCGGGAACGGCTCGTAGGTTTTTTAATATATTTTCCAGGAAAAATCAGCAACGCTTTTTTTTTTGCTAATTTGGAGAAGATGGGATTACTCGGGAACGGCTCGTAAGATTTTTAGTGTTTTTTCCAGGAAAAATCAGCAACGCTTTTTTTACCAATTTGGAGAAGGTGTGATTACTCGGGAACGGCTCGTAGGATTTTTAGGGTATTTTCCAGGAAAAATCAGCAACGCTTTTTTTGGCCAATTTGGAGAAGATGGGATTACTCGGGAACGGCTCGTAGGATTTTTAGTGTATTTTCCAGGAAAAATCAGCAACGTTTTTTTTGGCCAATTTGGAGAAGGTGTGATTACTCGGGAACGGCTCGTAGGATTTTTAGTGTATTTTCCAGGAAAAATCAGCAACGCTTTTTTTTGCCAATTTGGAGAAGATGGGATTACTCGGGAACGGCTCGTAGGATTTTTAGTGTAATTTCCAGGAAAAATCAGCAACGCTTTTTTTTGCCAATTTGGAGAAGGTGTGATTACTCGGGAACGGCTCGTAGGATTTTTAGTGTATTTTCCAGGAAAAATCAGCAACGCTTTTTTTTTTGCTAATTTGGAGAAGATGAGATTACTTGGGAACGGCTCGTAGGTTTTTTAGTGTATTTTCAAGGAAAATTCAGCAACGCTTTTTTTTTGCCAATTTGGAGAAGATGGGATTACTCGGGAACGGCTCGTAGGATTTTTAGTGTAATTTCCAGGAAAAATCAGCAACGCTTTTTTTTGGCCAATTTGGAGAAGATGGGATTACTCGGGAACGGCTCGTAGGATTTTTAGTGTATTTTCCAGGAAAAATCAGCAACGCTTTTTTTTTGGCCAATTTGGAGAAGGTGTGATTACTCGGGAACGGCTCGTAGGATTTTTAGTGTATTTTCCAGGAAAAATCAGCAACGCTTTTTTTTGGCCAATTTGGAGAAGATGGGATTACTCGGGAATGGCTCGTAAGATTTTTAGTGTATTTTCCAGGAAAAATCAGCAACGCTTTTTTTTGGCCAATTCGGAGAAGGTGTGATTACTCGGGAACGGCTCGTAAGATTTTTAGTGTATTTTCCAGGAAAAATCAGCAACGCTTTTTTTTGGCCAATTCGGGGAAGGTGTGATTACTCGGGAACGGCTCGTAGGATTTTTAGTGTATTTTCCAGGAAAAATCAGCAACGCTTTTTTTTGCCAATTTGGAGAAGATGGGATTACTCGGGAACGGCTCGTAGGATTTTTAGTGTAATTTCCAGGAAAAATCAGCAACGCTTTTTTTTGCCAATTTGGAGAAGGTGTGATTACTCGGGAACGGCTCGTAGGATTTTTAGTGTATTTTCCAGGAAAAATCAGCAACGCTTTTTTTTTTTTGCTAATTTGGAGAAGATTAGATTACTTGGGAACGGCTGGTAGGTTTTTTAGTGTATTTTCAAGGAAAAATCAGCAACGCTTTTTTTTGGCCAATTTGGAGAAGATGGGATTACTCGGGAACGGCTCGTAGGATTTTTAGTGTAATTTCCAGGAAAAATCAGCAACGCTTTTTTTTGGCCAATTTGGAGAAGATGGGATTACTCGGGAACGGCTCGTAGGATTTTTAGTGTATTTTCCAGGAAAAATCAGCAACGCTTTTTTTTTGGCCAATTTGGAGAAGGTGTGATTACTCGGGAACGGCTCGTAGGATTTATAGTGTATTTTCCAGGAAAAATCAGCAACGCTTTTTTTTGGCCAATTTGGAGAAGATGGGATTACTCGGGAATGGCTCGTAAGATTTTTAGTGTATTTTCCAGGAAAAATCAGCAACGCTTTTTTTTGGCCAATTCGGAGAAGGTGTGATTACTCGGGAACGGCTCGTAAGATTTTTAGTGTATTTTCCAGGAAAAATCAGCAACGCTTTTTTTTGGCCAATTCGGAGAAGGTGTGATTACTCGGGAACGGCTCGTAGGATTTTTAGTGTATTTTCCAGGAAAAATCAGCAACGCTTTTTTTTGCCAATTTGGAGAAGGTGTGATTACTCGGGAACGGCTCATAAAATTTTTAATATATTTTCCAGGAAAAATCAGCAACGTTTTTTTTGGCCAATTTGGAGAAGGTGTGATTACTCGGGAACGGCTCGTAGGATTTTTAGTGTATTTTCCAGGAAAAATCAGCAACGCTTTTTTTGGCCAATTTGGAGAAGGTGTGATTACTCGGCAACGGCTTGTAGGATTTTTAGTGTATTTTCCAGGAAAAATCAGCAACGCTTTTTTTGCCAATTTGGAGAAGATGGGATTACTCGGGAACGGCTCGTAGGATTTTTAGTGTAATTTCCAGGAAAAATCAGCAACGCTTTTTTTTGCCAATTTGGAGAAGGTGTGATTAATCGGGAACGGCTCGTAGGATTTTTAGTGTAATTTCCAGGAAAAATCAGCAACGCTTTTTTTGGCCAATTTGGAGAAGGTGGGATTACTCGGGAACGGCTCGTAGGATTTTTAGTGTATTTTCCAGGAAAAATCAGCAACGCTTTTTTTGGCCAATTTGGAGAAGGTGTGATTACTCGGGAACGGCTCGTAAGATTTTTAGTGTTTTTTCCAGGAAAAATCAGCAACGCTTTTTTTGGCCAATTTGGAGAAGGTGTGATTACTCGGGAACGGCTCGTAAGATTTTTAGTGTTTTTTCCAGGAAAAATCAGCAACGCTTTTTTTTGTCAATTTGGAGAAGGTGTGATTACTCGGGAACGGCTCATAAAATTTTTAATATATTTTCCAGGAAAAATCAGCAACGCTTTTTTTCTGGCTAATTTGGAGAAGATGGGATTACTTGGGAACGGCTCGTAGGTTTTTTAGTGTATTTTCCAGGAAAAATCAGCAACGCTTTTTTTGGCCAATTTGGAGAAGGTGTGATTACTCGGGAACGGCTCGTAGGATTTTTAGTGTATTTTCCAGGAAAAATCAGCAACGCTTTTTTTTGCCAATTTGGAGAAGATGGGATTACTCGGGAACGGCTCGTAGGATTTTTAGTGTAATTTCCAGGAAAAATCAGCAACGCTTTTTTTTGCCAATTTGGAGAAGGTGTGATTACTCGGGAACGGCTCGTAGGATTTTTAGTGTAATTTCCAGGAAAAATCAGCAACGCTTTTTTTGGCCAATTTGGAGAAGGTGGGATTACTCGGGAACGGCTCGTAGGATTTTTAGTGTATTTTCCAGGAAAAATCAGCAACGCTTTTTTTGGCCAATTTGGAGAAGGTATGATTACTCGGGAACGGCTCGTAAGATTTTTAGTGTTTTTTCCAGGAAAAATCAGCAACGCTTTTTTTGGCCAATTTGGAGAAGGTGTGATTACTCGGGAACGGCTCGTAAGATTGTTAGTGTTTTTTCCAGGAAAAATCAGCAACGCTTTTTTTTGCCAATTTGGAGAAGGTGTGATTACTCGGGAACGGCTCATAAAATTTTTAATATATTTTCCAGGAAAAATCAGCAACGCTTTTTTTTTGGCTAATTTGGAGAAGATGGGATTTCTTGGGAACGGCTCGTAGGTTTTTTAGTGTATTTTCAAGGAAAAATCAGCAACGCTTTTTTTTGGCCAATTTGGAGAAGGTGTGATTACTCGGGAACGGCTCGTAAGATTTTTGATGTTTTTTCCAGGAAAAATCAGCAACGCTTTTTTTTGCCAATTTGGAGAAGGTGTGATTACTCGGGAACGGCTCATAAAATTTTTAATATATTTTCCAGGAAAAATCAGCAACGCTTTTTTTTGCTAATTTGGAGAAGATGGGATTACTCGGGAACGGCTCGTAAGATTTTTAGTGTATTTTCCAGGAAAAATCAGCAACGCTTTTTCTTGGCCAATTTGGAGAAGGTGTGATTACTCGGGAACGGCTCGTAGGATTTTTAGTGTATTTTCCAGGAAAAATCAACAACGCTTTTTTTTGGCCAATTTGGAGAAGATGGGATTACTCGGGAACGGCTCGTAGGATTTTAAGTGTATTTTCCAGGAAAAATCAGCAACGCTTTTTTTTTTGCTAATTTGGAGATGGGATTACTCGGGAACGGCTCGTAGGTTTTTTAGTGTATTTTCCAGGAAAAATCAGCAACGCTTTTTTTGGCCAATTTGGAGAAGGTGTGATTACTCGGGAACGGCTCGTAAGATTTTTAGTGTATTTTCCAGGAAAAATCAGCAACGTTTTTTTTTGGCCAATTTGGAGAAGATGGGATTACTCGGGAACGGCTCGTAGGATTTTTAGTGTAATTTCCAGGAAAAATCAGCAACGCTTTTTTTTTGCTAATTTGGAGAAGATGGGATTACTTGGGAACGGCTCGTAGGTTTTTTAGTGTATTTTCCAGGAAAAATCAGCAACGCTTTTTTTTTGCCAATTTGGAGAAGGTGTGATTACTCGGGAACGGCTCATAAAATTTTTAATATATTTTCCAGGAAAAATCAGCAACGCTTTTTTTTTTGCTAATTTGGAGAAGATGGGATTACTTGGGAACGGCTCGTAGGTTTTTTAGTGTATTTTCAAGGAAAAATCAGCAACGCTTTTTTTTTGCCAATTTGGAGAAGGTGTGATTACTCGGGAACGGCTCGTAGGATTTTTAGTGTATTTTCCAGGAAAAATCAGCAACGCTTTTTTTGGCCAATTTGGAGAAGGTGTGATTACTCGGGAACGGCTCGTAAGATTTTTAGTGTATTTTCCAGGAAAAATCAGCAACGCTTTTTTTTTGCCAATTTGGAGAAGTTGGGATTACTCGGGAACGGCTCGTAGGATTTTTAGTGTATTTTCCAGGAAAAATCAACAACGCTTTTTTTGGCCAATTTGGAGAAGGTGTGATTACTCGGGAACGGCTCGTAGGATTTTTAGTGTATTTTCCAGGAAAAATCAACAACGCTTTTTTTTGCCAATTTGGAGAAGGTGTGATTACTCGGGAACGGCTCGTAGGATTTTTAGTGTATTTTCCAGGAAAAATCAGCAACGCTTTTTTTTGGCCAATTTGGAGAAGATGGGATTACTCGGGAACGGCTCGTAAGATTTTTAGTGTTTTTTCCAGGAAAAATCAGCAACGCTTTTTTTTTTGCCAATTTGGAGAAGGTGTGATTACTCGGGAACGGCTCATAAAATTTTTAATATATTTTCCAGGAAAAATGTGCAACGCTTTTTTTTTTACCAATTTGGAGAAGGTGGGATTACTCGGGAACGGCTCGTAAGATTTTTAGTGTATTTTCCAGGAAAAATGTGCAAAGCTTTTTTTTTACCAATTTGGAGAAGGTGGGATTACTCGGGAACGGCTCGTAGGATTTTTAGTGTAATTTCCAGGAAAAATCAGCAACGCTTTTTTTTGGCCAATTTGGAGAAGATGGGATTACTCGGGAACGGCTCGTAGGATTTTTAGTGTATTTTCAAGGAAAAATCAGCAACGCTTTTTTTTGGCCAATTTGGAGAAGATGGGATTACTCGGGAACGGCTCGTAGGATTTTTAGTGTATTTTCCAGGAAAAATCAGCAACGCTTTTTTTTTGGCCAATTTGGAGAAGGTGTGATTACTCGGGAACGGCTCGTAAGATTTTTAGTGTTTTTTCCAGGAAAAATCAGCAACGCTTTTTTTTGCCAATTTGGAGAAGGTGTGATTACTCGGGAACGGCTCATAAAATTTTTAATATATTTTCCAGGAAAAATCAGCAACGCTTTTTTTTTTGCTAATTTGGAGAAGATGGGATTACTTGGGAACGGCTCGTAGGTTTTTTAGTGTATTTTCAAGGAAAAATCAGCAACGCTTTTTTTTGGCCAATTTGGAGAAGATGGGATTACTCGGGAACGGCTCGTAGGATTTTTAGTGTAATTTCCAGGAAAAATCAGCAACGCTTTTTTTTGGCCAATTTGGAGAAGATGGGATTACTCGGGAACGGCTCGTAGGATTTTTAGTGTATTTTCCAAGAAAAATCAGCAACGCTTTTTTTTTGGCCAATTTGGAGAAGGTGTGATTACTCGGGAACGGCTCGTAGGATTTTTAGTGTATTTTCTAGGAAAAATCAGCAACGCTTTTTTTTGGCCAATTTGGAGAAGATGGGATTACTCGGGAATGGCTCGTAAGATTTTTTGTGTATTTTCCAGGAAAAATCAGCAACGCTTTTTTTGGCCAATTCGGAGAAGGTGTGATTACTCGGGAACGGCTCGTAAGATTTTTAGTGTATTTTCCAGGAAAAATCAGCAACGCTTTTTTTTTGCCAATTCGGAGAAGGTGTGATTACTCGGGAACGGCTCATAAAACTTTTAATATATTTTCCAGGAAAAATCAGCAACGCTTTTTTTTTGCTAATTTGGAGAAGGTGTGATTACTCGGGAACTGCTCGTAGGATTTTAAGTGTATTTTCCAGGAAAAATCAGCAACGCTTTTTTTGGCCAATTTGGAGAAGATGGGATTACTCGGGAACGGCTCGTAGGATTTTAAGTGAATTTTCCAGGAAAAATCAGCAACGCTTTTTTTTGCTAATTTGGAGAAGATGGGATTACTCGGGAACGGCTCGTAAGATTTTTAGTGTATTTTCCAGGAAAAATCAGCAACGCTTTTTTTTGGCCAATTTGGAGAAGGTGTGATTACTCGGGAACGGCTCGTAGGTTTTTTAGTGTATTTTCCAGGAAAAATCAGCAACGTCTTTTTTTGGCCAATTTGGAGAAGATGGGATTACTCGGGAACGGCTCGTAGGATTTTAAGTGTATTTTCCAGGAAAAATCAGCAACGCTTTTTTTTTTGCTAATTTGGAGACGATGGGATTACTCGGGAACGGCTCGTAGGATTTTTAGTGTAATTTCCAGGAAAAATCAGCAACGCTTTTTTTGGCCAATTTGGAGAAGATGGGATTACTCGGGAACGGCTCGTAGGATTTTTAGTGTATTTTCCAGGAAAAATCAGCAACGCTTTTTTTGGCCAATTTGGAGAAGATGGGATAACTCGGGAACGGCTCGTAGGATTTTAAGTGTATTTTCCAGGAAAAATGTGCAACGCTTTTTTTTTGGCCAATTTGGAGAAGGTGTGATTACTCGGGAACGGCTCGTAGGATTTTTAGTGTATTTTCCAGGAAAAATCAACAACGCTTTTTGTTTGGCCAATTTGGAGAAGGTGTGATTACTCGGGAACGGCTCGTAGGATTTTTAGTGTATTTTCCAGGAAAAATCAGCAACGCTTTTTTTGCCAATTTGGAGAAGGTGTGATTACTCGGGAACGGCTCGTAGGATTTTTAGTGTATTTTCCAGGAAAAATCAGCAACGCTTTTTTTGGCCAATTTGGAGAAGGTGTGATTACTCGGGAACGGCTCGTAGGATTTTTAGTGTATTTTCCAGGAAAAATCAACAACGCTTTTTTTGGCCAATTTGGAGAAGGTGTGATTACTCGGGAACGGCTCGTAGGATTTTTAGTGTATTTTCCAGGAAAAATCAACAACGCTTTTTTTTTTGCCAATTTGGAGAAGGTGTGATTACTCGGGAACGGCTCGTAGGATTTTTAGTGTATTTTCCAGGAAAAATCAGCAACGCTTTTTTGGCCAATTTGGAGAAGATGGGATTACTCGGGAACGGCTCGTAAGATTTTTAGTGTATTTTCCAGGAAAAATCAGCAACGCTTTTTTTTGGCCAATTCGGAGAAGGTGTGATTACTCGGGAACGGCTCATAAAACTTTTAATATATTTTCCAGGAAAAATCAGCAACGCTTTTTTTTTGCTAATTTGGAGAAGGTGTGATTACTCGGGAACGGCTCGTAAGATTTTTAGTGTTTTTTCCAGGAAAAATCAGCAACGCTTTTTTTTGCCAATTTGGAGAAGGTGTGATTACTCGGGAACGGCTCATAAAACTTTTAATATATTTTCCAGGAAAAATCAGCAACGCTTTTTTTTTGCTAATTTGGAGAAGATGGGATTACTCGGGAACGGCTCATAAAACTTTTAATATATTTTCCAGGAAAAATCAGCAACGCTTTTTTTTTGCTAATTTGGAGAAGATGGGATTACTCCGGAACGGCTCGTAGGATTTTTAGTGTATTTTCCAGGAAAAATCAGCAACGCTTTTTTTGGCCAATTTGGAGAAGATGGGATTACTCGGGAACGGCTCGTAGGATTTTTAGTGTATTTTCCAGGAAAAATCAGCAATGCTTTTTTTGGCCAATTTGGAGAAGATGGGATTACTCGGGAACGGCTCGTAGGATTTTAAGTGTATTCTCCAGGAAAAATCAGCAACGCTTTTTTTTGCTAATTTGGAGAAGATGGGATTACTCGGGAACGGCTCGTAGGTTTTTTAGTGTATTTTCCAGGAAAAATCAGCAACGCTTTTTTTGGTCAATTTGGAGAAGGTGTGATTACTCGGGAACGGCTCGTAAGATTTTTAGTGTATTTTCCAGGAAAAATAAGCAACGTTTTTTTTTTGGCCAATTTGGAGAAGAAGGGATTACTCGGGAACGGCTCGTAAGATTTTTAGTGTATTTTCCAGGAAAAATCAGCAACGCTTTTTTTTGGCCAATTTGGAGAAGGTGTGATTACTCGGGAACGGCTCGTAGGATTTTTAGTGTATTTTCCAGGAAAAATCAGCAACGCTTTTTTTTTTGGCCAATTTGGAGAAGTTGGGATTACTCGGGAACGGCTCGTAGGTTTTTTAGTGTATTTTCCAGGAAAAATCAGCAACGCTTTTTTTGGCCAATTTGGAGAAGGTGTGATTACTCGGGAACGGCTCGTAGGTTTTTTAGTGTATTTTCAAGGAAAAATCAGCAACGCTTTTTTTGGCCAATTTGGAGAAGGTGGGATTACTCGGGAACGGCTCGTAGGATTTTTAGTGTATTTTCCAGGAAAAATCAGCAACGCTTTTTTTTTTTGCCAATTTGGAGAAGGTGTGATTACTCGGGAACGGCTCGTAGGATTTTTAGTGTATTTTCCAGGAAAAATCAACAACGCTTTTTTTTGGCCAATTTGGAGAAGGTGTGATTACTCGGGAACGGCTCGTAGGATTTTTAGTGTATTTTCCAGGAAAAATCAGCAACGCTTTTTTTTCTAATTTGGAGAAGATGGGATTACTCGGGAACGGCTCGTAGGATTTTTAGTGTATTTTCCAGGAAAAATCAGCAACGCTTTTTTTTCTAATTTGGAGAAGATGGGATTACTCGGGAACGGCTCGTAGGATTGTTAGTGTATTTTCCAGGAAAAATCAGCAACGCTTTTTTTTGGCCAATTTGGAGAAGGTGTGATTACTCGGGAACGGCTCGTAGGATTTTTAGTGTATTTTCCAGGAAAAATCAGCAATGCTTTTTTTGGCCAATTTGGAGAAGATGGGATTACTCGGGAACGGCTCGTAGGATTTTAAGTGTATTCTCCAGGAAAAATCAGCAACGCTTTTTTTTGCTAATTTGGAGAAGATGGGATTACTCGGGAACGGCTCGTAGGTTTTTTAGTGTATTTTCCAGGAAAAATCAGCAACGCTTTTTTTGGTCAATTTGGAGAAGGTGTGATTACTCGGGAACGGCTCGTAAGATTTTTAGTGTATTTTCCAGGAAAAATCAGCAACGTTTTTTTTTTGGCCAATTTGGAGAAGATGGGATTACTCGGGAACGGCTCGTAAGATTTTTAGTGTATTTTCCAGGAAAAATCAGCAATGCTTTTTTTGGCCAATTTGGAGAAGATGGGATTACTCGGGAACGGCTCGTAGGATTTTAAGTGTATTCTCCAGGAAAAATCAGCAACGCTTTTTTTTGCTAATTTGGAGAAGATGGGATTACTCGGGAACGGCTCGTAGGTTTTTTAGTGTATTTTCCAGGAAAAATCAGCAACGCTTTTTTTTGGCCAATTTGGAGAAGGTGTGATTACTCGGGAACGGCTCGTAGGTTTTTTAGTGTATTTTCCAGGAAAAATCAGCAACGTCTTTTTTTGGCCAATTTGGAGAAGATGGGATTACTCGGGAACGGCTCGTAGGATTTTAAGTGTATTTTCCAGGAAAAATCAGCAACGCTTTTTTTTTGCTAATTTGGAGACGATGGGATTACTCGGGAACGGCTCGTAGGATTTTTAGTGTAATTTCCAGGAAAAATCAGCAACGATTTTTTTGGCCAATTTGGAGAAGATGGGATTACTCGGGAACGGCTCGTAGGATTTTTAGTGTATTTTCCAGGAAAAATCAGCAACGCTTTTTTTGGCCAATTTGGAGAAGATGGGATAACTCGGGAACGGCTCGTAGGATTTTAAGTGTATTTTCCAGGAAAAATGTGCAACGCTTTTTTTTTGGCCAATTTGGAGAAGGTGTGATTACTCGGGAACGGCTCGTAGGATTTTTAGTGTATTTTCCAGGAAAAATCAACAACGCTTTTTGTTTGGCCAATTTGGAGAAGGTGTGATTACTCGGGAACGGCTCGTAGGATTTTTAGTGTATTTTCCAGGAAAAATCAGCAACGCTTTTTTTGCCAATTTGGAGAAGGTGTGATTACTCGGGAACGGCTCGTAGGATTTTTAGTGTATTTTCCAGGAAAAATCAGCAACGCTTTTTTTGGCCAATTTGGAGAAGGTGTGATTACTCGGGAACGGCTCGTAGGATTTTTAGTGTATTTTCCAGGAAAAATCAACAACGCTTTTTTTGGCCAATTTGGAGAAGGTGTGATTACTCGGGAACGGCTCGTAGGATTTTTAGTGTATTTTCCAGGAAAAATCAACAACGCTTTTTTTTTTGCCAATTTGGAGAAGGTGTGATTACTCGGGAACGGCTCGTAGGATTTTTAGTGTATTTTCCAGGAAAAATCAGCAACGCTTTTTTGGCCAATTTGGAGAAGATGGGATTACTCGGGAACGGCTCGTAAGATTTTTAGTGTATTTTCCAGGAAAAATCAGCAACGCTTTTTTTTGGCCAATTCGGAGAAGGTGTGATTACTCGGGAACGGCTCATAAAACTTTTAATATATTTTCCAGGAAAAATCAGCAACGCTTTTTTTTTGCTAATTTGGAGAAGGTGTGATTACTCGGGAACGGCTCGTAAGATTTTTAGTGTTTTTTCCAGGAAAAATCAGCAACGCTTTTTTTTGCCAATTTGGAGAAGGTGTGATTACTCGGGAACGGCTCATAAAACTTTTAATATATTTTCCAGGAAAAATCAGCAACGCTTTTTTTTGCTAATTTGGAGAAGATGGGATTACTCGGGAACGGCTCATAAAACTTTTAATATATTTTCCAGGAAAAATCAGCAACGCTTTTTTTTTGCTAATTTGGAGAAGATGGGATTACTCCGGAACGGCTCGTAGGATTTTTAGTGTATTTTCCAGGAAAAATCAGCAACGCTTTTTTTGGCCAATTTGGAGAAGATGGGATTACTCGGGAACGGCTCGTAGGATTTTTAGTGTATTTTCCAGGAAAAATCAGCAATGCTTTTTTTGGCCAATTTGGAGAAGATGGGATTACTCGGGAACGGCTCGTAGGATTTTAAGTGTATTCTCCAGGAAAAATCAGCAACGCTTTTTTTTGCTAATTTGGAGAAGATGGGATTACTCGGGAACGGCTCGTAGGTTTTTTAGTGTATTTTCCAGGAAAAATCAGCAACGCTTTTTTTGGTCAATTTGGAGAAGGTGTGATTACTCGGGAACGGCTCGTAAGATTTTTAGTGTATTTTCCAGGAAAAATCAGCAACGTTTTTTTTTTTGGCCAATTTGGAGAAGATGGGATTACTCGGGAACGGCTCGTAAGATTTTTAGTGTATTTTCCAGGAAAAATCAGCAACGCTTTTTTTTGGCCAATTTGGAGAAGGTGTGATTACTCGGGAACGGCTCGTAGGATTTTTAGTGTATTTTCCAGGAAAAATCAGCAACGCTTTTTTTTTTGGCCAATTTGGAGAAGTTGGGATTACTCGGGAACGGCTCGTAGGTTTTTTAGTGTATTTTCCAGGAAAAATCAGCAACGCTTTTTTTGGCCAATTTGGAGAAGGTGTGATTACTCGGGAACGGCTCGTAGGTTTTTTAGTGTATTTTCAAGGAAAAATCAGCAACGCTTTTTTTGGCCAATTTGGAGAAGGTGGGATTACTCGGGAACGGCTCGTAGGATTTTTAGTGTATTTTCCAGGAAAAATCAGCAACGCTTTTTTTTTTTGCCAATTTGGAGAAGGTGTGATTACTCGGGAACGGCTCGTAGGATTTTTAGTGTATTTTCCAGGAAAAATCAACAACGCTTTTTTTTGGCCAATTTGGAGAAGGTGTGATTACTCGGGAACGGCTCGTAGGATTTTTAGTGTATTTTCCAGGAAAAATCAGCAACGCTTTTTTTTCTAATTTGGAGAAGATGGGATTACTCGGGAACGGCTCGTAGGATTTTTAGTGTATTTTCCAGGAAAAATCAGCAACGCTTTTTTTTCTAATTTGGAGAAGATGGGATTACTCGGGAACGGCTCGTAGGATTGTTAGTGTATTTTCCAGGAAAAATCAGCAACGCTTTTTTTTGGCCAATTTGGAGAAGGTGTGATTACTCGGGAACGGATCGTAGGATTTTTAGTGTATTTTCCAGGAAAAATCAGCAACGCTTTTTTTGGCCAATTTGGAGAAGATGGGATTACTCGGGAACGGCTCGTAGGATTTTTAGTGTATTTTCCAGGAAAAATCAGCAATGCTTTTTTTGGCCAATTTGGAGAAGATGGGATTACTCGGGAACGGCTCGTAGGATTTTAAGTGTATTCTCCAGGAAAAATCAGCAACGCTTTTTTTTGCTAATTTGGAGAAGATGGGATTACTCGGGAACGGCTCGTAGGTTTTTTAGTGTATTTTCCAGGAAAAATCAGCAACGCTTTTTTTGGTCAATTTGGAGAAGGTGTGATTACTCGGGAACGGCTCGTAAGATTTTTAGTGTATTTTCCAGGAAAAATCAGCAACGTTTTTTTTTTGGCCAATTTGGAGAAGATGGGATTACTCGGGAACGGCTCGTAAGATTTTTAGTGTATTTTCCAGGAAAAATCAGCAACGCTTTTTTTTGGCCAATTTGGAGAAGGTGTGATTACTCGGGAACGGCTCGTAGGATTTTTAGTGTATTTTCCAGGAAAAATCAGCAACGCTTTTTTTTTTGGCCAATTTGGAGAAGTTGGGATTACTCGGGAACGGCTCGTAGGTTTTTTAGTGTATTTTCCAGGAAAAATCAGCAACGCTTTTTTTGGCCAATTTGGAGAAGGTGTGATTACTCGGGAACGGCTCGTAGGTTTTTTAGTGTATTTTCAAGGAAAAATCAGCAACGCTTTTTTTGGCCAATTTGGAGAAGGTGGGATTACTCGGGAACGGCTCGTAGGATTTTTAGTGTATTTTCCAGGAAAAATCAGCAACGCTTTTTTTTTTTGCCAATTTGGAGAAGGTGTGATTACTCGGGAACGGCTCGTAGGATTTTTAGTGTATTTTCCAGGAAAAATCAACAACGCTTTTTTTTGGCCAATTTGGAGAAGGTGTGATTACTCGGGAACGGCTCGTAGGATTTTTAGTGTATTTTCCAGGAAAAATCAGCAACGCTTTTTTTTCTAATTTGGAGAAGATGGGATTACTCGGGAACGGCTCGTAGGATTTTTAGTGTATTTTCCAGGAAAAATCAGCAACGCTTTTTTTTCTAATTTGGAGAAGATGGGATTACTCGGGAACGGCTCGTAGGATTGTTAGTGTATTTTCCAGGAAAAATCAGCAACGCTTTTTTTTTGGCCAATTTGGAGAAGATGGGATTACTCGGGAATGGCTCGTAAGATTTTTAGTGTATTTTCCAGGAAAAATCAGCAACGCTTTTTTTTGGCCAATTCGGAGAAGGTGTGATTACTCGGGAACGGCTCGTATGATTTTTAGTGTATTTTCCAGGAAAAATCAGCAACGCTTTTTTTTGGCCAATTTGGAGAAGATGGGATTACTCGGGAACGGCTCGTAAGATTTTTAGTGTATTTTCCAGGAAAAATCAGCAACGCTTTTTTTGGCCAATTTGGAGAAGATGGGATTACTCGGGAACGGCTCGTAAGATTTTTAGTGTATTTTCCAGGAAAAATCAGCAACGCTTTTTTTTGGCCAATTTGGAGAAGGTGTGATTACTCGGGAACGGCTCGTAAGATTTTTAGTGTATTTTCCAGGAAAAATCAGCAACGCTTTTTTTTGCCAATTTGGAGAAGGTGTGATTACTTGGGAACGGCTCGTAGGTTTTTTAGTGTATTTTCCAGGAAAAATCAGCAACGCTTTTTTTGGCCAATTTGGAGAAGGTGTGATTACTCGGGAACGGCTCGTAGGATTTTTAGTGTATTTTCCAGGAAAAATCAACAACGCTTTTTTTGGCCAATTTGGAGAAGGTGTGATTACTCGGGAACGGCTCGTAGGATTTTTAGTGTATTTTCCATGAAAAATCAACAACGCTTTTTTTTGCCAATTTGGAGAAGATGGGCTTACTCTGGAACGGCTCGTAAGATTTTTAGTGTATTTTCCAGGAAAAATCAGCAACGCTTTTTTTTGGCCAATTTGGAGAAGATGGGATTACTCGGGAACGGCTCGTAGGATTTTTAGTGTATTTTCCAGGAAAAATCAGCAACGCTTTTTTTTGGCCAATTTGGAGAAGATGGGATTACTCGGGAATGGCTCGTAAGATTTTTAGTGTATTTTCCAGGAAAAATCAGCAACGCTTTTTTTTGGCCAATTCGGAGAAGGTGTGATTACTCGGGAACGGCTCGTAGGATTTTTAGTGTATTTTCCAGGAAAAAGCAGCAACGCTTTTTTTTTGGCCAATTTGGAGAAGGTGTGATTACTCGGGAACGGCTCGTAGGATTTTTAGTGTATTTTCCAGGAAAAATCAGCAACGCTTTTTTTGGCCAATTTGGAGAAGGTGTGATTACTCGGGAACAGCTCATAGGCTTTTTAGTGTATTTTCCAGGAAAAAGCAGCAACGCTTTTTTTTTGGCCAATTTGGAGAAGGTGTGATTACTCGGGAACGGCTCGTAGGATTTTTAGTGTAATTTCCAGGAAAAATCAGCAACGCTTTTTTTGGCCAATTTGGAGAAGGTGTGATTACTCGGGAACGGCTCGAAGGATTTTTAGTGTATTTTCCAGGAAAAATCAGCAACGCTTTTTTTTGGCCAATTTGGAGAAGGTGTGATTACTCGGGAACTGCTCGTAGGATTTTTAGTGTATTTTCCAGGAAAAATCAGCAACGCTTTTTTTTGCCAATTTGGAGAAGATGGGATTACTCCAGAACGGCTCGTAGGTTTTTTAGTGTATTTTCTAGGAAAAATCAGCAACGCTTTTTTTTTTGGCCATTTCGGAGAAGATGGGATTATTCCAGAACGGCTCGTAGGTTTTTTAGTGTATTTTCAAGGAAAAATCAGCAACGCTTTTTTTTTGGCCAATTTGGAGAAGATGGGATTACTCGGGAACGGCTCGTAGGATTTTTAGTGTAATTTCCAGGAAAAATCAGCAACGCTTTTTTTTGGCCAATTCGGAGAAGATGGGATTACTCGGGAACAGCTCGTAGGTTTGTTAGTGTATTTTCAAGGAAAAATCAGCAACGCTTTTTTTTGGCCAATTTGGAGAAGGTGTGATTACTCGGGAACGGCTCGTAGGATTTTTAGTGTATTTTCCAGGAAAAATGTGCAACTCTTTTTTTTTTTGGCCAATTTCGAGAAGGTGTGATTACTCGGGAACGGCTCGTAGGATTTTTAGTGTATTTTCCAGGAAAAATCAGCAACGCTTTTTTTTGGCCAATTTGGAGAAGATGGGATTACTCGGGAACGGCTCGTAGGATTTTTAGTGTATTTTCCAGGAAAAATCAGCAACGCTTTTTTTTGGCCAATTTGGAGAAGGTGTGATTACTCGGGAACGGCTCGTAGGATTTTTAGTGTATTTTCCAGGAAAAATCAGCAACGCTTTTTTTTGGCCAATTTGGAGAAGATGGGATTACTCGGGAACGGCTCGTAAGATTTTTAGTGTATTTTCCAGGAAAAATCAGCAACGCTTTTTTTTGGCCAATTTGGAGAAGTTGGGATTACTCGGGAACGGCTCGTTGGTTTTTTAGTGTATTTTCAAGGAAAAATCAGCAACGCTTTTTTTGGCCAATTTGGAGAAGGTGGGATTACTCGGGAACGGCTCGTAGGATTTTTAGTGTATTTTCCAGGAAAACTCAGCAACGCTTTTTTTTTTTTGCCAATTTGGAGAAGGTGTGATTACTCGGGAACGGCTCGTAGGATTTTTAGTGTATTTTCCAGGAAAAATCAACAACGCTTTTTTTTGGCCAATTTGGAGAAGGTGTGATTACTCGGGAACGGCTCGTAGGATTTTTAGTGTATTTTCCAGGAAAAATCAGCAACGCTTTTTTTTCTAATTTGGAGAAGATGGGATTACTCGGGAACGGCTCGTAGGATTTTTAGTGTATTTTCCAGGAAAAATCAGCAACGCTTTTTTTCTAATTTGGAGAAGGTGTGATTACTCGGGAACAGCTCATAGGCTTTTTAGTGTATTTTCCAGGAAAAAGCAGCAACGCTTTTTTTTTGGCCAATTTGGAGAAGGTGTGATTACTCGGGAACGGCTCGTAGGATTTTTAGTGTAATTTCCAGGAAAAATCAGCAACGCTTTTTTTGGCCAATTTGGAGAAGGTGTGATTACTCGGGAACGGCTCGAAGGATTTTTAGTGTATTTTCCAGGAAAAATCAGCAACGCTTTTTTTTGGCCAATTTGGAGAAGGTGTGATTACTCGGGAACTGCTCGTAGGATTTTTAGTGTATTTTCCAGGAAAAATCAGCAACGCTTTTTTTTTTGGCCATTTCGGAGAAGATGGGATTATTCCAGAACGGCTCGTAGGTTTTTTAGTGTATTTTCAAGGAAAAATCAGCAACGCTTTTTTTTTGGCCAATTTGGAGAAGATGGGATTACTCGGGAACGGCTCGTAGGATTTTTAGTGTAATTTCCAGGAAAAATCAGCAACGCTTTTTTTTGGCCAATTCGGAGAAGATGGGATTACTCGGGAACAGCTCGTAGGTTTGTTAGTGTATTTTCAAGGAAAAATCAGCAACGCTTTTTTTTGGCCAATTTGGAGAAGGTGTGATTACTCGGGAACGGCTCGTAGGATTTTTAGTGTATTTTCCAGGAAAAATGTGCAACTCTTTTTTTTTTTTGGCCAATTTCGAGAAGGTGTGATTACTCGGGAACGGCTCGTAGGATTTTTAGTGTATTTTCCAGGAAAAATCAGCAACGCTTTTTTTTGGCCAATTTGGAGAAGATGGGATTACTCGGGAACGGCTCGTAGGATTTTTAGTGTATTTTCCAGGAAAAATCAGCAACGCTTTTTTTTGGCCAATTTGGAGAAGGTGTGATTACTCGGGAACGGCTCGTAGGATTTTTAGTGTATTTTCCAGGAAAAATCAGCAACGCTTTTTTTTGGCCAATTTGGAGAAGATGGGATTACTCGGGAACGGCTCGTAAGATTTTTAGTGTATTTTCCAGGAAAAATCAGCAACGCTTTTTTTTGGCCAATTTGGAGAAGTTGGGATTACTCGGGAACGGCTCGTAGGTTTTTTAGTGTATTTTCAAGGAAAAATCAGCAACGCTTTTTTTGGCCAATTTGGAGAAGGTGGGATTACTCGGGAACGGCTCGTAGGATTTTTAGTGTATTTTCCAGGAAAAATCAGCAACGCTTTTTTTTTTTGCCAATTTGGAGAAGGTGTGATTACTCGGGAACGGCTCGTAGGATTTTTAGTGTATTTTCCAGGAAAAATCAACAACGCTTTTTTTTGGCCAATTTGGAGAAGGTGTGATTACTCGGGAACGGCTCGTAGGATTTTTAGTGTATTTTCCAGGAAAAATCAGCAACGCTTTTTTTCTAATTTGGAGAAGATGGGATTACTCGGGAACGGCTCGTAGGATTTTTAGTGTATTTTCCAGGAAAAATCAGCAACGCTTTTTTTCTAATTTGGAGAAGATGGGATTACTCGGGAACGGCTCGTAGGATTGTTAGTGTATTTTCCAGGAAAAATCAGCAACGCTTTTTTTTGGCCAATTTGGAGAAGATGGGATTACTCGGGAATGGCTCGTAAGATTTTTAGTGTATTTTCCAGGAAAAATCAGCAACGCTTTTTTTTGGCCAATTCGGAGAAGGTGTGATTACTCGGGAACGGCTCGTATGATTTTTAGTGTATTTTCCAGGAAAAATCAGCAACGCTTTTTTTTGGCCAATTTGGAGAAGATGGGATTACTCGGGAACGGCTCGTAAGATTTTTAGTGTATTTTCCAGGAAAAATCAGCAACGCTTTTTTTGGCCAATTTGGAGAAGATGGGATTACTCGGGAACGGCTCGTAAGATTTTTAGTGTATTTTCCAGGAAAAATCAGCAACGCTTTTTTTTGGCCAATTTGGAGAAGGTGTGATTACTCGGGAACGGCTCGTAAGATTTTTAGTGTATTTTCCAGGAAAAATCAGCAACGCTTTTTTTTTGGCCAATTTGGAGAAGGTGTGATTACTCGGGAACGGCTCGTAGGATTTTTAGTGTAATTTCCAGGAAAAATCAGCAACGCTTTTTTTTGCCAATTTGGAGAAGGTGTGATTACTCGGGAACGGCTCGAAGGATTTTTAGTGTATTTTCCAGGAAAAATCAGCAACGCTTTTTTTTGGCCAATTTGGAGAAGGTGTGATTACTCGGGAACTGCTCGTAGGATTTTTAGTGTATTTTCCAGGAAAAATCAGCAACGCTTTTTTTTTTTGCCAATTTGGAGAAGATGGGATTACTCCAGAACGGCTCGTAGGTTTTTTAGTGTATTTTCAAGGAAAAATCAGCAACGCTTTTTTTTTTGGCCATTTCGGAGAAGATGGGATTATTCCAGAACGGCTCGTAGGTTTTTTAGTGTATTTTCAAGGAAAAATCAGCAACGCTTTTTTTTTGGCCAATTTGGAGAAGATGGGATTACTCGGAAACGGCTCGTAGGATTTTTAGTGTATTTTCCAGGAAAAATCAGCAACGTTTTTTTTTTGCTAATTTGGAGAAGATGGGATTACTCGGGAACGGCTCGTAGGATTTTTAGTGTAATTTCCAGGAAAAATCAGCAACGCTTTTTTTTGGCCAATTTGGAGAAGGTGTGATTACTCGGGAACGGCTCGTAAGATTTTTAGTGTTTTTTCCAGGAAAAATCAGCAACGCTTTTTTTTGCTAATTTGGAGAAGATGGGATTACTCGGGAACGGCTCGTAGGATTTTTAGTGTATTTTCCAGGAAAAATCAACAACGCTTTTTTTTGGCCAATTTGGAGAAGGTGTGATTACTCGGGAACGGCTCGTAGGATTTTTAGTGTATTTTCCAGGAAAAATCAGCAACGCTTTTTTTTCTAATTTGGAGAAGATGGGATTACTCGGGAACGGCTCGTAGGATTTTTAGTGTATTTTCCAGGAAAAATCAGCAACGCTTTTTTTTTCTAATTTGGAGAAGATGGGATTACTCGGGAACGGCTCGTAGGATTGTTAGTGTATTTTCCAGGAAAAATCAGCAACGCTTTTTTTTGGCCAATTTGGAGAAGATGGGATTACTCGGGAATGGCTCGTAAGATTTTTAGTGTATTTTCCAGGAAAAATCAGCAACGCTTTTTTTTGGCCAATTCGGAGAAGGTGTGATTACTCGGGAACGGCTCGTATGATTTTTATTGTATTTTCCAGGAAAAATCAGCAACGCTTTTTTTTGGCCAATTTGGAGAAGATGGGATTACTCGGGAACGGCTCGTAAGATTTTTAGTGTATTTTCCAGGAAAAATCAGCAACGCTTTTTTTTGGCCAATTTGGAGAAGGTGTGATTACTCGGGAACGGCTCGTAAGATTTTTAGTGTATTTTCCAGGAAAAATCAGCAACGCTTTTTTTTGCCAATTTGGAGAAGGTGTGATTACTCGGGAACGGCTCGTAAGATTTTTAGTGTATTTTCCAGGAAAAATCAGCAACGCTTTTTTTTTGGCCAATTTGGAGAAGATGGGATTACTCGGGAACGGCTCGTAGGATTTTTAGTGTATTTTCCAGGAAAAATCAGCAACGCTTTTTTTGGCCAATTTGGAGAAGATGGGATTACTCGGGAACGGCTCGTAGGATTTTAAGTGTATTCTCCAGGAAAAATCAGCAACGCTTTTTTTTGCTAATTTGGAGAAGATGGGATTACTCGGGAACGGCTCGTAGGTTTTTTAGTGTATTTTCCAGGAAAAATCAGCAACGCTTTTTTTGGCCAATTTGGAGAAGGTGTGATTACTCGGGAACGGCTCGTAAGATTTTTAGTGTATTTTCCAGGAAAAATCAGCAACGTTTTTTTTTTGGCCAATTTGGAGAAGATGGGATTACTCGGGAACGGCTCGTAAGATTTTTAGTGTATTTTCCAGGAAAAATCAGCAACGCTTTTTTTTGGCCAATTTGGAGAAGGTGTGATTACTCGGGAACGGCTCGTAGGATTTTTAGTGTATTTTCCAGGAAAAATCAGCAACGCTTTTTTTTTGGCCAATTTGGAGAAGTTGGGATTACTCGGGAACGGCTCGTAGGTTTTTTAGTGTATTTTCCAGGAAAAATCAGCAACGCTTTTTTTGGCCAATTTGGAGAAGGTGTGATTACTCGGGAACGGCTCGTAGGTTTTTTAGTGTATTTTCAAGGAAAAATCAGCAACGCTTTTTTTGGCCAATTTGGAGAAGGTGGGATTACTCGGGAACGGCTCGTAGGATTTTTAGTGTATTTTCCAGGAAAAATCAGCAACGCTTTTTTTTTTTTGCCAATTTGGAGAAGGTGTGATTACTCGGGAACGGCTCGTAGGATTTTTAGTGTATTTTCCAGGAAAAATCAACAACGCTTTTTTTTGGCCAATTTGGAGAAGGTGTGATTACTCGGGAACGGCTCGTAGGATTTTTAGTGTATTTTCCAGGAAAAATCAGCAACGCTTTTTTTTCTAATTTGGAGAAGATGGGATTACTCGGGAACGGCTCGTAGGATTTTTAGTGTATTTTCCAGGAAAAATCAGCAACGCTTTTTTTCTAATTTGGAGAAGATGGGATTACTCGGGAACGGCTCGTAGGATTGTTAGTGTATTTTCCAGGAAAAATCAGCAACGCTTTTTTTTGGCCAATTTGGAGAAGATGGGATTACTCGGGAATGGCTCGTAAGATTTTTAGTGTATTTTCCAGGAAAAATCAGCAACGCTTTTTTTTGGCCAATTCGGAGAAGGTGTGATTACTCGGGAACGGCTCGTATGATTTTTAGTGTATTTTCCAGGAAAAATCAGCAACGCTTTTTTTTGGCCAATTTGGAGAAGATATGATTACTCGGGAACGGCTCGTAAGATTTTTAGTGTATTTTCCAGGAAAAATCAGCAACGCTTTTTTTGGCCAATTTGGAGAAGATGGGATTACTCGGGAACGGCTCGTAAGATTTTTAGTGTATTTTCCAGGAAAAATCAGCAACGCTTTTTTTTGGCCAATTTGGAGAAGGTGTGATTACTCGGGAACGGCTCGTAAGATTTTTAGTGTATTTTCCAGGAAAAATCAGCAACGCTTTTTTTTGCCAATTTGGAGAAGGTGTGATTACTTGGGAACGGCTCGTAGGTTTTTTAGTGTATTTTCCAGGAAAAATCAGCAACGCTTTTTTTGGCCAATTTGGAGAAGGTGTGATTACTCGGGAACGGCTCGTAGGATTTTTAGTGTATTTTCCAGGAAAAATCAACAACGCTTATTTTGGCCAATTTGGAGAAGGTGTGATTACTCGGGAACGGCTCGTAGGATTTTTAGTGTATTTTCCATGAAAAATCAACAACGCTTTTTTTTGCCAATTTGGAGAAGATGGGATTACTCTGGAACGGCTCGTAAGATTTTTAGTGTATTTTCCAGGAAAAATCAGCAACGCTTTTTTTTAGCCAATTTGGAGAAGATGGGATTACTCGGGAACGGCTCGTAGGATTTTTAGTGTATTTTCCAGGAAAAATCAGCAACGCTTTTTTTTGGCCAATTTGGAGAAGATGGGATTACTCGGGAATGGCTCGTAAGATTTTTAGTGTATTTTCCAGGAAAAATCAGCAACGCTTTTTTTTGGCCAATTCGGAGAAGGTGTGATTACTCGGGAACGGCTCGTAGGATTTTTAGTGTATTTTCCAGGAAAAAGCAGCAACGCTTTTTTTTGGCCAATTTGGAGAAGGTGTGATTACTCGGGAACGGCTCGTAGGATTTTTAGTGTATTTTCCAGGAAAAATCAGCAACGCTTTTTTTGGCCAATTTGGAGAAGGTGTGATTACTCGGGAACAGCTCGTAGGCTTTTTAGTGTATTTTCCAGGAAAAAGCAGCAACGCTTTTTTTTTGGCCAATTTGGAGAAGGTGTGATTACTCGGGAACGGCTCGTAGGATTTTTAGTGTAATTTCCAGGAAAAATCAGCAACGCTTTTTTTGGCCAATTTGGAGAAGGTGTGATTACTCGGGAACGGCTCGAAGGATTTTTAGTGTATTTTCCAGGAAAAATCAGCAACGCTTTTTTTTGGCCAATTTGGAGAAGGTGTGATTACTCGGGAACTGCTCGTAGGATTTTTAGTGTATTTTCCAGGAAAAACCAGCAACGCTTTTTTTTGCCAATTTGGAGAAGATGGGATTACTCCAGAGCGGCTCGTAGGTTTTTTAGTGTATTTTCAAGGAAAAATCAGCAACGCTTTTTTTTTTGGCCATTTCGGAGAAGATGGGATTATTCCAGAACGGCTCGTAGGTTTTTTAGTGTATTTTCAAGGAAAAATCAGCAACGCTTTTTTTTTGGCCAATTTGGAGAAGATGGGATTACTCGGAAACGGCTCGTAGGATTTTTAGTGTAATTTCCAGGAAAAATCAGCAACGCTTTTTTTTGGCCAATTCGGAGAAGATGGGATTACTCGGGAACGGCTCGTAGGTTTGTTAGTGTATTTTCAAGGAAAAATCAGCAACGCTTTTTTTTGGCCAATTTGGAGAAGGTGTGATTACTCGGGAACGGCTCGTAGGATTTTTAGTGTATTTTCCAGGAAAAATGTGCAACTCTTTTTTTTTTTGGCCAATTTCGAGAAGGTGTGATTACTCGGGAACGGCTCGTAGGATTTTTAGTGTATTTTCCAGGAAAAATCAGCAACGCTTTTTTTTGGCCAATTTGGAGAAGATGGGATTACTCGGGAACGGCTCGTAGGATTTTTAGTGTATTTTCCAGGAAAAATCAGCAACGCTTTTTTTTGGCCAATTTGGAGAAGGTGTGATTACTCGGGAACGGCTCGTAGGATTTTTAGTGTATTTTCCAGGAAAAATCAGCAACGCTTTTTTTTGGCCAATTTGGAGAAGATGGGATTACTCGGGAACGGCTCGTAAGATTTTTAGTGTATTTTCCAGGAAAAATCAGCAACGCTTTTTTTTGGCCAATTTGGAGAAGTTGGGATTACTCGGGAACGGCTCGTAGGTTTTTTAGTGTATTTTCCAGGAAAAATCAGCAACGCTTTTTTTGGCCAATTTGGAGAAGGTGTGATTACTCGGGAACGGCTCGTAGGATTTTTAGTGTATTTTCCAGGAAAAATCAGCAACGCTTTTTTTTGCTAATTTGGAGAAGATGGGATTACTCGGGAACGGCTCGTAGGATTTTTAGTGTAATTTCCAGGAAAAATCAGCAACGCTTTTTTTTGGCCAATTTGGAGAAGGTGTGATTACTCGGGAACGGCTCGTAAGATTTTTAGTGTTTTTTCCAGGAAAAATCAGCAACGCTTTTTTTTGCCAATTTGGAGAAGGTGTGATTACTCGGGAACGGCTCGTAGGATTTTTAGTGTATTTTCCAGGAAAAATCAGCAACGTTTTTTTTTTGGCCAATTTGGAGAAGATGGGATTACTCGAGAACGGCTCGTAGGATTTTTAGTGTAATTTCCAGGAAAAATCAGCAACGCTTTTTTTTGGCCAATTTGGAGAAGGTGTGATTACTCGGGAACGGCTCGTAAGATTTTTAGTGTTTTTTCCAGGAAAAATCAGCAACGCTTTTTTTTGCCAATTTGGAGAAGGTGTGATTACTCGGGAACGGCTCATAAAATTTTTAATATATTTTCCAGGAAAAATCAGCAACGCTTTTTTTTTTTGCTAATTTGGAGAAGGTGTGATTACTCGGGAACGGCTCGTAGGATTTTTAGTGTATTTTCCAGGAAAAATCAGCAACGCTTTTTTTTGGCCAATTTGGAGAAGGTATGATTACTCGGGAACGGCTCGTAGAATTTTTAGTGTATTTTCCAGGAAAAATCAGCAACGCTTTTTTTGGCCAATTTGGAGAAGATGGGATTACTCGGGAACGGCTCGTAAGATTTTTAGTGTATTTTCCAGGAAAAATCAGCAACGCTTTTTTTTGGCCAATTTGGAGAAGGTGTGATTACTCGGGAACGGCTCGTAAGATTTTTAGTGTATTTTCCAGGAAAAATCAGCAACGCTTTTTTTTGCCAATTTGGGAAGGTGTGATTACTCGGGAACGGCTCGTAAGATTTTTAGTGTATTTTCCAGGAAAAATGTGCAACGCTTTTTTTTTACCAATTTGGAGAAGGTGGGATTACTCGGGAACGGCTCGTAGGATTTTTAGTGTAATTTCCAGGAAAAATCAGCAACGCTTTTTTTTGGCCAATTTAGAGAAGTTGGGATTACTCGGGAACGGCTCGTAGGGTTTTTAGTGTATTTTCCAGGAAAAATCAGCAACGCTTTTTTTTGGCCAATTTGGAGAAGGTGTGATTACTCGGGAACGGCTCGTAGGTTTTTTAGTGTATTTTCAAGGAAAAATCAGCAACGCTTTTTTTGGCCAATTTGGAGAAGGTGGGATTACTCGGGAACGGCTCGTAGGATTTTTAGTGTATTTTCCAGGAAAAATCAGCAACGCTTTTTTTGGCCAATTTGGAGAAGGTGTGATTACTCGGGAACGGCTCGTAGGATTTTTAGTGTATTTTCCAGGAAAAATCAACAACGCTTTTTTTGGCCAATTTGGAGAAGGTGTGATTACTCGGGAACGGCTCGTAGGTTTTTTAATGTATTTTCCAGGAAAAATCAGCAACGCTTTTTTTGCCAATTTGGAGAAGGTGTGATTACTCGGAAACGGCTCGTAAGATTTTTAGTGTATTTTCCAGGAAAAATGTGCAACGCTTTTTTTTGGCCAATTTGGAGAAGTTGGGATTACTCGGGAACGGCTCGTAGGATTTTTAGTGTATTTTCCAGGAAAAATCAGCAACGCTTTTTTTTGGCCAATTTGGAGAAGGTGTGATTACTCGGGAACGGCTCGTAGGATTTTTAGTGTAATTTCAAGGAAAAATCAGCAACGCTTTTTTTTGGCCAATTTGGAGAAGTTGGGATTACTCGGGAACGGCTCGTAGGTTTTTTAGTGTATTTTCCAGGAAAAATCAGCAACGCTTTTTTTTGCCAATTTGGAGAAGGTGTGATTACTCCAGAACGGCTCGTAGGTTTTTTAGTGTATTTTCCAGGAAAAATCAGCAACGCTTTTTTGCCAATTTGGAGAAGATGGGATTACTCCAGAACGGCTCGTAGGTTTTTTAGTGTATTTTCAAGGAAAAATCAGCAACGCTTTTTTTTTTGGCCATTTCGGAGAAGATGGGATTACTCCAGAACGGCTCGTAGGTTTTTTAGTGTATTTTCAAGGAAAAATCAGCAACGCTTTTTTTTGGCCAATTTGGAGAAGATGGGATTACTCGGGAACGGCTCGTAGGATTTTTAGTGTATTTTCCAGGAAAAATCAGCAACGCTTTTTTTTGGCCAATTTGGAGAAGGTGTGATTACTCGGGAACGGCTCATAAAATTTTTAATATATTTTCCAGGAAAAATCAGCAACGCTTTTTTTTTTGCTAATTTGGAGAAGATGGGATTACTTGGGAACGGCTCGTAGGTTTTTTAGTGTATTTTCCAGGAAAAATCAGCAACGCTTTTTTTTGCCAATTTGGAGAAGGTGTGATTACTCGGGAACGGCTCATAGGATTTTTAGTGTAATTTCCAGGAAAAATCAGCAACGCTTTTTTTTTGGCCAATTTGGAGAAGATGGGATTACTCGGGAACGGCTCGTAGGATTTTTAGTGTATTTTCCAGGAAAAATCAGCAACGCTTTTTTTTGCCAATTTGGAGAAGGTGTGATTACTCGGGAACGGCTCGTTGGATTTTTAGTGTATTTTCCAGGAAAAATCAGCAACGCTTTTTTTTGGCCAATTTGGAGAAGGTGTGATTACTCGGGAACGGCTCGTAAGATTTTTAGTGTTTTTTCCAGGAAAAATCAGCAACGCTTTTTTTTGCCAATTTGGAGAAGATAAGATTACTCGGGAACGGCTCGTAGGATTTTTAGTGTATTTTCCAGGAAAAATCAGCAACGCTTTTTTTTGGCGAATTTGGAGAAGTTGGGATTACTCGGGAACGGCTCGTAGGATTTTTAGTGTATTTTCCAGGAAAAATCAACAACGCTTTTTTTTGCCAATTTGGAGAAGGTGTGATTACTTGGGAACGACTCGTAGGTTTTTTAGTGTATTTTCCAGGAAAAATCAGCAACGCTTTTTTTTGCCAATTTGGAGAAAGTGTGATTACTCGAGAACGGCTCGTAGGATTTTTAGTGTAATTTCCAGGAAAAATCAGCAACGCTTTTTTTTGGCCAATTTGGAGAAGATGGGATTACTCGGGAACGGCTCGTAGGATTTTTAGTGTATTTTCCAGGAAAAATCAGCAACGCTTTTTTTGGCCAATTTGGAGAAGATGGGATTACTCGGGAACGGCTCGTAGGATTTTTAATATATTTTCCAGGAAAAATCAGCAACGCTTTTTTTTTGCTAATTTGGAGAAGATGGGATTACTTGGGAACGGCTCGTAGGTTTTTTAGTGTATTTTCAAGGAAAAATCAGCAACGCTTTTTTTTTGGCCAATTTGGAGAAGGTGTGATTACTCGGGAACGGCTCGTAAGATTTTTAGTGTATTTTCCAGGAAAAATGTGCAACGCTTTTTTTTTGCCAATTCGGAGAAGATGGGATTACTCGGGAACGGCTCGTAGGATTTTTAGTGTATTTTCCAGGAAAAATCAGCAACGCTTTTTTTTGGCCAATTTGGAGAAGGTGTGATTACTCGGGAACGGCTCGTAGGATTTTTAGTGTAATTTCCAGGAAAAATCAGCAACGCTTTTTTTTGGCCAATTTGGAGAAGATGGGATTACTCGGGAACGGCTCGTAGGATTTTTAGTGTAATTTCCAGGAAAAATCAGCAACGCTTTTTTTTGGCCAATTTGGAGAAGTTGGGATTACTCGGGAACGGCTCGTAGGATTTTTAGTGTATTTTCCAGGAAAAATCAGCAACGCTTTTTGTTGGCCAATTTGGAGAAGATGGGATTACTCGGGAACGGCTCGTAGGATTTTTAGTGTATTTTCCAGGAAAAATCAGCAACGCTTTTTTTGGCCAATTTGGAGAAGATGGGATTACTCGGGAACGGCTCGTAGGATTTTTAGTGTATTTTCCAGGAAAAATCAGCAACGCTTTTTTTTGCTAATTTGGAGAAGATGGGATTACTCGGGAACGGCTCGTAGGATTTTTAGTGTATTTTCCAGGAAAAATCAGCAACGCTTTTTTTGGCCAATTTGGAGAAGATGGGATTACTCGGGAACGGCTCGTAGGATTTTTAATATATTTTCCAGGAAAAATCAGCAACGCTTTTTTTTTGCTAATTTGGAGAAGATGGGATTACTTGGAAACGGCTCGTAGGTTTTTTAGTGTATTTTCAAGGAAAAATCAGCAACGCTTTTTTTGGCCAATTTGGAGAAGATGGGATTAGTCGGGAACGGCTCGTAGGATTTTTAATATATTTTCCAGGAAAAATCAGCAACGCTTTTTTTTGCTAATTTGGAGAAGATGGGATTACTCGGGAACGGCTCGTAGGATTTTTAGTGTATTTTCCAGGAAAAATCAGCAACGCTTTTTTTGGCCAATTTGGAGAAGATGGGATTACTCGGGAACGGCTCGTAGGATTTTTAATATATTTTCCAGGAAAAATCAGCAACGCTTTTTTTTTGCTAATTTGGAGAAGATGGGATTACTTGGAAACGGCTCGTAGGTTTTTTAGTGTATTTTCAAGGAAAAATCAGCAACGCTTTTTTTTTGCCAATTTGGAGAAGGTGTGATTACTCGGGAACGGCTCGTAAGATTTTTAGTGTATTTTCCAGGAAAAATCAGCAACGCTTTTTTTTTTGGCCAATTTGGAGAAGATGGGATTACTCGGGAACGGCTCATAAAATTTTTAATATATTTTCCAGGAAAAATCAGCAACGTTTTTTTTGGCCAATTTGGAGAAGATGGGATTACTCGGGAACGGCTCGTAGGATTTTTAGTGTAATTTCCAGGAAAAATCAGCAACGCTTTTTTTGGCCAATTTGGAGAAGATGGGATTACTCGGGAACGGCTCGTAGGATTTTTAATATATTTTCCAGGAAAAATCAGCAACGCTTTTTTTTTGCTAATTTGGAGAAGATGGGATTACTTGGGAACGGCTCGTAGGTTTTTTAGTGTATTTTCAAGGAAAAATCAGCAACGCTTTTTTTTGGCCAATTTGGAGAAGGTGTGATTACTCGGGAACGGCTCGTAAGATTTTTAGTGTATTTTCCAGGAAAAATGTGCAACGCTTTTTTTTTGCCAATTCGGAGAAGATGGGATTACTCGGGAACGGCTCGTAGGATTTTTAGTGTATTTTCCAGGAAAAATCAGCAACGCTTTTTTTTGGCCAATTTGGAGAAGGTGTGATTACTCGGGAACGGCTCGTAGGATTTTTAGTGTAATTTCCAGGAAAAATCAGCAACGCTTTTTTTTGGCCAATTTGGAGAAGATGGGATTACTCGGGAACGGCTCGTAGGATTTTTAGTGTAATTTCCAGGAAAAATCAGCAACGCTTTTTTTTGGCCAATTTGGAGAAGTTGGGATTACTCGGGAACGGCTCGTAGGATTTTTAGTGTATTTTCCAGGAAAAATCAGCAACGCTTTTTGTTGGCCAATTTGGAGAAGATGGGATTACTCGGGAACGGCTCGTAGGATTTTTAGTGTATTTTCCAGGAAAAATCAGCAACGCTTTTTTTGGCCAATTTGGAGAAGATGGGATTACTCGGGAACGGCTCGTAGGATTTTTAGTGTATTTTCCAGGAAAAATCAGCAACGCTTTTTTTTGCTAATTTGGAGAAGATGGGATTACTCGGGAACGGCTCGTAGGATTTTTAGTGTATTTTCCAGGAAAAATCAGCAACGCTTTTTTTGGCCAATTTGGAGAAGATGGGATTACTCGGGAACGGCTCGTAGGATTTTTAATATATTTTCCAGGAAAAATCAGCAACGCTTTTTTTTTGCTAATTTGGAGAAGATGGGATTACTTGGAAACGGCTCGTAGGTTTTTTAGTGTATTTTCAAGGAAAAATCAGCAACGCTTTTTTTGGCCAATTTGGAGAAGATGGGATTACTCGGGAACGGCTCGTAGGATTTTTAATATATTTTCCAGGAAAAATCAGCAACGCTTTTTTTTGCTAATTTGGAGAAGATGGGATTACTCGGGAACGGCTCGTAGGATTTTTAGTGTATTTTCCAGGAAAAATCAGCAACGCTTTTTTTGGCCAATTTGGAGAAGATGGGATTACTCGGGAACGGCTCGTAGGATTTTTAATATATTTTCCAGGAAAAATCAGCAACGCTTTTTTTTTGCTAATTTGGAGAAGATGGGATTACTTGGAAACGGCTCGTAGGTTTTTTAGTGTATTTTCAAGGAAAAATCAGCAACGCTTTTTTTTTGCCAATTTGGAGAAGGTGTGATTACTCGGGAACGGCTCGTAAGATTTTTAGTGTATTTTCCAGGAAAAATCAGCAACGCTTTTTTTTTGGCCAATTTGGAGAAGGTGTGATTACTCGGGAACGGCTCGTAGGATTTTTAATATATTTTCCAGGAAAAATCAGCAACGCTTTTTTTTGCTAATTTGGAGAAGATGGGATTACTCAGGAACGGCTCGTAGGATTTTTAGTGTATTTTCCAGGAAAAATCAGCAACGCTTTTTTTGGCCAATTTGGAGAAGATGGGATTACTCGGGAACGGCTCGTAGGATTTTTAATATATTTTCCAGGAAAAATCAGCAACGCTTTTTTTTTTGCTAATTTGGAGAAGATGGGATTACTTGGAAACGGCTCGTAGGTTTTTTAGTGTATTTTCAAGGAAAAATCAGCAACGCTTTTTTTGGCCAATTTGGAGAAGATGGGATTACTCGGGAACGGCTCGTAGGATTTTTAATATATTTTCCAGGAAAAATCAGCAACGCTTTTTTTTGCTAATTTGGAGAAGATGGGATTACTCGGGAACGGCTCGTAGGATTTTTAGTGTATTTTCCAGGAAAAATCAGCAACGCTTTTTTTGGCCAATTTGGAGAAGATGGGATTACTCGGGAACGGCTCGTAGGATTTTTAATATATTTTCCAGGAAAAATCAGCAACGCTTTTTTTTTGCTAATTTGGAGAAGATGGGATTACTTGGAAACGGCTCGTAGGTTTTTTAGTGTATTTTCAAGGAAAAATCAGCAACGCTTTTTTTTTGCCAATTTGGAGAAGGTGTGATTACTCGGGAACGGCTCGTAAGATTTTTAGTGTATTTTCCAGGAAAAATCAGCAACGCTTTTTTTTTGGCCAATTTGGAGAAGATGGGATTACTCGGGAACGGCTCATAAAATTTTTAATATATTTTCCAGGAAAAATCAGCAACGTTTTTTTTGGCCAATTTGGAGAAGATGGGATTACTCGGGAACGGCTCGTAGGATTTTTAGTGTAATTTCCAGGAAAAATCAGCAACGCTTTTTTTTGGCCAATTTGGAGAAGTTGGGATTACTCGGGAACGGCTCGTAGGTTTTTTAGTGTAATTTCCAGGAAAAATCAGCAACGCTTTTTTTTGGCCAATTTGGAGAAGATGGGATTACTCGGGAACGGCTCGTAGGATTTTTAGTGTATTTTCCAGGAAAAATCAGCAACGCTTTTTTTTGGCCAATTTGGAGAAGGTGTGATTACTCGGGAACGGCTCGTAGGTTTTTTAGTGTATTTTCAAGGAAAAATCAGCAACGCTTTTTTTGGCCAATTTGGAGAAGGTGGGATTACTCGGGAACGGCTCGTAGGATTTTTAGTGTATTTTCCAGGAAAAATCAGCAACGCTTTTTTTGGCCAATTTGGAGAAGGTGTGATTACTCGGGAACGGCTCGTAGGATTTTTAGTGTATTTTCCAGGAAAAATCAACAACGCTTTTTTTGGCCAATTTGGAGAAGGTGTGATTACTCGGGAACGGCTCGTAGGTTTTTTAATGTATTTTCCAGGAAAAATCAGCAACGCTTTTTTTGCCAATTTGGAGAAGGTGTGATTACTCGGGAACGGCTCGTAAGATTTTTAGTGTATTTTCCAGGAAAAATGTGCAACGCTTTTTTTTGGCCAATTTGGAGAAGTTGGGATTACTCGGGAACGGCTCGTAGGATTTTTAGTGTATTTTCCAGGAAAAATCAGCAACGCTTTTTTTTGGCCAATTTGGAGAAGATGGGATTACTCGGGAACGGCTCGTAGGATTTTTAGTGTATTTTCCAGGAAAAATCAGCAACGCTTTTTTTTGGCCAATTTGGAGAAGGTGTGATTACTCGGGAACGGCTCATAAAATTTTTAATATATTTTCCAGGAAAAATCAGCAACGCTTTTTTTTTTGCTAATTTGGAGAAGATGGGATTACTTGGGAACGGCTCGTAGGTTTTTTAGTGTATTTTCCAGAAAAAATCAGCAACGCTTTTTTTTGCCAATTTGGAGAAGGTGTGATTACTCGGGAACGGCTCATAGGATTTTTAGTGTAATTTCCAGGAAAAATCAGCAACGCTTTTTTTTGGCCAATTTGGAGAAGATGGGATTACTCGGGAACGGCTCGTAGGATTTTTAGTGTATTTTCCAGGAAAAATCAGCAACGCTTTTTTTTGCCAATTTGGAGAAGGTGTGATTACTCGGGAACGGCTCGTTGGATTTTTAGTGTATTTTCCAGGAAAAATCAGCAACGCTTTTTTTTGGCCAATTTGGAGAAGGTGTGATTACTCGGGAACGGCTCGTAAGATTTTTAGTGTTTTTTCCAGGAAAAATCAGCAACGCTTTTTTTTGCCAATTTGGAGAAGATAAGATTACTCGGGAACGGCTCGTAGGATTTTTAGTGTATTTTCCAGGAAAAATCAGCAACGCTTTTTTTTGGCGAATTTGGAGAAGTTGGGATTACTCGGGAACGGCTCGTAGGATTTTTAGTGTATTTTCCAGGAAAAATCAACAACGCTTTTTTTTGCCAATTTGGAGAAGGTGTGATTACTTGGGAACGACTCGTAGGTTTTTTAGTGTATTTTCCAGGAAAAATCAGCAACGCTTTTTTTTGCCAATTTGGAGAAAGTGTGATTACTCGAGAACGGCTCGTAGGATTTTTAGTGTAATTTCCAGGAAAAATCAGCAACGCTTTTTTTTGGCCAATTTGGAGAAGATGGGATTACTCGGGAACGGCTCGTAGGATTTTTAGTGTATTTTCCAGGAAAAATCAGCAACGCTTTTTTTGGCCAATTTGGAGAAGATGGGATTACTCGGGAACGGCTCGTAGGATTTTTAATATATTTTCCAGGAAAAATCAGCAACGCTTTTTTTTTGCTAATTTGGAGAAGATGGGATTACTTGGGAACGGCTCGTAGGTTTTTTAGTGTATTTTCAAGGAAAAATCAGCAACGCTTTTTTTTGGCCAATTTGGAGAAGGTGTGATTACTCGGGAACGGCTCGTAAAATTTTTAGTGTATTTTCCAGGAAAAATGTGCAACGCTTTTTTTTTGCCAATTCGGAGAAGATGGGATTACTCGGGAACGGCTCGTAAGATTTTTAGTGTATTTTCCAGGAAAAATCAGCAACGCTTTTTTTTGGCCAATTTGGAGAAGGTGTGATTACTCGGGAACGGCTCGTAGGATTTTTAGTGTAATTTCCAGGAAAAATCAGCAACGCTTTTTTTTGGCCAATTTGGAGAAGATGGGATTACTCGGGAACGGCTCGTAGGATTTTTAGTGTAATTTCCAGGAAAAATCAGCAACGCTTTTTTTTGGCCAATTTGGAGAAGTTGGGATTACTCGGGAACGGCTCGTAGGATTTTTAGTGTATTTTCCAGGAAAAATCAGCAACGCTTTTTGTTGGCCAATTTGGAGAAGATGGGATTACTCGGGAACGGCTCGTAGGATTTTTAGTGTATTTTCCAGGAAAAATCAGCAACGCTTTTTTTGGCCAATTTGGAGAAGATGGGATTACTCGGGAACGGCTCGTAGGATTTTTAGTGTATTTTCCAGGAAAAATCAGCAACGCTTTTTTTTGCTAATTTGGAGAAGATGGGATTACTCGGGAACGGCTCGTAGGATTTTTAGTGTATTTTCCAGGAAAAATCAGCAACGCTTTTTTTGGCCAATTTGGAGAAGATGGGATTACTCGGGAACGGCTCGTATGATTTTTAATATATTTTCCAGGAAAAATCAGCAACGCTTTTTTTTTGCTAATTTGGAGAAGATGGGATTACTTGGAAACGGCTCGTAGGTTTTTTAGTGTATTTTCAAGGAAAAATCAGCAACGCTTTTTTTGGCCAATTTGGAGAAGATGGGATTACTCGGGAACGGCTCGTAGGATTTTTAATATATTTTCCAGGAAAAATCAGCAACGCTTTTTTTTGCTAATTTGGAGAAGATGGGATTACTCGGGAACGGCTCGTAGGATTTTTAGTGTATTTTCCAGGAAAAATCAGCAACGCTTTTTTTGGCCAATTTGGAGAAGATGGGATTACTCGGGAACGGCTCGTAGGATTTTTAATATATTTTCCAGGAAAAATCAGCAACGCTTTTTTTTTGCTAATTTGGAGAAGATGGGATTACTTGGAAACGGCTCGTAGGTTTTTTAGTGTATTTTCAAGGAAAAATCAGCAACGCTTTTTTTTTGCCAATTTGGAGAAGGTGTGATTACTCGGGAACGGCTCGTAAGATTTTTAGTGTATTTTCCAGGAAAAATCAGCAACGCTTTTTTTTTGGCCAATTTGGAGAAGATGGGATTACTCGGGAACGGCTCATAAAATTTTTAATATATTTTCCAGGAAAAATCAGCAACGTTTTTTTTGGCCAATTTGGAGAAGATGGGATTACTCGGGAACGGCTCGTAGGATTTTTAGTGTAATTTCCAGGAAAAATCAGCAACGCTTTTTTTTGGCCAATTTGGAGAAGTTGGGATTACTCGGGAACGGCTCGTAGGTTTTTTAGTGTATTTTCCAGGAAAAATCAGCAACGCTTTTTTTGGCCAATTTGGAGAAGGTGTGATTACTCGGGAACGGCTCGTAGGATTTTTAGTGTATTTTCCAGGAAAAATCAACAACGCTTTTTTTGGCCAATTTGGAGAAGGTGTGATTACTCGGGAACGGCTCGTAGGATTTTTAGTGTTTTTTCCAGGAAAAATCAGCAACGCTTTTTTTTGCCAATTTGGAGAAGGTGTGATTACTCGGGAACGGCTCATAAAATTTTTAATATATTTTCCAGGAAAAATCAGCAACGCTTTTTTTTTTGCTAATTTGGAGAAGATGGGATTACTTGGGAACGGCTCGTAGGTTTTTTAGTGTATTTTCAAGGAAAAATCCGCAACGCTTTTTTTTGGCCAATTTGGAGAAGATGGGATTACTCTGGAACGGCTCGTAGGATTTTTAGTGTAATTTCCAGGAAAAATCAGCAACGCTTTTTTTTGGCCAATTTGGAGAAGATGGGATTACTCGGGAACCGCTCGTAGGATTTTTAGTGTATTTTCCAGGAAAAATCAGCAACGCTTTTTTTGGCCAATTTGGAGAAGATGGGATTACTCGGGAACGGCTCGTAGGATTTTAAGTGTATTTTCCAGGAAAAATCAGCAACGCTTTTTTTTGCTTATTTGGAGAAGATGGGATTACTCGGGAACGGCTCGTAGGATTTTTAGTGTATTTTCCAGGAAAAATCAGCAACGCTTTTTTTTCTAATTTGGAGAAGATGGGATTACTCGGGAACGTCTCGTAGGATTGTTAGTGTATTTTCCAGGAAAAATCAGCAACGCTTTTTTTTGGCCAATTTGGAGAAGATGGGATTACTCGGGAATGGCTCGTAAGATTTTTAGTGTATTTTCCAGGAAAAATCAGCAACGCTTTTTTTTGGCCAATTCGGAGAAGGTGTGATTACTCGGGAACGGCTCGTAGGATTTTTAGTGTATTTTCCAGGAAAAATCAGCAACGCTTTTTTTTGGCCAATTTGGAGAAGATGTGATTACTCGGGAACGGCTCGTAAGATTTTTAGTGTTTTTTCCAGGAAAAATCAGCAACGCTTTTTTTTGCCAATTTGGAGAAGGTGTGATTACTCGGGAACGGCTCATAAAATTTTTAATATATTTTCCAGGAAAAATCAGCAACGCTTTTTTTTTTGCTAATTTGGAGAAGATGGGATTACTTGGGAACGGCTCGTAGGTTTTTTAGTGTATTTTCAAGGAAAAATCAGCAACGCTTTTTTTTGGCCAATTTGGAGAAGATGGGATTACTCGGGAACGGCTCGTAGGATTTTTAGTGTAATTTCCAGGAAAAATCAGCAACGCTTTTTTTTGGCCAATTTGGAGAAGATGGGATTACTTGGGAACGGCTCGTAGGTTTTTTAGTGTATTTTCAAGGAAAAATCAGCAACGTTTTTTTTGGCCAATTTGGAGAAGATGGGATTACTCGGGAACGGCTCGTAGGATTTTTAGTGTAATTTCCAGGAAAAATCAGCAACGCTTTTTTTTGGCCAATTTGGAGAAGGTGTGATTACTCGGGAACGGCTCGTAAGATTTTTAGTGTTTTTTCCAGGAAAAATCAGCAACGCTTTTTTTTGCCAATTTGGAGAAGGTGTGATTACTCGGGAACGGCTCGTAGGATTTTTAGTGTATTTTCCAGGAAAAATCAGCAACGCTTTTTTTGGCCAATTTGGAGAAGATGGGATTACTCGGGAACGGCTCGTAGGATTTTAAGTGTATTTTCCAGGAAAAATCAGCAACGCTTTTTTTTTGCTAATTTGGAGAAGATGGGATTACTCCAGAACGGCTCGTAGGTTTTTTAGTGTATTTTCAAGGAAAAATCAGCAACGCTTTTTTTTTGGCCATTTCGGAGAAGATGGGATTACTCCAGAACGGCTCGTAGGTTTTTTAGTGTATTTTCAAGGAAAAATCAGCAACGCTTTTTTTTTGGCCAATTTGGAGAAGATGGGATTACTCGGGAACGGCTCGTAGGATTTTTAGAGTAATTTCCAGGAAAAATCAGCAACGCTTTTTTTTTGGCCAATTCGGAGAAGATGGGATTACTCGGGAACGGCTCGTAGGATTTTTAGTGTATTTTCCAGGAAAAATCAGCAACGCTTTTTTTTTTGCTAATTTGGAGAAGATGGGATTACTTGGGAACGGCTCGTAGGTTTTTTAGTGTATTTTCAAGGAAAAATCCGCAACGCTTTTTTTTGGCCAATTTGGAGAAGATGGGATTACTCTGGAACGGCTCGTAGGATTTTTAGTGTAATTTCCAGGAAAAATCAGCAACGCTTTTTTTTGGCCAATTTGGAGAAGATGGGATTACTCGGGAACCGCTCGTAGGATTTTTAGTGTATTTTCCAGGAAAAATCAGCAACGCTTTTTTTGGCCAATTTGGAGAAGATGGGATTACTCGGGAACGGCTCGTAGGATTTTAAGTGTATTTTCCAGGAAAAATCAGCAACGCTTTTTTTTGCTTATTTGGAGAAGATGGGATTACTCGGGAACGGCTCGTAGGATTTTTAGTGTATTTTCCAGGAAAAATCAGCAACGCTTTTTTTTCTAATTTGGAGAAGATGGGATTACTCGGGAACGTCTCGTAGGATTGTTAGTGTATTTTCCAGGAAAAATCAGCAACGCTTTTTTTTGGCCAATTTGGAGAAGATGGGATTACTCGGGAATGGCTCGTAAGATTTTTAGTGTATTTTCCAGGAAAAATCAGCAACGCTTTTTTTTGGCCAATTCGGAGAAGGTGTGATTACTCGGGAACGGCTCGTAGGATTTTTAGTGTATTTTCCAGGAAAAATCAGCAACGCTTTTTTTTGGCCAATTTGGAGAAGATGTGATTACTCGGGAACGGCTCGTAAGATTTTTAGTGTTTTTTCCAGGAAAAATCAGCAACGCTTTTTTTTGCCAATTTGGAGAAGGTGTGATTACTCGGGAACGGCTCATAAAATTTTTAATATATTTTCCAGGAAAAATCAGCAACGCTTTTTTTTTGCTAATTTGGAGAAGATGGGATTACTTGGGAACGGCTCGTAGGTTTTTTAGTGTATTTTCAAGGAAAAATCAGCAACGCTTTTTTTTGGCCAATTTGGAGAAGATGGGATTACTCGGGAACGGCTCGTAGGATTTTTAGTGTAATTTCCAGGAAAAATCAGCAACGCTTTTTTTTGGCCAATTTGGAGAAGATGGGATTACTTGGGAACGGCTCGTAGGTTTTTTAGTGTATTTTCAAGGAAAAATCAGCAACGTTTTTTTTGGCCAATTTGGAGAAGATGGGATTACTCGGGAACGGCTCGTAGGATTTTTAGTGTAATTTCCAGGAAAAATCAGCAACGCTTTTTTTTGGCCAATTTGGAGAAGGTGTGATTACTCGGGAACGGCTCGTAAGATTTTTAGTGTTTTTTCCAGGAAAAATCAGCAACGCTTTTTTTTGCCAATTTGGAGAAGGTGTGATTACTCGGGAACGGCTCGTAGGATTTTTAGTGTATTTTCCAGGAAAAATCAGCAACGCTTTTTTTGGCCAATTTGGAGAAGATGGGATTACTCGGGAACGGCTCGTAGGATTTTAAGTGTATTTTCCAGGAAAAATCAGCAACGCTTTTTTTTTGCTAATTTGGAGAAGATGGGATTACTCCAGAACGGCTCGTAGGTTTTTTAGTGTATTTTCAAGGAAAAATCAGCAACGCTTTTTTTTTGGCCATTTCGGAGAAGATGGGATTACTCCAGAACGGCTCGTAGGTTTTTTAGTGTATTTTCAAGGAAAAATCAGCAACGCTTTTTTTTTGGCCAATTTGGAGAAGATGGGATTACTCGGGAACGGCTCGTAGGATTTTTAGAGTAATTTCCAGGAAAAATCAGCAACGCTTTTTTTTTGGCCAATTCGGAGAAGATGGGATTACTCGGGAACGGCTCGTAGGTTTGTTAGTGTATTTTCAAGGAAAAATCAGCAACGCTTTTTTTTGGCCAATTTGGAGAAGGTGTGATTACTCGGGAACGGCTCGTAGGATTTTTAGTGTATTTTCCAGGAAAAATGTGCAACGCTTTTTTTTTTGGCCAATTTCGAGAAGGTGTGATTACTCGGGAACGGCTCGTAGGATTTTTAGTGTATTTTCCAGGAAAAATCAGCAACGCTTTTTTGGCCAATTTGGAGAAGATGGGATTACTCGGGAACGGCTCGTAAGATTTTTAGTGTATTTTCCAGGAAAAATCAGCAACGCTTTTTTTTGGCCAATTTGGAGAAGGTGTGATTACTCGGGAACGGCTCGTAGGATTTTTAGTGTATTTTCCAGGAAAAATCAACAAAGCTTTTTTTTGGCCAATTTGGAGAAGGTGTGATTACTCGGGAACGGCTCGTAGGATTTTTAGTGTATATCCAGGAAAAATCAGCAACGCTTTTTTTTGGCCAATTTGGAGAAGATGGGATTACTCGGGAACGGCTCGTAAGATTTTTAGTGTATTTTCCAGGAAAAATCAGCAACGCTTTTTTTGCCAATTTGGAGAAGGTGTGATTACTCGGGAACGGCTCATAAAATTTTTAATATATTTTCCAGGAAAAATCAGCAACGCTTTTTTTTTTGCTAATTTGGAGAAGATGGGATTACTTGGGAACGGCTCGTAGGTTTTTTAGTGTATTTTCAAGGAAAAATCAGCAACGCTTTTTTTTGGCCAATTTGGAGAAGATGGAATTACTCGGGAACGGCTCGTAGGATTTTTAGTGTAATTTCCAGGAAAAATCAGCAACGCTTTTTTTGGCCAATTTGGAGAAGATGGGATTACTCGGGAACGGCTCGTAGGATTTTTAGTGTATTTTCCAGGAAAAATCAGCAACGCTTTTTTTGGCCAATTTGGAGAAGATGGGATTACTCGGGAACGGCTCGTAAGATTTTTAGTGTATTTTCCAGGAAAAATCAGCAACGCTTTTTTTTGGCCAATTTGGAGAAGATGGGATTACTCGGGAACGGCTCGTAGGATTTTAAGTGTATTTTCCAGGAAAAATCAGCAACGCTTTTTTTTTGCTAATTTGGTGAAGATGGGATTACTCCAGAACGGCTCGTAGGTTTTTTAGTGTATTTTCAAGGAAAAATCAGCAACGCTTATTTTTTTTGGCCATTTCGGAGAAGATGGGATTACTCCAGAACGGCTCGTAGGTTTTTTAGTGTATTTTCAAGGAAAAATCAGCAACGCTTTTTTTTTGGCCAATTTGGAGAAGATGGGATTACTCGGGAACGGCTCGTAGGATTTTTAGTGTAATTTCCAGGAAAAATCAGCAACGCTTTTTTTTGGCCAATTCGGAGAAGATGGGATTACTCGGGAACGGCTCGTAGGTTTGTTAGTGTATTTTCAAGGAAAAATCAGCAACGCTTTTTTTTGGCCAATTTGGAGAAGGTGTGATTACTCGGGAACGGCTCGTAGGATTTTTAGTCTATTTTCCAGGAAAAATGTGCAACGCTTTTTTTTTGGCCAATTTCGAGAAGGTGTGATTACTCGGGAACGGCTCGTAGGATTTTTAGTGTATTTTCCAGGAAAAATCAGCAACGCTTTTTTTTGGCCAATTTGGAGAAGATGGGATTACTCGGGAACGGCTCGTAAGATTTTTAGTGTATTTTCCAGGAAAAATCAGCAACGCTTTTTTTTGGCCAATTTGGAGAAGGTGTGATTACTCGGGAACGGCTCGTAGGATTTTTAGTGTATTTTCCAGGAAAAATCAACAAAGCTTTTTTTTGGCCAATTTGGAGAAGGTGTGATTACTCGGGAACGGCTCGTAGGATTTTTAGTGTATATCCAGGAAAAATCAGCAACGCTTTTTTTTGGCCAATTTGGAGAAGATGGGATTACTCGGGAACGGCTCGTAAGATTTTTAGTGTATTTTCCAGGAAAAATCAGCAACGCTTTTTTTGCCAATTTGGAGAAGGTGTGATTACTCGGGAACGGCTCGTAGGATTGTTAGTGTATTTTCCAGGAAAAATCAGCAACGCTTTTTTTTGGCCAATTTGGAGAAGATGGGATTACTCGGGAATGGCTCGTAAGATTTTTAGTGTATTTTCCAGGAAAAATCAGCAACGCTTTTTTTTGGCCAATTAGGAGAAGGTTGATTACTCGGGAACGGCTCGTAGGATTTTTAGTGTACTTTCCAGGAAAAATCAGCAACGCTTTTTTTTGGCCAATTTGGAGAAGATAAGATTACTCGGGAACGGCTCGTAGGATTTTTAGTGTATTTTCCAGGAAAAATCAGCAACGCTTTTTTTTTGGCCAATTTGGAGAAGATGGGATTACTCGGGAACGGCTCGTAGGATTTTTAGTGTAATTTCCAGGAATAATCAACAACGCTTTTTTTTTGGCCAATTTGGAGAAGGTGTGATTACTCGGGAACGGCTCGTAGGATTTTTAGTGTATTTTCCAAGAAAAATCAGCAACGCTTTTTTTTTGGCCAATTTGGAGAAGATGGGATTACTCGGGAACGGCTCGTAGGATTTTTAGTGTAATTTCCAGGAATAATCAACAACGCTTTTTTTTGGCCAATTTGGAGAAGGTGTGATTACTCGGGAACGGCTCGTAGGATTTTTAGTGTATTTTCCAGGAAAAATCAGCAACGCTTTTTTTTTGGCCAATTTGGAGAAGATGGGATTACTCGGGAACGGCTCGTAGGATTTTTAGTGTAATTTCCAGGAATAATCAGCAACGCTTTTTTTTGGCCAATTTGGAGAAGGTGTGATTACTCGGGAACGGCTCGTAGAATTTTTAGTATATTTTCCAAGAAAAATCAGGAACGCTTTTTTTGGCCAATTTGGAGAAGGTGTGATTACTCGGGAACGGCTCGTAGGATTTTTAGTGTATTTTCCAGGAAAAATCAGCAACGCTTTTTTTTTGCTAATTTGGTGAAGATGGGATTACTCCAGAACGGCTCGTAGGTTTTTTAGTGTATTTTCAAGGAAAAATCAGCAACGCTTATTTTTTTTGGCCATTTCGGAGAAGATGGGATTACTCCAGAACGGCTCGTAGGTTTTTTAGTGTATTTTCAAGGAAAAATCAGCAACGCTTTTTTTTTGGCCAATTTGGAGAAGATGGGATTACTCGGGAACGGCTCGTAGGATTTTTAGTGTAATTTCCAGGAAAAATCAGCAACGCTTTTTTTTGGCCAATTCGGAGAAGATGGGATTACTCGGGAACGGCTCGTAGGTTTGTTAGTGTATTTTCAAGGAAAAATCAGCAACGCTTTTTTTTGGCCAATTTGGAGAAGGTGTGATTACTCGGGAACGGCTCGTAGGATTTTTAGTCTATTTTCCAGGAAAAATGTGCAACGCTTTTTTTTTGGCCAATTTCGAGAAGGTGTGATTACTCGGGAACGGCTCGTAGGATTTTTAGTGTATTTTCCAGGAAAAATCAGCAACGCTTTTTTTTGGCCAATTTGGAGAAGATGGGATTACTCGGGAACGGCTCGTAAGATTTTTAGTGTATTTTCCAGGAAAAATCAGCAACGCTTTTTTTTGGCCAATTTGGAGAAGGTGTGATTACTCGGGAACGGCTCGTAGGATTTTTAGTGTATTTTCCAGGAAAAATCAACAAAGCTTTTTTTTGGCCAATTTGGAGAAGGTGTGATTACTCGGGAACGGCTCGTAGGATTTTTAGTGTATATCCAGGAAAAATCAGCAACGCTTTTTTTTGGCCAATTTGGAGAAGATGGGATTACTCGGGAACGGCTCGTAAGATTTTTAGTGTATTTTCCAGGAAAAATCAGCAACGCTTTTTTTGCCAATTTGGAGAAGGTGTGATTACTCGGGAACGGCTCGTAGGATTGTTAGTGTATTTTCCAGGAAAAATCAGCAACGCTTTTTTTTGGCCAATTTGGAGAAGATGGGATTACTCGGGAATGGCTCGTAAGATTTTTAGTGTATTTTCCAGGAAAAATCAGCAACGCTTTTTTTTGGCCAATTAGGAGAAGGTTGATTACTCGGGAACGGCTCGTAGGATTTTTAGTGTACTTTCCAGGAAAAATCAGCAACGCTTTTTTTTGGCCAATTTGGAGAAGATAAGATTACTCGGGAACGGCTCGTAGGATTTTTAGTGTATTTTCCAGGAAAAATCAGCAACGCTTTTTTTTTGGCCAATTTGGAGAAGATGGGATTACTCGGGAACGGCTCGTAGGATTTTTAGTGTAATTTCCAGGAATAATCAACAACGCTTTTTTTTTGGCCAATTTGGAGAAGGTGTGATTACTCGGGAACGGCTCGTAGGATTTTTAGTGTATTTTCCAAGAAAAATCAGCAACGCTTTTTTTTTGGCCAATTTGGAGAAGATGGGATTACTCGGGAACGGCTCGTAGGATTTTTAGTGTAATTTCCAGGAATAATCAACAACGCTTTTTTTTGGCCAATTTGGAGAAGGTGTGATTACTCGGGAACGGCTCGTAGGATTTTTAGTGTATTTTCCAGGAAAAATCAGCAACGCTTTTTTTTTGGCCAATTTGGAGAAGATGGGATTACTCGGGAACGGCTCGTAGGATTTTTAGTGTAATTTCCAGGAATAATCAGCAACGCTTTTTTTTGGCCAATTTGGAGAAGGTGTGATTACTCGGGAACGGCTCGTAGAATTTTTAGTGTATTTTCCAAGAAAAATCAGGAACGCTTTTTTTGGCCAATTTGGAGAAGGTGTGATTACTCGGGAACGGCTCGTAGGATTTTTAGTGTATTTTCCAGGAATAATCAACAACGCTTTTTTTTGGCCAATTTGGAGAAGGTGTGATTACTCGGGAACGGCTCGTAGGATTTTTAGTGTATTTTCCAGGAAAAATCAGCAACGCTTTTTTTTGCCAATTTGGAGAAGGTGTGATTACTCGGGAACGGCTCATAAAATTTTTAATATATTTTCCAGGAAAAATCAGCAACGCTTTTTTTTTTGCTAATTTGGAGAAGATGGGATTACTTGGGAACGGCTCGTAGGTTTTTTAGTGTATTTTCAAGGAAAAATCAGCAACGCTTTTTTTTGGCCAATTTGGAGAAGATGGGATTACTCGGGAACGGCTCGTAGGATTTTTAGTGTAATTTCCAGGAAAAATCAGCAACGCTTTTTTTGGCCAATTTGGAGAAGATGGGATTACTCGGGAACGGCTCGTAGGATTTTTAGTGTATTTTCCAGGAAAAATCAGCAACGCTTTTTTTGGCCAATTTGGAGAAGATGGGATTACTCGAAAACGGCTCGTAAGATTTTTAGTGTATTTTCCAGGAAAAATCAGCAACGCTTTTTTTTGGCCAATTTGGAGAAGATGGGATTACTCGGGAACGGCTCGTAGGATTTTTAGTGTAATTTCCAGGAAAAATCAGCAACGCTTTTTTTTGGCCAATTTGGAGAAGGTGTGATTACTCGGGAACGGCTCGTAAGATTTTTAGTGTTTTTTCCAGGAAAAATCAGCAACGCTTTTTTTTGCCAATTTGGAGAAGGTGTGATTACTCGGGAACGGCTCATAAAATTTTTAATATATTTTCCATGAAAAATCAGCAACGCTTTTTTTTTTGCTAATTTGGAGAAGATGGGATTACTTGGGAACGGCTCGTAGGTTTTTTAGTGTATTTTCAAGGAAAAATCAGCAACGCTTTTTTTTGGCCAATTTGGAGAAGGTATGATTACTCGGGAACGGCTCGTAGGATTTTTAGTGTATTTTCCAGGAAAAATCAGCAACGCTTTTTTTTGGCCAATTCGGAGAAGGTGTGATTACTCGGGAACGGCTCGTAGGATTTTTAGTGTATTTTCCAGGAAAAATCAGCAACGCTTTTTTTTGCCAATTTGGAGAAGATGGGATTACTCGGGAACGGCTCGTAGGATTTTTAGTGTAATTTCCAGGAAAAATCAGCAACGCTTTTTTTTGGCAATTTGGAGAAGGTGTGATTACTCGGGAACGGCTCGTAGGATTTTTAGTGTATTTTCCAGGAAAAATCAGCAACGCTTTTTTTTGGCCAATTTGGAGAAGGTGTGATTACTCGGGAACGGCTCGTAAGATTTTTAGTGTTTTTTCCAGGAAAAATCAGCAACGCTTTTTTTTGCCAATTTGGAGAAGGTGTGATTACTCGGGAACGGCTCATAAAATTTTTAGTGTATTTTCCAGGAAAAATCAGCAACGCTTTTTTTTGGCCAATTTCGAGAAGGTGTGATTACTCGGGAACGGCTCGTAGGATTTTTAGTGTATTTTCCAGGAAAAATCAGCAACGCTTTTTTTTGGCCAATTTGGAGAAGGTGTGATTACTCGGGAACGGCTCGTAGGATTGTTAGTGTATTTTCCAGGAAAAATCAGCAACGCTTTTTTTTGGCCAATTTGGAGAAGATGGGATTACTCGGGAATGGCTCGTAAGATTTTTAGTGTATTTTCCAGGAAAAATCAGCAACGCTTTTTTTTGGCCAATTAGGAGAAGGTTGATTACTCGGGAACGGCTCGTAGGATTTTTAGTGTACTTTCCAGGAAAAATCAGCAACGCTTTTTTTTGGCCAATTTGGAGAAGATAAGATTACTCGGGAACGGCTCGTAGGATTTTTAGTGTATTTTCCAGGAAAAATCAGCAACGCTTTTTTTTTGGCCAATTTGGAGAAGATGGGATTACTCGGGAACGGCTCGTAGGATTTTTAGTGTAATTTCCAGGAATAATCAACAACGCTTTTTTTTTGGCCAATTTGGAGAAGGTGTGATTACTCGGGAACGGCTCGTAGGATTTTTAGTGTATTTTCCAAGAAAAATCAGCAACGCTTTTTTTTTGGCCAATTTGGAGAAGATGGGATTACTCGGGAACGGCTCGTAGGATTTTTAGTGTAATTTCCAGGAATAATCAACAACGCTTTTTTTTGGCCAATTTGGAGAAGGTGTGATTACTCGGGAACGGCTCGTAGGATTTTTAGTGTATTTTCCAGGAAAAATCAGCAACGCTTTTTTTTTGGCCAATTTGGAGAAGATGGGATTACTCGGGAACGGCTCGTAGGATTTTTAGTGTAATTTCCAGGAATAATCAGCAACGCTTTTTTTTGGCCAATTTGGAGAAGGTGTGATTACTCGGGAACGGCTCGTAGAATTTTTAGTATATTTTCCAAGAAAAATCAGGAACGCTTTTTTTGGCCAATTTGGAGAAGGTGTGATTACTCGGGAACGGCTCGTAGGATTTTTAGTGTATTTTCCAGGAAAAATCAGCAACGCTTTTTTTTTGCTAATTTGGTGAAGATGGGATTACTCCAGAACGGCTCGTAGGTTTTTTAGTGTATTTTCAAGGAAAAATCAGCAACGCTTATTTTTTTTGGCCATTTCGGAGAAGATGGGATTACTCCAGAACGGCTCGTAGGTTTTTTAGTGTATTTTCAAGGAAAAATCAGCAACGCTTTTTTTTTGGCCAATTTGGAGAAGATGGGATTACTCGGGAACGGCTCGTAGGATTTTTAGTGTAATTTCCAGGAAAAATCAGCAACGCTTTTTTTTGGCCAATTCGGAGAAGATGGGATTACTCGGGAACGGCTCGTAGGTTTGTTAGTGTATTTTCAAGGAAAAATCAGCAACGCTTTTTTTTGGCCAATTTGGAGAAGGTGTGATTACTCGGGAACGGCTCGTAGGATTTTTAGTCTATTTTCCAGGAAAAATGTGCAACGCTTTTTTTTTGGCCAATTTCGAGAAGGTGTGATTACTCGGGAACGGCTCGTAGGATTTTTAGTGTATTTTCCAGGAAAAATCAGCAACGCTTTTTTTTGGCCAATTTGGAGAAGATGGGATTACTCGGGAACGGCTCGTAAGATTTTTAGTGTATTTTCCAGGAAAAATCAGCAACGCTTTTTTTTGGCCAATTTGGAGAAGGTGTGATTACTCGGGAACGGCTCGTAGGATTTTTAGTGTATTTTCCAGGAAAAATCAACAAAGCTTTTTTTTGGCCAATTTGGAGAAGGTGTGATTACTCGGGAACGGCTCGTAGGATTTTTAGTGTATATCCAGGAAAAATCAGCAACGCTTTTTTTTGGCCAATTTGGAGAAGATGGGATTACTCGGGAACGGCTCGTAAGATTTTTAGTGTATTTTCCAGGAAAAATCAGCAACGCTTTTTTTGCCAATTTGGAGAAGGTGTGATTACTCGGGAACGGCTCGTAGGATTGTTAGTGTATTTTCCAGGAAAAATCAGCAACGCTTTTTTTTGGCCAATTTGGAGAAGATGGGATTACTCGGGAATGGCTCGTAAGATTTTTAGTGTATTTTCCAGGAAAAATCAGCAACGCTTTTTTTTGGCCAATTAGGAGAAGGTTGATTACTCGGGAACGGCTCGTAGGATTTTTAGTGTACTTTCCAGGAAAAATCAGCAACGCTTTTTTTTGGCCAATTTGGAGAAGATAAGATTACTCGGGAACGGCTCGTAGGATTTTTAGTGTATTTTCCAGGAAAAATCAGCAACGCTTTTTTTTTGGCCAATTTGGAGAAGATGGGATTACTCGGGAACGGCTCGTAGGATTTTTAGTGTAATTTCCAGGAATAATCAACAACGCTTTTTTTTTGGCCAATTTGGAGAAGGTGTGATTACTCGGGAACGGCTCGTAGGATTTTTAGTGTATTTTCCAAGAAAAATCAGCAACGCTTTTTTTTTGGCCAATTTGGAGAAGATGGGATTACTCGGGAACGGCTCGTAGGATTTTTAGTGTAATTTCCAGGAATAATCAACAACGCTTTTTTTTGGCCAATTTGGAGAAGGTGTGATTACTCGGGAACGGCTCGTAGGATTTTTAGTGTATTTTCCAGGAAAAATCAGCAACGCTTTTTTTTTGGCCAATTTGGAGAAGATGGGATTACTCGGGAACGGCTCGTAGGATTTTTAGTGTAATTTCCAGGAATAATCAGCAACGCTTTTTTTTGGCCAATTTGGAGAAGGTGTGATTACTCGGGAACGGCTCGTAGAATTTTTAGTGTATTTTCCAAGAAAAATCAGGAACGCTTTTTTTGGCCAATTTGGAGAAGGTGTGATTACTCGGGAACGGCTCGTAGGATTTTTAGTGTATTTTCCAGGAATAATCAACAACGCTTTTTTTTGGCCAATTTGGAGAAGGTGTGATTACTCGGGAACGGCTCGTAGGATTTTTAGTGTATTTTCCAGGAAAAATCAGCAACGCTTTTTTTTGCCAATTTGGAGAAGGTGTGATTACTCGGGAACGGCTCATAAAATTTTTAATATATTTTCCAGGAAAAATCAGCAACGCTTTTTTTTTTGCTAATTTGGAGAAGATGGGATTACTTGGGAACGGCTCGTAGGTTTTTTAGTGTATTTTCAAGGAAAAATCAGCAACGCTTTTTTTTGGCCAATTTGGAGAAGATGGGATTACTCGGGAACGGCTCGTAGGATTTTTAGTGTAATTTCCAGGAAAAATCAGCAACGCTTTTTTTGGCCAATTTGGAGAAGATGGGATTACTCGGGAACGGCTCGTAGGATTTTTAGTGTATTTTCCAGGAAAAATCAGCAACGCTTTTTTTGGCCAATTTGGAGAAGATGGGATTACTCGAAAACGGCTCGTAAGATTTTTAGTGTATTTTCCAGGAAAAATCAGCAACGCTTTTTTTTGGCCAATTTGGAGAAGATGGGATTACTCGGGAACGGCTCGTAGGATTTTTAGTGTAATTTCCAGGAAAAATCAGCAACGCTTTTTTTTGGCCAATTTGGAGAAGGTGTGATTACTCGGGAACGGCTCGTAAGATTTTTAGTGTTTTTTCCAGGAAAAATCAGCAACGCTTTTTTTTGCCAATTTGGAGAAGGTGTGATTACTCGGGAACGGCTCATAAAATTTTTAATATATTTTCCATGAAAAATCAGCAACGCTTTTTTTTTTGCTAATTTGGAGAAGATGGGATTACTTGGGAACGGCTCGTAGGTTTTTTAGTGTATTTTCAAGGAAAAATCAGCAACGCTTTTTTTTGGCCAATTTGGAGAAGGTATGATTACTCGGGAACGGCTCGTAGGATTTTTAGTGTATTTTCCAGGAAAAATCAGCAACGCTTTTTTTTGGCCAATTCGGAGAAGGTGTGATTACTCGGGAACGGCTCGTAGGATTTTTAGTGTATTTTCCAGGAAAAATCAGCAACGCTTTTTTTTGCCAATTTGGAGAAGATGGGATTACTCGGGAACGGCTCGTAGGATTTTTAGTGTAATTTCCAGGAAAAATCAGCAACGCTTTTTTTTGGCAATTTGGAGAAGGTGTGATTACTCGGGAACGGCTCGTAGGATTTTTAGTGTATTTTCCAGGAAAAATCAGCAACGCTTTTTTTTGGCCAATTTGGAGAAGGTGTGATTACTCGGGAACGGCTCGTAAGATTTTTAGTGTTTTTTCCAGGAAAAATCAGCAACGCTTTTTTTTGCCAATTTGGAGAAGGTGTGATTACTCGGGAACGGCTCATAAAATTTTTAGTGTATTTTCCAGGAAAAATCAGCAACGCTTTTTTTTGCCAATTTCGAGAAGGTGTGATTACTCGGGAACGGCTCGTAGGATTTTTAGTGTATTTTCCAGGAAAAATCAGCAACGCTTTTTTTTGGCCAATTTGGAGAAGATGGGATTACTCGGGAACGGCTCGTAAGATTTTTAGTGTATTTTCCAGGAAAAATTAACAAAGCTTTTTTTTTGCTAATTTGGAGAAGATGGGATTACTCGAGAACGGCTCGTAGGATTTTTAGTGTAATTTCCAGGAAAAATCAGCATCGCTTTTTTTTTGGCCAATTTGGAGAAGTTGGGATTACTCGGGAACGGCTCGTAGGTTTTTTAGTGTATTTTACAGGAAAAATCAGCAACGCTTTTTTTGGCCAATTTGGAGAAGGTGTGATTACTCGGGAACGGCTCGTAGGATTTTTAGTGTATTTTCCAGGAAAAATCAACAAAGCTTTTTTTTGGCCAATTTGGAGAAGGTGTGATTACTCGGGAACGGCTCGTAGGTTTTTTAGTGTATTTTCCAGGAAAAATCAGCAACGCTTTTTTTGGCCAATTTGGAGAAGGTGTGATTACTCGGGAACGGCTCGTAGGATTTTTAGTGTATTTTCCAGGAAAAATCAACAAAGCTTTTTTTTGGCCAATTTGGAGAAGGTGTGATTACTCGGGAACGGCTCGTAGGTTTTTTTGTGTATTTTCTAGGAAAAATCAGCAACGCTTTTTTTGGCCAATTTGGAGAAGGTGTGATTACTCGGGAACGGCTCATAAAATTTTTAATATATTTTCCAGGAAAAATCAGCAACGCTTTTTTTTTTGCTAATTTGGAGAAGATGGGATTACTTGGGAACGGCTCGTAGGTTTTTTAGTGTATTTTCAAGGAAAAATCAGCAACGCTTTTTTTTGGCCAATTTGGAGAAGATGGGATTACTCGGGAACGGCTCGTAGGATTTTTAGTGTAATTTCCAGGAAAAATCAGCAACGCTTTTTTTGGCCAATTTGGAGAAGATGGGATTACTCGGGAACGGCTCGTAGGATTTTTAGTGTATTTTCCAGGAAAAATCAGCAACGCTTTTTTTGGCCAATTTGGAGAAGATGGGATCACTCGGGAACGGCTCGTAAGATTTTTAGTGTATTTTCCAGGAAAAATCAGCAACGCTTTTTTTTGGCCAATTTGGAGAAGATGGGATTACTCGGGAACGGCTCGTAGGATTTTTAGTGTAATTTCCAGGAAAAATCAGCAACGCTTTTTTTTGGCCAATTTGGAGAAGGTGTGATTACTCGGGAACGGCTCGTAAGATTTTTAGTGTTTTTTCCAGGAAAAATCAGCAACGCTTTTTTTTGCCAATTTGGAGAAGGTGTGATTACTCGGGAACGGCTCATAAAATTTTTAATATATTTTCCAGGAAAAATCAGCAACGCTTTTTTTTTTGCTAATTTGGAGAAGATGGGATTACTTGGGAACGGCTCGTAGGTTTTTTAGTGTATTTTCAAGGAAAAATCAGCAACGCTTTTTTTTGGCCAATTTGGAGAAGGTATGATTACTCGGGAACGGCTCGTAGGATTTTTAGTGTATTTTCCAGGAAAAATCAGCAACGCTTTTTTTTGGCCAATTCGGAGAAGGTGTGATTACTCGGGAACGGCTCGTAGGATTTTTAGTGTATTTTCCAGGAAAAATCAGCAACGCTTTTTTTTGCCAATTTGGAGAAGATGGGATTACTCGGGAACGGCTCGTAGGATTTTTAGTGTAATTTCCAGGAAAAATCAGCAACGCTTTTTTTTGGCAATTTGGAGAAGTTGTGATTACTCGGGAACGGCTCGTAGGATTTTTAGTGTATTTTCCAGGAAAAATCAGCAACGCTTTTTTTTGGCCAATTTGGAGAAGGTGTGATTACTCGGGAACGGCTCGTAAGATTTTTAGTGTTTTTTCCAGGAAAAATCAGCAACGCTTTTTTTTGCCAATTTGGAGAAGGTGTGATTACTCGGGAACGGCTCATAAAATTTTTAGTGTATTTTCCAGGAAAAATCAGCAACGCTTTTTTTTGGCCAATTTCGAGAAGGTGTGATTACTCGGGAACGGCTCGTAGGATTTTTAGTGTATTTTCCAGGAAAAATCAGCAACGCTTTTTTTTGGCCAATTTGGAGAAGATGGGATTACTCGGGAACGGCTCGTAAGATTTTTAGTGTATTTTCCAGGAAAAATTAACAAAGCTTTTTTTTTGCTTATTTGGAGAAGATGGGATTACTCGGGAACGGCTCGTAGGATTTTTAGTGTAATTTCCAGGAAAAATCAGCAACGCTTTTTTTTTGCCAATTTGGAGAAGTTGGGATTACTCGGGAACGGCTCGTAGGTTTTTTAGTGTATTTTACAGGAAAAATCAGCAACGCTTTTTTTGGCCAATTTGGAGAAGGTGTGATTACTCGGGAACGGCTCGTAGGATTTTTAGTGTATTTTCCAGGAAAAATCAACAAAGCTTTTTTTTGGCCAATTTGGAGAAGGTGTGATTACTCGGGAACGGCTCGTAGGTTTTTTAGTGTATTTTCCAGGAAAAATCAGCAACGCTTTTTTTGGCCAATTTGGAGAAGGTGTGATTACTCGGGAACGGCTCGTAGGATTTTTAGTGTATTTTCCAGGAAAAATCAACAAAGCTTTTTTTTTGCTAATTTGGAGAAGATGGGATTACTCGGGAACGGCTAGTAGGATTTTTAGTGTAATTTCCAGGAAAAATCAGCAACGCTTTTTTTTGGCCAATTTGGAGAAGTTGGGATTACTCGGGAACGGCTCGTAGGTTTTTTAGTGTATTTTCCAGGAAAAATCAACAACGCTTTTTTTGGCCAATTTGGAGAAGGTGTGATTACTCGGGAACGGCTCGTAGGATTTTTAGTGTATTTTCCAGGAAAAATCAACAAAGCTTTTTTTTGGCCAATTTGGAGAAGGTGTGATTACTCGGGAACGGCTCGTAGGACTTTTAGTGTATTTTCCAGGAAAAATCAGCAACGCTTTTTTTTGGCCAATTTGGAGAAGATGGGATTACTCGGGAACGGCTCGTAGGATTTTTAGTGTAATTTCCAGGAAAAATCAGCAACGCTTTTTTTTGGCCAATTTGGAGAAGGTGTGATTACTCGGGAACGGCTCGTAAGATTTTTAGTGTTTTTTCCAGGAAAAATCAGCAACGCTTTTTTTTGCCAATTTGGAGAAGGTGTGATTACTCGGGAACGGCTCATAAAATTTTTAATATATTTTCCAGGAAAAATCAGCAACGCTTTTTTTTTTGCTAATTTGGAGAAGATGGGATTACTTGGGAACGGCTCGTAGGATTTTTAGTGTAATTTCCAGGAAAAATCAGCAACGCTTTTTTTTGGCCAATTTGGAGAAGATGGGATTACTCGGGAACGGCTCGTAGGATTTTTTAGTGTAATTTCCAGGAAAAATCAGCAACGCTTTTTTTTGGCCAATTTGGAGAAGATGGGATTACTCGGGAACGGCTCGTAGGATTTTTAGTGTAATTTCCAGGAAAAATCAGCAACGCTTTTTTTGGCCAATTTGGAGAAGTAGTGATTACTCGGGAACGGCTCGTAGGATTTTTAGTGTATTTTCCAGGAAAAATCAGCAACGCTGTTTTTTGGCCAATTTGGAGAAGATGGGATTACTCGGGAACGGCTCGTAGGATTTTTAGTGTATTTTCCAGGAAAAATCAGCAACGCTTTTTTTTGGCCAATTTGGAGAAGGTGTGATTACTCGGGAACGGCTCGTAGGATTTTTAGTGTAATTTCCAGGAAAAATCAGCAACGCTTTTTTTTGGCCAATTTGGAGAAGGTGTGATTACTCGGGAACGGCTCGTAGGATTTTTAGTGTTTTTTCCAGGAAAAATCAGCAACGCTTTTTTTTGCCAATTTGGAGAAGGTGTGATTACTCGGGAACGGCTCAAAGGATTTTTAGTGTATTTTCCAGGAAAAAGCAGCAACGCTTTTTTTTTTGCTAATTTGGAGAAGATGGGATTACTTGGGAACGGCTCGTAGGTTTTTTAGTGTATTTTCAAGGAAAAATCAGCAACGCTTTTTTTTGGCCAATTTGGAGAAGGTGTGATTACTCGGGAACGGCTCGTAAGATTTTTGATGTTTTTTCCAGGAAAAATCAGCAACGCTTTTTTTTGGCCAATTTGGAGAAGGTGTGATTACTCGGGAACGGCTCGTAAGATTAGTGTATTTTCCAGGAAAAATCAGCAACGTTTTTTTTTGGCCAATTTGGAGAAGATGGGATTACTCGGGAACGGCTCGTAAGATTTTTAGTGTATTTTCCAGGAAAAATCAGCAACGCTTTTTTTTGGCCAATTTGGAGAAGATGGGATTACTCGGGAACGGCTCGTAGGATTTTTAGTGTAATTTCCAGGAAAAATCAGCAACGCTTTTTTTTGGCCAATTTGGAGAAGGTGTGATTACTCGGGAACGGCTCGTAAGATTTTTAGTGTTTTTTCCAGGAAAAATCAGCAACGCTTTTTTTTGCCAATTTGGAAAAGGTGTGATTACTCGGGAACGGCTCATAAAATTTTTAATATATTTTCCAGGAAAAATCAGCAACGCTTTTTTTTTGCTAATTTGGAGAAGATGGGATTACTTGGGAACGGCTCGTAGGTTTTTTAGTGTATTTTTAAGGAAAAATCAGCAACGCTTTTTTTTGGCCAATTTGGAGAAGGTATGATTACTCGGGAACGGCTCGTAGGATTTTTAGTGTATTTTCCAGGAAAAATCTGCAACGCTTTTTTTTGGCCAATTCGGAGAAGGTGTGATTACTCGGGAACGGCTTGTAGGATTTTTAGTGTATTTTCCAGGAAAAATCAGCAACGCTTTTTTTTGCCAATTTGGAGAAGATGGGATTACTCGGGAACGGCTCGTAGGATTTTTAGTGTAATTTCCAGGAAAAATCAGCTACGCTTTTTTTTTGGCAATTTGGAGAAGGTGTGATTACTCGGGAACGGCTCGTAGGATTTTTAGTGTATTTTCCAGGAAAAATCAGCAACGCTTTTTTTTGGCCAATTTGGAGAAGGTGTGATTACTCGGGAACGGCTCGTAAGATTTTTAGTGTTTTTTCCAGGAAAAATCAGCAACGCTTTTTTTTGCCAATTTGGAGAAGGTGTGATTACTCGGGAACGGCTCATAAAATTTTTAGTGTATTTTCCAGGAAAAATCAGCAACGCTTTTTTTTTGCCAATTTCGAGAAGGTGTGATTACTCGGGAACGGCTCGTAGGATTTTTAGTGTATTTTCCAGGAAAAATCAGCAACGCTTTTTTTTGGCCAATTTGGAGAAGATGGGATTACTCGGGAACGGCTCGTAAGATTTTTAGTGTATTTTCCAGGAAAAATCAACAAAGCTTTTTTTTGGCCAATTTGGAGAAGGCGTGATTACTCGGGAACGGCTCGTAGGATTTTTAGTGTATTTTCCAGGAAAAATCAGCAACGCTTTTTTTGGCCAATTTGGAGAAGGTGTGATTACTCGGGAACGGCTCGTAGGATTTTTAGTGTATTTTCCAGGAAAAATCAGCAACGCTTTTTTTTGGCCAATTTGGAGAAGGTATGATTACTCGGGAACGGCTCGTAGAATTTTTAGTGTATTTTCCAGGAAAAATCAGCAACGCTTTTTTTTTGGCCAATTTGGAGAAGGTGTGATTACTCGGGAACGGCTCGTAGGATTTTTAGTGTAATTTCCAGGAAAAATCAGCAACGCTTTTTTTTGGCCAATTTGGAGAAGGTGTGATTACTCGGGAACGGCTCGTAGGATTTTTAGTGTTTTTTCCAGGAAAAATCAGCAACGCTTTTTTTTTGCCAATTTGGAGAAGGTGTGATTACTCGGGAACGGCTCGTAAGATTTTTGATGTTTTTTTCAGGAAAAATCAGCAACGCTTTTTTTTGGCAATTGGGAGAAGGTGCGATTACTCGGGAACGGCTCGTAGGATTTTTAGTGTATTTTCCAGGAAAAATCAGCAACGCTTTTTTTTGGCCAATTTGGAGAAGGTGTGATTACTCGGGAACGGCTCGTAAGATTTTTAGTGTTTTTTCCAGGAAAAATCAGCAACGCTTTTTTTTGCCAATTTTGAGAAGGTGTGATTACTCGGGAACGGCTCATAAAATTTTTAGTGTATTTTCCAGGAAAAATCAGCAACGCTTTTTTTTTGCCAATTTCGTGAAGGTGTGATTACTCGGGAACGGCTCGTAGGATTTTTAGTGTATTTTCCAGGAAAAATCAGCAAACCTTTTTTTTGGCCAATTTGGAGAAGATGGGATTACTCGGGAACGGCTCGTAAGATTTTTAGTGTATTTTCCAGGAAAAATCAACAAAGCTTTTTTTTGGCCAATTTGGAGAAGGTGTGATTACTCGGGAACGGCTCGTAGGATTTTTAGTGTATTTTCCAGGAAAAATCAGCAACGCTTTTTTTGGCCAATTTGGAGAAGGTGTGATTACTCGGGAACGGCTCGTAGGATTTTTAGTGTATTTTCCAGGAAAAATCAGCAACGCTTTTTTTTGGCCAATTTGGAGAAGGTATGATTACTCGGGAACGGCTCGTAGAATTTTTAGTGTATTTTCCAGGAAAAATCAGCAACGCTTTTTTTTGGCCAATTTGGAGAAGGTGTGATTACTCGGGAACGGCTCGTAGGATTTTTAGTGTAATTTCCAGGAAAAATCAGCAACGCTTTTTTTTGGCCAATTTGGAGAAGGTGTGATTACTCGGGAACGGCTCGTAGGATTTTTAGTGTTTTTTCCAGGAAAAATCAGCAACGCTTTTTTTTGCCAATTTGGAGAAGGTGTGATTACTCGTGAACGGCTCGTAAGATTTTTGATGTTTTTTTCAGGAAAAATCAGCAACGCTTTTTTTGCCAATTTGGAGAATGTGTGATTACTCGGGAACGGCTCATAAAATTTTTAATATATTTTCCAGGAAAAATCAGCAACGCTTTTTTTTGCTAATTTGCAGAAGATGGGATTACTCGGGAACGGCTCGTAAGATTTTTAGTGTATTTTCCAGGAAAAATCAGCAACGCTTTTTTTTGGCCAATTTGGAGAAGGTGTGATTACTCGGGAACGGCTCGTAAGATTTTTAGTGTATTTTCCAGGAAAAATCAGCAACGTTTTTTTTTGGCCAATTTGGAGAAGATGGGATTACTCGGGAACGGCTCGTAAGATTTTTAGTGTATTTTCCAGGAAAAATCAGCAACGCTTTTTTTTTGGCCAATTTGGAGAAGATGGGATTACTCGGGAACGGCTCGTAGGATTTTTAGTGTAATTTCCAGGAAAAATCAGCAACGCTTTTTTTTGCTAATTTGGAGAAGATGGGATTACTTGGGAACGGCTCGTAGGTTTTTTAGTGTATTTTCAAGGAAAAATCAGCAACGCTTTTTTTTGGCCAATTTGGAGAAGGTGTGATTACTCGGGAACGGCTCGTAAGATTTTTGATGTTTTTTTCAGGAAAAATCAGCAACGCTTTTTTTGCCAATTTGGAGAAGGTGTGATTACTCGGGAACGGCTCATAAAATTTTTAGTGTATTTTCCAGGAAAAATCAGCAACGCTTTTTTTTGCCAATTTCGAGAAGGTGTGATTACTCGGGAACGGCTCGTAGGATTTTTAGTGTATTTTCCAGGAAAAATCAGCAACGCTTTTTTTTGCCAATTTGGAGAAGGTGTGATTACTCGGGAACGGCTCGTAAGATTTTTGATGTTTTTTTCAGGAAAAATCAGCAACGCTTTTTTTGCCAATTTGGAGAATGTGTGATTACTCGGGAACGGCTCGTAGGATTTTTAGTGTATTTTCCAGGAAAAATCAGCAACGCTTTTTTTTGCCAATTTGGAGAAGGTGTGATTACTCGGGAACGGCTCATAAAATTTTTAGTGTATTTTCCAGGAAAAATCAGCAACGCTTTTTTTTTGCCAATTTCGAGAAGGTGTGATTACTCGGGAACGGCTCGTAGGATTTTTAGTGTATTTTCCAGGAAAAATCAGCAACGCTTTTTTTTGCCAATTTGGAGAAGGTGTGATTACTCGGGAACGGCTCATAAAATTTTTAGTGTATTTTCCAGGAAAAATCAGCAACGCTTTTTTTTTGCCAATTTCGAGAAGGTGTGATTACTCGGGAACGGCTCGTAGGATTTTTAGTGTATTTTCAAGGAAAAATCAGCAACGCTTTTTTTTGCCAATTTGGAGAAGGTGTGATTACTCGGGAACGGCTCATAAAATTTTTAGTGTATTTTCCAGGAAAAATCAGCAACGATTTTTTTTTGCCAATTTCGAGAAGGTGTGATTACTCGGGAACGGCTCGTAGGATTTTTAGTGTATTTTCCAGGAAAAATCAGCAACGCTTTTTTTTGGCCAATTTGGAGAAGATGGGATTACTCGGGAACGGCTCGTAAGATTTTTAGTGTATTTTCCAGGAAAAATCAACAAAGCTTTTTTTTGGCCAATTTGGAGAAGGTGTGATTACTCGGGAACGGCTCGTAGGATTTTTAGTGTATTTTCCAGGAAAAATCAGCAACGCTTTTTTTGGCCAATTTGGAGAAGGTGTGATTACTCGGGAACGGCTCGTAGGATTTTTAGTGTTTTTTTTCCAGGAAAAATCAGCAACGCTTTTTTTTGCCAATTTGGAGAAGGTGTGATTACTCGGGAACGGCTCGTAAGATTTTTGATGTTTTTTTCAGGAAAAATCAGCAACGCTTTTTTTGCCAATTTGGAGAATGTGTGATTACTCGGGAACGGCTCATAAAATTTTTAATATATTTTCCAGGAAAAATCAGCAACGCTTTTTTTTGCTAATTTGGAGAAGATGGGATTACTCGGGAACGGCTCGTAAGATTTTTAGTGTATTTTCCAGGAAAAATCAGCAACGCTTTTTTTTGGCCAATTTGGAGAAGGTGTGATTACTCGGGAACGGCTCGTAAGATTTTTAGTGTATTTTCCAGGAAAAATCAGCAACGTTTTTTTTTGGCCAATTTGGAGAAGATGGGATTACTCGGGAACGGCTCGTAAGATTTTTAGTGTATTTTCCAGGAAAAATCAGCAACGCTTTTTTTTTTGGCCAATTTGGAGAAGATGGGATTACTCGGGAACGGCTCGTAGGATTTTTAGTGTAATTTCCAGGAAAAATCAGCAACGCTTTTTTTTGCTAATTTGGAGAAGATGGGATTACTTGGGAACGGCTCGTAGGTTTTTTAGTGTATTTTCAAGGAAAAATCAGCAACGCTTTTTTTTGGCCAATTTGGAGAAGGTGTGATTACTCGGGAACGGCTCGTAAGATTTTTGATGTTTTTTTCAGGAAAAATCAGCAACGCTTTTTTTGCCAATTTGGAGAATGTGTGATTACTCGGGAACGGCTCATAAAATTTTTAATATATTTTCCAGGAAAAATCAGCAACGCTTTTTTTTGCTAATTTGGAGAAGATGGGATTACTCGGGAACGGCTCGTAAGATTTTTAGTGTATTTTCCAGGAAAAATCAGCAACGCTTTTTTTTGGCCAATTTGGAGAAGGTGTGATTACTCGGGAACGGCTCGTAAGATTTTTAGTGTATTTTCCAGGAAAAATCAGCAACGTTTTTTTTTGGCCAATTTGGAGAAGATGGGATTACTCGGGAACGGCTCGTAAGATTTTTAGTGTATTTTCCAGGAAAAATCAGCAACGCTTTTTTTTTGGCCAATTTGGAGAAGATGGGATTACTCGGGAACGGCTCGTAGGATTTTTAGTGTAATTTCCAGGAAAAATCAGCAACGCTTTTTTTTGCTAATTTGGAGAAGATGGGATTACTTGGGAACGGCTCGTAGGTTTTTTAGTGTATTTTCAAGGAAAAATCAGCAACGCTTTTTTTTGGCCAATTTGGAGAAGGTGTGATTACTCGGGAACGGCTCGTAAGATTTTTGATGTTTTTTTCAGGAAAAATCAGCAACGCTTTTTTTGCCAATTTGGAGAAGGTGTGATTACTCGGGAACGGCTCATACAATTTTTAGTGTATTTTCCAGGAAAAATCAGCAACGCTTTTTTTTGCCAATTTCGAGAAGGTGTGATTACTCGGGAACGGCTCGTAGGATTTTTAGTGTATTTTCCAGGAAAAATCAGCAACGCTTTTTTTTGCCAATTTGGAGAAGGTGTGATTACTCGGGAACGGCTCGTAAGATTTTTGATGTTTTTTTCAGGAAAAATCAGCAACGCTTTTTTTGCCAATTTGGAGAATGTGTGATTACTCGGGAACGGCTCGTAGGATTTTTAGTGTATTTTCCAGGAAAAATCAGCAACGCTTTTTTTTGCCAATTTGGAGAAGGTGTGATTACTCGGGAACGGCTCATAAAATTTTTAGTGTATTTTCCAGGAAAAATCAGCAACGCTTTTTTTTTGCCAATTTCGAGAAGGTGTGATTACTCGGGAACGGCTCGTAGGATTTTTAGTGTATTTTCCAGGAAAAATCAGCAACGCTTTTTTTTGCCAATTTGGAGAAGGTGTGATTACTCGGGAACGGCTCATAAAATTTTTAGTGTATTTTCCAGGAAAAATCAGCAACGCTTTTTTTTTGCCAATTTCGAGAAGGTGTGATTACTCGGGAACGGCTCGTAGGATTTTTAGTGTATTTTCCAGGAAAAATCAGCAACGCTTTTTTTTGGCCAATTTGGAGAAGATGGGATTACTCGGGAACGGCTCGTAAGATTTTTAGTGTATTTTCCAGGAAAAATCAACAAAGCTTTTTTTTGGCCAATTTGGAGAAGGTGTGATTACTCGGGAACGGCTCGTAGGATTTTTAGTGTATTTTCCAGGAAAAGTCAGCAACGCTTTTTTTTGGCCAATTTGGAGAAGGTGTGATTACTCGGGAACGGCTCGTAGGATTTTTAGTGTATTTTCCAGGAAAAATCAGCAACGATTTTTTTTTGCCAATTTCGAGAAGGTATGATTACTCGGGAACGGCTCGTAAGATTTTTAGTGTTTTTTCCAGGAAAAATCAGCAACGCTTTTTTTTGCCAATTTGGAGAAGGTGTGATTACTCGGGAACGGCTCGTAGGATTTTTAGTGTAATTTCCAGGAAAAATCAGCAACGCTTTTTTTTGGCCAATTTGGAGAAGGTGTGATTACTCGGGAACGGCTCGTAGGATTTTTAGTGTAATTTCCAGGAAAAATCAGCAACGCTTCTTTTTGGCCAATTTGGAGAAGGTGTGATTACTCGGGAACGGCTCGTAGGATTTTTAGTGTTTTTTCCAGGAAAAATCAGCAACGCTTTTTTTTGCCAATTTGGAGAAGGTGTGATTACTCGGGAACGGCTCGTAAGATTTTTGATGTTTTTTTCAGGAAAAATCAGCAACGATTTTTTTGCCAATTTGGAGAATGTGTGATTACTCGGGAACGGCTCATAAAATTTTTAATATATTTTCCAGGAAAAATCAGCAACGCTTTTTTTGCTAATTTGGAGAAGATGGGATTACTCGGGAACGGCTCGTAAGATTTTTAGTGTATTTTCCAGGAAAAATCAGCAACGCTTTTTTTTTTGGCCAATTTGGAGAAGATGGGATTACTCGGGAACGGCTCGTAGGATTTATAGTGTAATTTCCAGGAAAAATCAGCAACGCTTTTTTTTGCTAATTTGGAGAAGTTGGGATTACTTGGGAACGGCTCGTAGGTTTTTTAGTGTATTTTCAAGGAAAAATCAGCAACGCTTTTTTTTGGCCAATTTGGAGAAGGTGTGATTACTCGGGAACGGCTCGTAAGATTTTTGATGTTTTTTTCAGGAAAAATCAGCAACGCTTTTTTTGCCAATTTGGAGAATGTGTGATTACTCGGGAACGGCTCATAAAATTTTTAATATATTTTCCAGGAAAAATCAGCAACGCTTTTTTTTGCTAATTTGGAGAAGATGGGATTACTCGGGAACGGCTCGTAAGATTTTTAGTGTATTTTCCAGGAAAAATCAGCAACGCTTTTTTTTGGCCAATTTGGAGAAGGTGTGATTACTCGGGAACGGCTCGTAAGATTTTTAGTGTATTTTCCAGGAAAAATCAGCAACGTTTTTTTTTGGCCAATTTGGAGAAGATGGGATTACTCGGGAACGGCTCGTAAGATTTTTAGTGTATTTTCCAGGAAAAATCAGCAACGCTTTTTTTTGGCCAATTTGGAGAAGATGGGATTACTCGGGAACGGCTCGTAGGATTTTTAGTGTAATTTCCAGGAAAAATCAGCAACGCTTTTTTTTGGCCAATTTGGAGAAGGTGTGATTACTCGGGAACGGCTCATAAGATTTTTAGTGTTTTTTCCAGGAAAAATCAGCAACGCTTTTTTTTGCCAATTTGGAGAAGGTGTGATTACTCGGGAACGGCTCATAAAATTTTTAATATATTTTCCAGGAAAAATCAGCAACGCTTTTTTTTTTTGCTAATTTGAAGAAGATGGGATTACTTGGGAACGGCTCGTAGGTTTTTTAGTGTATTTTCAAGGAAAAATCAGCAACGCTTTTTTTTTGGCCAATTTGGAGAAGGTGTGATTACTCGGGAACGGCTCGTAAGATTTTTGATGTTTTTTTCAGGAAAAATCAGCAACGATTTTTTTGCCAATTTGGAGAATGTGTGATTACTCGGGAACGGCTCATAAAATTTTTAATATATTTTCCAGGAAAAATCAGCAACGCTTTTTTTGCTAATTTGGAGAAGATGGGATTACTCGGGAACGGCTCGTAAGATTTTTAGTGTATTTTCCAGGAAAAATCAGCAACGCTTTTTTTTGGCCAATTTGGAGAAGGTGTGATTACTCGGGAACGGCTCGTAAGATTTTTAGTGTATTTTCCAGGAAAAATCAGCAACGTTTTTTTTTGGCCAATTTGGAGAAGATGGGATTACTCGGGAACGGCTCGTAAGATTTTTAGTGTATTTTCCAGGAAAAATCAGCAACGCTTTTTTTTTTGGCCAATTTGGAGAAGATGGGATTACTCGGGAACGGCTCGTAGGATTTTTAGTGTAATTTCCAGGAAAAATCAGCAACGCTTTTTTTTGCTAATTTGGAGAAGTTGGGATTACTTGGGAACGGCTCGTAGGTTTTTTAGTGTATTTTCAAGGAAAAATCAGCAACGCTTTTTTTTGGCCAATTTGGAGAAGGTGTGATTACTCGGGAACGGCTCGTAAGATTTTTGATGTTTTTTTCAGGAAAAATCAGCAACGCTTTTTTTGCCAATTTGGAGAATGTGTGATTACTCGGGAACGGCTCATAAAATTTTTAATATATTTTCCAGGAAAAATCAGCAACGCTTTTTTTTGCTAATTTGGAGAAGATGGGATTACTCGGGAACGGCTCGTAAGATTTTTAGTGTATTTTCCAGGAAAAATCAGCAACGCTTTTTTTTGGCCAATTTGGAGAAGGTGTGATTACTCGGGAACGGCTCGTAAGATTTTTAGTGTATTTTCCAGGAAAAATCAGCAACGTTTTTTTTTGGCCAATTTGGAGAAGATGGGATTACTCGGGAACGGCTCGTAAGATTTTTAGTGTATTTTCCAGGAAAAATCAGCAACGCTTTTTTTTGGCCAATTTGGAGAAGATGGGATTACTCGGGAACGGCTCGTAGGATTTTTAGTGTAATTTCCAGGAAAAATCAGCAACGCTTTTTTTTGGCCAATTTGGAGAAGGTGTGATTACTCGGGAACGGCTCGTAAGATTTTTAGTGTTTTTTCCAGGAAAAATCAGCAACGCTTTTTTTTGCCAATTTGGAGAAGGTGTGATTACTCGGGAACGGCTCATAAAATTTTTAATATATTTTCCAGGAAAAATCAGCAACGCTTTTTTTTTTTGCTAATTTGAAGAAGATGGGATTACTTGGGAACGGCTCGTAGGTTTTTTAGTGTATTTTCAAGGAAAAATCAGCAACGCTTTTTTTTTGGCCAATTTGGAGAAGGTGTGATTACTCGGGAACGGCTCGTAAGATTTTTGATGTTTTTCCAGGAAAAATCAGCAACGCTTTTTTTTTGCCAATTTGGAGAAGATGGGATTACTTGGGAACGGCTCGTAAGATTTTTAGTGTATTTTCCAGGAAAAATCAGCAACGCTTTTTTTTGCCAATTTGGAGAAGGTGTGATTACTCGGGAACGGCTCGTAGGATTTTTAGTGTATTTTCCAGGAAAAATCAGCAACGCTTTTTTTTTGGCCAATTTGGAGAAGATGGGATTACTCGGGAACGGCTCGTAGGATTTTTAGTGTAATTTCCAGGAAAAATCAGCAACGCTTTTTTTTTGGCCAATTTGGAGAAGATGGGATTACTCGGGAACGGCTCGTAGGATTGTTAGTGTATTTTCCAGGAAAAATCAGCAACGCTTTTTTTTGGCCAATTTGGAGAAGGTGTGATTACTCGGGAACGGCTCGTAAACTTTTTAGTGTAATTTCCAGGAAAAATCAGCAACGCTTTTTTTTGGCCAATTTGGAGAAGGTGTGATTACTCGGGAACGGCTCGTAGGATTTTTAGTGTTTTTTCCAGGAAAAATCAGCAACGCTTTTTTTGCCAATTTGGAGAAGGTGTGATTACTCGGGAACGGCTCATAAAATTTTTAGTGTTTTTTCCAGGAAAAATCAGCAACGCTTTTTTTTGCCAATTTGGAGAAGGTGTGATTACTCGGGAACGGCTCATAAAATTTTTAATATATTTTCCAGGAAAAATCAGCAACGCTTTTTTTTGCCAATTTGGAGAAGGTGTGATTACTCGGGAACGGCTCGTAGGATTTTTAGTGTATTTTCCAGGAAAAATCAGCAACGCTTTTTTTTTGGCCAATTTGGAGAAGATGGGATTACTCGGGAACGGCTCGTAGGATTTTTAGTGTAATTTCCAGGAAAAATCAGCAACGCTTTTTTTTTGGCCAATTTGGAGAAGATGGGATTACTCGGGAACGGCTCGTAGGATTGTTAGTGTATTTTCCAGGAAAAATCAGCAACGCTTTTTTTTGGCCAATTTGGAGAAGGTGTGATTACTCGGGAACGGCTCGTAAACTTTTTAGTGTAATTTCCAGGAAAAATCAGCAACGCTTTTTTTTGGCCAATTTGGAGAAGGTGTGATTACTCGGGAACGGCTCGTAGGATTTTTAGTGTTTTTTCCAGGAAAAATCAGCAACGCTTTTTTTGCCAATTTGGAGAAGGTGTGATTACTCGGGAACGGCTCATAAAATTTTTAGTGTTTTTTCCAGGAAAAATCAGCAACGCTTTTTTTTGCCAATTTGGAGAAGGTGTGATTACTCGGGAACGGCTCATAAAATTTTTAATATATTTTCCAGGAAAAATCAGCAACGCTTTTTTTTTTGCTAATTTGGAGAAGATGGGATTACTTGGGAACGGCTCAAAGGTTTTTTAGTGTATTTTCCAGGAAAAATCAGCAACGCTTTTTTTGGCCAATTTGGAGAAGGTGTGATTACTCGGGAACGGCTCGTAGAATTTTTAGTGTATTTTCCAGGAAAAATCAGCAACGCTTTTTTTTGGCCAATTTGGAGAAGGTATGATTACTCGGGAACGGCTCGTAGAATTTTTAGTGTATTTTCCAGGAAAAATCAGCAACGCTTTTTTTTGGCCAATTTGGAGAAGGTGTGATTACTCGGGAACGGCTCGTAGGATTTTTAGTGTAATTTCCAGGAAAAATCAGCAACGCTTTTTTTTTTGCTAATTTGGAGAAGATGGGATTACTTGGGAACGGCTCGTAGGTTTTTTAGTGTATTTTCAAGGAAAAATCAGCAACGCTTTTTTTTGGCCAATTTGGAGAAGGTGTGATTACTCGGGAACGGCTCGTAAGATTTTTGATGTTTTTTTCAGGAAAAATCAGCAACGCTTTTTTTGCCAATTTGGAGAATGTGTGATTACTCGGGCTCATAAAATTTTTAATATATTTTCCAGGAAAAATCAGCAACGCTTTTTTTTGATAATTTGGAGAAGATGGGATTACTCGGGAACGGCTCGTAAGATTTTTAGTGTATTTTCCAGGAAAAATCAGCAACGCTTTTTTTTGGCCAATTTGGAGAAGGTGTGATTACTCGGGAGCGGCTCGTAAGATTTTTAGTGTATTTTCCAGGAAAAATCAGCAACGTTTTTTTTTTTTGGCCAATTTGGAGAAGATGGGATTACTCGGGAACGGCTCGTAAGATTTTTAGTGTATTTTCCAGGAAAAATCAGCAACGCTTTTTTTTGGCCAATTTGGAGAAGATGGGATAACTCGGGAACGGCTCGTAGGATTTTTAGTGTAATTTCCAGGAAAAATCAGCAACGCTTTTTTTTGGCCAATTTGGAGAAGGTGTGATTACTCGGGAACGGCTCGTAAGATTTTTAGTGTTTTTTCCAGGAAAAATCAGCAACGCTTTTTTTTTGCCAATTTGGAGAAGGTGTGATTACTCGGGAACGGCTCATAAAATTTTTAATATATTTTCCAGGAAAAATCAGCAACGCTTTTTTTTGCTAATTTGGAGAAGATGGGATTACTTGGGAACGGCTCGTAGGTTTTTTAGTGTATTTTCAAGGAAAAATCAGCAACGCTTTTTTTTTGGCCAATTTGGAGAAGGTGTGATTACTCGGGAACGGCTCGTAAGATTTTTGATGTTTTTTCCAGGAAAAATCAGCAACGCTTTTTTTTTGCCAATTTGGAGAAGATGGGATTACTCGGGAACGGCTCGTAAAATTTTTAGTGTAATTTCCAGGAAAAATCAGCAACGCTTTTTTTTGGCCAATTTGGAGAAGGTGTGATTACTCGGGAACGGCTCGTAGGATTTTTAGTGTTTTTTCCAGGAAAAATCAGCAACGCTTTTTTTTGCCAATTTGGAGAAGGTTTGATTACTCGGAAACGGCTCATAAAATTTTTAGTGTTTTTTCCAGGAAAAATCAGCAACGCTTTTTTTTGCCAATTTGGAGAAGGTGTGATTACTCGGGAACGGCTCATAAAATTTTTAATATATTTTCCAGGAAAAATCAGCAACGCTTTTTTTTTGCTAATTTGGAGAAGATGGGATTACTTGGGAACGGCTCGTAGGTTTTTTAGTGTATTTTCCAGGAAAAATCAGCAACGCTTTTTTTTGGCCAATTTGGAGAAGGTGTGATTACTCGGGAACGGCTCGTAGGATTTTTAGTGTTTTTTCCAGGAAAAATCAGCAACGCTTTTTTTTGCCAATTTGGAGAAGGTTTGATTACTCGGGAACGGCTCATAAAATTTTTAGTGTTTTTTCCAGGAAAAATCAGCAACGCTTTTTTTTGCCAATTTGGAGAAGGTGTGATTACTCGGGAACGGCTCATAAAATTTTTAATATATTTTCCAGGAAAAATCAGCAACGCTTTTTTTTGCTAATTTGGAGAAGATGGGATTACTTGGGAACGGCTCGTAGGTTTTTTAGTGTATTTTCCAGGAAAAATCAGCAACGCTTTTTTTGGCCAATTTGGAGGAGGTGTGATTACTCGGGAACGGCTCGTAGGATTTTTAGTGTATTTTCCAGGAAAAATCAGCAACGCTTTTTTTTTGGCCAATTTGGAGAAGATGGGATTACTCGGGAATGGCTCGTAAGATTTTTAGTGTATTTTCCAGGAAAAATCAGCAACGCTTTTTTTTGGCCAATTCGGAGAAGGTGTGATTACTCGGGAACGGCTCGTAGGATTTTTAGTGTATTTTCCAGGAAAAATCAGCAACGCTTTTTTTTGGCCAATTTGGAGAAGTTGGGATTACTCGGGAACGGCTCGTAGGTTTTTTAGTGTATTTTCCAGGAAAAATCAGCAACGCTTTTTTTGGCCAATTTGGAGAAGGTGTGATTACTCGGGAACGGCTCGTAGGATTTTTAGTGTATTTTCAAGGAAAAATCAGCAACGCTTTTTTTTGGCCAATTTGGAGAAGATGGGATTACTCGGGAATGGCTCGTAAGATTTTTAGTGTATTTTCCAGGAAAAATCAGCAACGCTTTTTTTTTGGCCAATTTGGAGAAGATGGGATTACTCGGGAACGGCTCGTAGGATTTTTAGTGTATTTTCCAGGAAAAATCAGCAACGCTTTTTTTTGGCCAATTTGGAGAAGATGGGATTACTCGGGAACGGCTCGTAAGATTTTTAGTGTATTTTCCAGGAAAAATCAGCAACGCTTTTTTTTTGGCCAATTTGGAGAAGGTGTGATTACTCGGGAACGGCTCGTAGGATTTTTAGTGTATTTTCCAGGAAAAATCAGCAACTTTTTTTTTTTTGCTAATTTGGAGAAGATGGGATTACTCGGGAACGGCTCGTAAGATTTTTAGTGTATTTTCCAGGAAAAATCAGCAACGCTTTTTTTGGCCAATTTGGAGAAGGTGTGATTACTCGGGAACGGCTCGTAAGATTTTTAGTGTATTTTCCAGGAAAAATCAGCAACGTTTTTTTTTTGGCCAATTTGGAGAAGATGGGATTACTCGGGAACGGCTCGTAAGATTTTTAGTGTATTTTCCAGGAAAAATCAACAACGCTTTTTTTTGGCCAATTTGGAGAAGGTGTGATTACTCGGGAACGGCTCATAAAATTTTTAATATATTTTCCAGGAAAAATCAACAACGCTTTTTTTTTTGCTAATTTGGAGAAGATGGGATTACTCGGGAACGGCTCGTAGGTTTTTTAGTGTATTTTCCAGGAAAAATCAGCAACGCTTTTTTTTTTGCTAATTTGGAGAAGATGGGATTACTCCAGAACGGCTCGTAGGTTTTTTAGTGTATTTTCAAGGAAAAATCAGCAACGTTTTTTTTGGCCAATTTGGAGAAGATGGGATTACTCGGGAACGGCTCGTAGGATTTTTAGTGTAATTTTCAGGAAAAATCAGCAACGCTTTTTTTTTGCCAATTTGGAGAAGGTGTGATTACTCGGGAACGGCTCGTAAGATTTTTAGTGTATTTTCCAGGAAAAATCAGCATCGCTTTTTTTTGCCAATTTGGAGAAGGTGTGATTACTCGGGAACGGCTCGTAGGATTTTTAGTGTATTTTCCAGGAAAAATCAGCAACGCTTTTTTTTGGCCAATTTGGAGAAGATGGGATTACTCGGGAATGGCTCGTAAGATTTTTAGTGTATTTTCCAGGAAAAATCAGCAACGCTTTTTTTTGGCCAATTTGGAGAAGATGGGATTACTCGGGAACGGCTCGTAGGATTTTTAGTGTATTTTCCAGGAAAAATCAGCAACGCTTTTTTTTGGCCAATTTGGAGAAGATGGGATTACTCGGGAACGGCTCGTAAGATTTTTAGTGTATTTTCCAGGAAAAATCAGCAACGCTTTTTTTTTGGCCAATTTGGAGAAGGTGTGATTACTCGGGAACGGCTCGTAGGATTTTTAGTGTATTTTCCAGGAAAAATCAGCAACGCTTTTTTTTGCTAATTTGGAGAAGATGGGATTACTCGGGAACGGCTCGTAGGTTTTTTAGTGTATTTTCCAGGAAAAATCAGCAACGCTTTTTTTGGCCAATTTGGAGAAGGTGTGATTACTCGGGAACGGCTCGTAAGATTTTTAGTGTATTTTCCAGGAAAAATCAGCAACGTTTTTTTTGGCCAATTTGGAGAAGATGGGATTACTCGGGAACGGCTCGTAAGATTTTTAGTGTATTTTCCAGGAAAAATCAACAACGCTTTTTTTTGGCCAATTTGGAGAAGGTGTGATTACTCGGGAACGGCTCATAAAATTTTTAATATATTTTCCAGGAAAAATCAGCAACGCTTTTTTTTTTGCTAATTTGGAGAAGATGGGATTACTTGGGAACGGCTCGTAGGTTTTTTAGTGTATTTTCAAGGAAAAATCAGCAACGCTTTTTTTTGGCCAATTTGGAGAAGGTGTTATTACTCGGGAACGGCTCGTAAGATTTTTAATATATTTTCCAAGAAAAATCAGCAACGCTTTTTTTTTTGCTAATTTGGAGAAGATGGGATTACTCCAGAACGGCTCGTAGGTTTTTTAGTGTATTTTCAAGGAAAAATCAGCAACGTTTTTTTTTGGCCAATTTGGAGAAGATGGGATTACTCGGGAACGGCTCGTAGGATTTTTAGTGTAATTTTCAGGAAAAATCAGCAACGCTTTTTTTTTGCCAATTTGGAGAAGGTGTGATTACTCGGGAACGGCTCGTAAGATTTTTAGTGTATTTTCCAGGAAAAATCAGGATCGCTTTTTTTTGCCAATTTGGAGAAGGTGTGATTACTCGGGAACGGCTCGTAGGATTTTTAGTGTATTTTCCAGGAAAAATCAGCAACGCTTTTTTTTGGCCAATTCGGAGAAGATGGGATTACTCGGGAACGGCTCATAAAATTTTTAATATATTTTCCAGGAAAAATCAACAACGTTTTTTTTTGGCCAATTTGGAGAAGATGGGATTACTCGGGAACGGCTCGTAGGATTTTTAGTGTAATTTCCAGGAAAAATCAGCAACGCTTTTTTTTGGCCAATTTGGAGAAGTTGGGATTACTCGGGAACGGCTCGTAGGTTTTTTAGTGTATTTTCCAGGAAAAATGTGCAACGCTTTTTTTTTACCAATTTGGAGAAGGTGTGATTACTCGGGAACGGCTCGTAGGATTTTTAGTGTATTTTCCAGGAAAAATCAGCAACGTTTTTTTTTTGGCCAATTTGGAGAAGATAAGATTACTCGGGAACGGCTCGTAGGATTTTTAGTGTAATTTCCAGGAAAAATCAGCAACGCTTTTTTTTTGCCAATTTGGAGAAGATGGGATTACTCGGGAACGGCTTGTAGAATTTTTAGTGTAATTTCCAGGAAAAATCAGCAACGCTTTTTTTTGCCAATTTGGAGAAGGTGTGATTACTCGGGAACGGCTCATAAAATTTTTAATATATTTTCCAGGAAAAATCAGCAACGCTTTTTTTTTTGCTAATTTGGAGAAGATGGGATTACTTGGGAACGGCTCATAGGTTTTTTAGTGTATTTTCCAGGAAAAATCAGCAACGCTTTTTTTTGGCCAATTTGGAGAAGGTGTGATTACTCGGGAACGGCTCGTAGGATTTTTAGTGTTTTTTCCAGGAAAAATCAGCAACGCTTTTTTTTGCCAATTTGGAGAAGGTGTGATTACTCGGGAACGGCTCATAAAATTTTTAATATATTTTCCAGGAAAAATCAGCAACGTTTTTTTTTTGGCCAATTTGGAGAAGATAAGATTACTCGGGAACGGCTCGTAGGATTTTTAGTGTAATTTCCAGGAAAAATCAGCAACGCTTTTTTTTGCCAATTTGGAGAAGATGGGATTACTCGGGAACGGCTTGTAGAATTTTTAGTGTAATTTCCAGGAAAAATCAGCAACGCTTTTTTTTGCCAATTTGGAGAAGGTGTGATTACTCGGGAACGGCTCATAAAATTTTTAATATATTTTCCAGGAAAAATCAGCAACGCTTTTTTTTGCTAATTTGGAGAAGATGGGATTACTTGGGAACGGCTCGTAGGTTTTTTAGTGTATTTTCAAGGAAAAATCAGCAACGCTTTTTTTTTGGCCAATTTGGAGAAGGTGTGATTACTCGGGAACGGCTCGTAAGATTTTTGATGTTTTTTCCAGGAAAAATCAGCAACGCTTTTTTTTTGCCAATTTGGAGAAGATGGGATTACTCGGGAACGGCTCGTAAAATTTTTAGTGTAATTTCCAGGAAAAATCAGCAACGCTTTTTTTTGGCCAATTTGGAGAAGGTGTGATTACTCGGGAACGGCTCGTAGGATTTTTAGTGTTTTTTCCAGGAAAAATCAGCAACGCTTTTTTTTGCCAATTTGGAGAAGGTTTGATTACTCGGAAACGGCTCATAAAATTTTTAGTGTTTTTTCCAGGAAAAATCAGCAACGCTTTTTTTTGCCAATTTGGAGAAGGTGTGATTACTCGGGAACGGCTCATAAAATTTTTAATATATTTTCCAGGAAAAATCAGCAACGCTTTTTTTTTGCTAATTTGGAGAAGATGGGATTACTTGGGAACGGCTCGTAGGTTTTTTAGTGTATTTTCCAGGAAAAATCAGCAACGCTTTTTTTTGGCCAATTTGGAGAAGGTGTGATTACTCGGGAACGGCTCGTAGGATTTTTAGTGTATTTTCCAGGAAAAATCAGCAACGCTTTTTTTTGCCAATTTGGAGAAGGTTTGATTACTCGGGAACGGCTCATAAAATTTTTAGTGTATTTTCCAGGAAAAATCAGCAACGCTTTTTTTTGCCAATTTGGAGAAGGTGTGATTACTCGGGAACGGCTCATAAAATTTTTAATATATTTTCCAGGAAAAATCAGCAACGCTTTTTTTTGCTAATTTGGAGAAGATGGGATTACTTGGGAACGGCTCGTAGGTTTTTTAGTGTATTTTCCAGGAAAAATCAGCAACGCTTTTTTTGGCCAATTTGGAGGAGGTGTGATTACTCGGGAACGGCTCGTAGGATTTTTAGTGTATTTTCCAGGAAAAATCAGCAACGCTTTTTTTTGGCCAATTTGGAGAAGATGGGATTACTCGGGAATGGCTCGTAAGATTTTTAGTGTATTTTCCAGGAAAAATCAGCAACGCTTTTTTTTGGCCAATTCGGAGAAGGTGTGATTACTCGGGAACGGCTCGTAGGATTTTTAGTGTATTTTCCAGGAAAAATCAGCAACGCTTTTTTTTGGCCAATTTGGAGAAGTTGGGATTACTCGGGAACGGCTCGTAGGTTTTTTAGTGTATTTTCCAGGAAAAATCAGCAACGCTTTTTTTGGCCAATTTGGAGAAGGTGTGATTACTCGGGAACGGCTCGTAGGATTTTTAGTGTATTTTCCAGGAAAAATCAGCAACGCTTTTTTTTGGCCAATTTGGAGAAGATGGGATTACTCGGGAATGGCTCGTAAGATTTTTAGTGTATTTTCCAGGAAAAATCAGCAACGCTTTTTTTTTGGCCAATTTGGAGAAGATGGGATTACTCGGGAACGGCTCGTAGGATTTTTAGTGTATTTTCCAGGAAAAATCAGCAACGCTTTTTTTTGGCCAATTTGGAGAAGATGGGATTACTCGGGAACGGCTCGTAAGATTTTTAGTGTATTTTCCAGGAAAAATCAGCAACGCTTTTTTTTTGGCCAATTTGGAGAAGGTGTGATTACTCGGGAACGGCTCGTAGGATTTTTAGTGTATTTTCCAGGAAAAATCAGCAACTTTTTTTTTTTTGCTAATTTGGAGAAGATGGGATTACTCGGGAACGGCTCGTAAGATTTTTAGTGTATTTTCCAGGAAAAATCAGCAACGCTTTTTTTGGCCAATTTGGAGAAGGTGTGATTACTCGGGAACGGCTCGTAAGATTTTTAGTGTATTTTCCAGGAAAAATCAGCAACGTTTTTTTTTTGGCCAATTTGGAGAAGATGGGATTACTCGGGAACGGCTCGTAAGATTTTTAGTGTATTTTCCAGGAAAAATCAACAACGCTTTTTTTTGGCCAATTTGGAGAAGGTGTGATTACTCGGGAACGGCTCATAAAATTTTTAATATATTTTCCAGGAAAAATCAACAACGCTTTTTTTTTTGCTAATTTGGAGAAGATGGGATTACTCGGGAACGGCTCGTAGGTTTTTTAGTGTATTTTCCAGGAAAAATCAGCAACGCTTTTTTTTTTGCTAATTTGGAGAAGATGGGATTACTCCAGAACGGCTCGTAGGTTTTTTAGTGTATTTTCAAGGAAAAATCAGCAACGTTTTTTTTGGCCAATTTGGAGAAGATGGGATTACTCGGGAACGGCTCGTAGGATTTTTAGTGTAATTTTCAGGAAAAATCAGCAACGCTTTTTTTTTGCCAATTTGGAGAAGGTGTGATTACTCGGGAACGGCTCGTAAGATTTTTAGTGTATTTTCCAGGAAAAATCAGCATCGCTTTTTTTTGCCAATTTGGAGAAGGTGTGATTACTCGGGAACGGCTCGTAGGATTTTTAGTGTATTTTCCAGGAAAAATCAGCAACGCTTTTTTTGGCCAATTTGGAGAAGATGGGATTACTCGGGAATGGCTCGTAAGATTTTTAGTGTATTTTCCAGGAAAAATCAGCAACGCTTTTTTTTGGCCAATTTGGAGAAGATGGGATTACTCGGGAACGGCTCGTAGGATTTTTAGTGTATTTTCCAGGAAAAATCAGCAACGCTTTTTTTTGGCCAATTTGGAGAAGATGGGATTACTCGGGAACGGCTCGTAAGATTTTTAGTGTATTTTCCAGGAAAAATCAGCAACGCTTTTTTTTTGGCCAATTTGGAGAAGGTGTGATTACTCGGGAACGGCTCGTAGGATTTTTAGTGTATTTTCCAGGAAAAATCAGCAACGCTTTTTTTTGCTAATTTGGAGAAGATGGGATTACTCGGGAACGGCTCGTAGGTTTTTTAGTGTATTTTCCAGGACAAATCAGCAACGCTTTTTTTGGCCAATTTGGAGAAGGTGTGATTACTCGGGAACGGCTCGTAAGATTTTTAGTGTATTTTCCAGGAAAAATCAGCAACGTTTTTTTTGGCCAATTTGGAGAAGATGGGATTACTCCGGAACGGCTCGTAAGATTTTTAGTGTATTTTCCAGGAAAAATCAACAACGCTTTTTTTTGGCCAATTTGGAGAAGGTGTGATTACTCGGGAACGGCTCATAAAATTTTTAATATATTTTCCAGGAAAAATCAGCAACGCTTTTTTTTTTGCTAATTTGGAGAAGATGGGATTACTTGGGAACGGCTCGTAGGTTTTTTAGTGTATTTTCAAGGAAAAATCAGCAACGCTTTTTTTTGGCCAATTTGGAGAAGGTGTTATTACTCGGAACGGCTCGTAAGATTTTTAATATATTTTCCAAGAAAAATCAGCAACGCTTTTTTTTTTGCTAATTTGGAGAAGATGGGATTACTCCAGAACGGCTCGTAGGTTTTTTAGTGTATTTTCAAGGAAAAATCAGCAACGTTTTTTTTTTGGCCAATTTGGAGAAGATGGGATTACTCGGGAACGGCTCGTAGGATTTTTAGTGTAATTTTCAGGAAAAATCAGCAACGCTTTTTTTTTGCCAATTTGGAGAAGGTGTGATTACTCGGGAACGGCTCGTAAGATTTTTAGTGTATTTTCCAGGAAAAATCAGGATCGCTTTTTTTTGCCAATTTGGAGAAGGTGTGATTACTCGGGAACGGCTCGTAGGATTTTTAGTGTATTTTCCAGGAAAAATCAGCAACGCTTTTTTTTGGCCAATTCGGAGAAGATGGGATTACTCGGGAACGGCTCATAAAATTTTTAATATATTTTCCAGGAAAAATCAACAACGTTTTTTTTTGGCCAATTTGGAGAAGATGGGATTACTCGGGAACGGCTCGTAGGATTTTTAGTGTAATTTCCAGGAAAAATCAGCAACGCTTTTTTTTGGCCAATTTGGAGAAGTTGGGATTACTCGGGAACGGCTCGTAGGTTTTTTAGTGTATTTTCCAGGAAAAATGTGCAACGCTTTTTTTTTACCAATTTGGAGAAGGTGTGATTACTCGGGAACGGCTCGTAGGATTTTTAGTGTATTTTCCAGGAAAAATCAGCAACGTTTTTTTTTTGGCCAATTTGGAGAAGATAAGATTACTCGGGAACGGCTCGTAGGATTTTTAGTGTAATTTCCAGGAAAAATCAGCAACGCTTTTTTTTGCCAATTTGGAGAAGATGGGATTACTCGGGAACGGCTTGTAGAATTTTTAGTGTAATTTCCAGGAAAAATCAGCAACGCTTTTTTTGCCAATTTGGAGAAGGTGTGATTACTCGGGAACGGCTCATAAAATTTTTAATATATTTTCCAGGAAAAATCAGCAACGCTTTTTTTTTTGCTAATTTGGAGAAGATGGGATTACTTGGGAACGGCTCGTAGGTTTTTTAGTGTATTTTCCAGGAAAAATCAGCAACGCTTTTTTTTCCCAATTTGGAGAAGGTGTGATTACTCGGGAACGGCTCGTAGGATTTTTAGTGTAATTTCCAGGAAAAATCAGCAACGCTTTTTTTTGGCCAATTTGGAGAAGATGGGATTACTCGGGAACGGCTCGTAGGATTTTTAGTGTATTTTCCAGGAAAAATCAGCAACGATTTTTTTGGCCAATTTGGAGAAGATGGGATTACTCGGGAACGGCTCGTAGGATTTTTAATATATTTTCCAGGAAAAATCAGCAACGCTTTTTTTTTTTTGCTAATTTGGAGAAGATGGGATTACTTGGGAACGGCTCGTAGGTTTTTTAGTGTATTTTCAAGGAAAAATCAACAACGCTTTTTTTTGGGCAATTTGGAGAAGGTGTGATTACTCGGGAACGGCTCGTGGGATTTTTAGTGTATTTTCCAGGAAAAATCAGCAACGCTTTTTTTGGCCAATTTGGAGAAGATGGGATTACTCGGGAACGGCTCGTAGGATTTTTAATATATTTTCCAGGAAAAATCAGCAACGCTTTTTTTTTGCTAATTTGGAGAAGATGGGATTACTTGGGAACGGCTCGTAGGTTTTTTAGTGTATTTTACAGGAAAAATGTGCAACGCTTTTTTTTTACCAATTTGGAGAAGGTGTGATTACTCGGGAACGGCTCGTAGGATTTTTAGTGTATTTTCCAGGAAAAATCAGCAACGTTTTTTTTTGGCCAATTTTGAGAAGGTGTGATTACTCGGGAACGGCTCATAAAATTTTTAATATATTTTCCAGGAAAAATCAACAACGTTTTTTTTTGGCCAATTTGGAGAAGTTGGGATTACTCGGGAACGGCTCGTAGGATTTTTAGTGTATTTTCCAGGAAAAATCAGCAACGCTTTTTTTGGCCAATTTGGAGAAGATGGGATTACTCAGGAACGGCTCGTAGGATTTTAATATATTTTCCAGGAAAAATGTGCAACGCTTTTTTTTTACCAATTTGGAGAAGGTGTGATTACTCGGGAACGGCTCGTAGGATTTTTAGTGTATTTTCCAGGAAAAATCAGCAACATTTTTTTTTGGCCAATTTGGAGAAGGTGTGATTACTCGGGAACGGCTCGTGGGATTTTTAGTGTATTTTCCAGGAAAAATCAGCAACGCTTTTTTTTTGCCAATTTGGAGAAGATGGGATTACTCGGGAACGGCTCGTAGGATTTTTAGTGTAATTTCCAGGAAAAATCAGCAACGCTTTTTTTTGCTAATTTGGAGAAGATGGGATTACTTGGGAACGGCTCGTAGGTTTTTTAGTGTATTTTCAAGGAAAAATCAGCAACGCTTTTTTTTGGCCAATTTGGAGAAGGTGTGATTACTCGGGAACGGCTCGTAAGATTTTTAGTGTATTTTCCAGGAAAAATCAGCAACGCTTTTTTTTGCCAATTTGGAGAAGGTGTGATTACTCAGGAACGGCTCGTAGGATTTTTAGTGTATTTTCCAGGAAAAATCAGCAACGCTTTTTTTTGGCCAATTTGGAGAAGGTGTGATTACTCGGGAACGGCTCGTAAGATTTTTAGTGTTTTTTCCAGGAAAAATCAGCAACGCTTTTTTTTTGCCAATTTGGAGAAGGTGTGATTACTCGGGAACGGCTCATAAAATTTTTAATATATTTTCCAGGAAAAATCAGCAACGCTTTTTTTTGCCAATTTGGAGAAGGTGTGATTACTCGGGAACGGCTCGTAGGATTTTTAGTGTATTTTCCAGGAAAAATCAGCAACGCTTTTTTTTTGGCCAATTTGGAGAAGGTGTGATTACTCGGGAACGGCTCGTAGGATTTTTAGTGTATTTTCCAGGAAAAATCAGCAACGCTTTTTTTTTTGCTAATTTGGAGAAGATGGGATTACTCGGGAACGGCTCGTAAGATTTTTAGTGTTTTTTCCAGGAAAAATCAGCAACGCTTTTTTTTGGCCAATTTGGAGAAGATGGGATTACTCGGGAACGGCTCGTAGGATTTTTAGTGTAATTTCCAGGAAAAATCAGCAACGCTTTTTTTTGCCAATTTGGAGAAGGTGTGATTACTCGGGAACGGCTCATAAAATTTTTAATATATTTTCCAGGAAAAATCAGCAACGCTTTTTTTTGCCAATTTGGAGAAGATGGGATTACTCGGGAACGGCTCGTAGGATTTTTAGTGTATTTTCCAGGAAAAATCAGCAACGCTTTTTTTTGGCCAATTTGGAGAAGATGGGATTACTCGGGAACGGCTCGTAAGATTTTTAGTGTATTTTCCAGGAAAAATCAGCAACGCTTTTTTTTGGCCAATTTGGAGAAGATGGGATTACTCGGGAACGGCTCGTAAGATTTTTAGTGTATTTTCCAGGAAAAATCAGCAACGCTTTTTTTTGGCCAATTTGGAGAAGGTGTGATTACTCGGGAACGGCTCGTAGGATTTTTAGTGTAATTTCCAGGAAAAATCAGCAACGCTTTTTTTTTGGCAATTTTGAGAAGGTGTGATTACTCGGGAACGGCTCGTAGGATTTTTAGTGTAATTTCCAGGAAAAATCAGCAACGCTTTTTTTTGGCCAATTTGGAGAAGATAAGATTACTCGGGAACGGCTCGTAGGATTTTTAGTGTATTTTCCAGGAAAAATCAACAACGCTTTTTTTTTGCCAATTTGGAGAAGATGGGATTACTCGGGAACGGCTCGTAAGATTTTTAGTGTATTTTCCAGGAAAAATCAGCAACGCTTTTTTTTGGCCAATTTGGAGAAGATGGGATTACTCGGGAACGGCTCGTAGGATTTTTAGTGTAATTTCCAGGAAAAATCAGCAACGCTTTTTTTGCCAATTTGGAGAAGGTGTGATTACTCGGGAACGGCTCATAAAATTTTTAATATATTTTCCAGGAAAAATCAGCAACGCTTTTTTTTGCCAATTTGGAGAAGATGGGATTACTCGGGAACGGCTCGTAGGATTTTTAGTGTATTTTCCAGGAAAAATCAGCAACGCTTTTTTTTGGCCAATTTGGAGAAGATGGGATTACTCGGGAACGGCTCGTAAGATTTTTAGTGTATTTTCCAGGAAAAATCAGCAACGCTTTTTTTTGGCCAATTTGGAGAAGGTGTGATTACTCGGGAACGGCTCGTAGGATTTTTAGTGTATTTTCCAGGAAAAATCAGCAACGCTTTTTTTTCGCTAATTTGGAGAAGATGGGATTACTCGGGAACGGCTCGTAGGTTTTTTAGTGTATTTTCCAGGAAAAATCAGCAACGCTTTTTTTGGCCAATTTGGAGAAGGTGTGATTACTCGGGAACGGCTCGTAAGATTTTTAGTGTATTTTCCAGGAAAAATCAGCAACGTTTTTTTTTGGCCAATTTGGAGAAGATGGGATTACTCGGGAACGGCTCGTAAGATTTTTAGTGTATTTTCCAGGAAAAATCAACAACGCTTTTTTTTTGGCCAATTTGGAGAAGGTGTGATTACTCGGGAACGGCTCATAAAATTTTTAATATATTTTCCAGGAAAAATCAGCAACGCTTTTTTTTTTGCTAATTTGGAGAAGATGGGATTACTTGGGAACGGCTCGTAGGTTTTTTAGTGTATTTTCAAGGAAAAATCAGCAACGCTTTTTTTTGGCCAATTTGGAGAAGGTGTTATTACTCGGGAACGGCTCGTAAGATTTTTAATATATTTTCCAAGATAAATCAGCAACGCTTTTTTTTTTTGCTAATTTGGAGAAGATGGGATTACTCCAGAACGGCTCGTAGGTTTTTTAGTGTATTTTCAAGGAAAAATCAGCAACGTTTTTTTTGGCCAATTTGGAGAAAATGGGATTACTCGGGAACGGCTCGTAGGATTTTTAGTGTAATTTTCAGGAAAAATCAGCAACGCTTTTTTTTTGCCAATTTGGAGAAGGTGTGATTACTCGGGAACGGCTCGTAAGATTTTTAGTGTATTTTCCAGGAAAAATCAGGATCGCTTTTTTTTGCCAATTTGGAGAAGGTGTGATTACTCGGGAACGGCTCGTAGGATTTTTAGTGTATTTTCCAGGCAAAATCAGCAACGCTTTTTTTTTGGCCAATTCGGAGAAGATGGGATTACTCGGGAACGGCTCATAAAATTTTTAATATATTTTCCAGGAAAAATCAACAACGTTTTTTTTTGGCCAATTTGGAGAAGATGGGATTACTCGGGAACGGCTCGTAGGATTTTTAGTGTAATTTCCAGGAAAAATCAGCAACGCTTTTTTTTTGGCCAATTTGGAGAAGTTGGGATTACTCGGGAACGGCTCGTAGGTTTTTTAGTGTATTTTCCAGGAAAAATGTGCAACGCTTTTTTTTTACCAATTTGGAGAAGGTGTGATTACTCGGGAACGGCTCGTAGGATTTTTAGTGTATTTTCCAAGAAAAATCAGCAACGTTTTTTTTTTTTTTGGCCAATTTGGAGAAGATAAGATTACTCGGGAACGGCTCGTAGGATTTTTAGTGTAATTTCCAGGAAAAATCAGCAACGCTTTTTTTTTGCCAATTTGGAGAAGATGGGATTACTCGGGAACGGCTCGTAGGATTTTTAGTGTAATTTCCAGGAAAAATCAGCAACGCTTTTTTTTGCCAATTTGGAGAAGGTGTGATTACTCGGGAACGGCTCATAAAATTTTTAATATATTTTCCAGGAAAAATCAGCAACGCTTTTTTTTTTTTGCTAATTTGGAGAAGATGGGATTACTTGGGAACGGCTCGTAGGTTTTTTAGTGTATTTTCCAGGAAAAATCAGCAACGCTTTTTTTTCCCAATTTGGAGAAGGTGTGATTACTCGGGAACGGCTCGTAGGATTTTTAGTGTAATTTCCAGGAAAAATCAGCAACGCTTTTTTTTGGCCAATTTGGAGAAGATGGGATTACTCGGGAACGGCTCGTAGGATTTTTAGTGTATTTTCCAGGAAAAATCAGCAACGCTTTTTTTGGCCAATTTGGAGAAGATGGGATTACTCGGGAACGCCTCGTAGGATTTTTAATATATTTTCCAGGAAAAATCAGCAACGCTTTTTTTTTTGCTAATTTGGAGAAGATGGGATTACTTGGGAACGGCTCGTAGGTTTTTTAGTGTATTTTCAAGGAAAAATCAACAACGCTTTTTTTTGGCCAATTTGGAGAAGGTGTGATTACTCGGGAACGGCTCGTGGGATTTTTAGTGTATTTTCCAGGAAAAATCAGCAACGCTTTTTTTGGCCAATTTGGAGAAGATGGGATTACTCGGGAACGGCTCGTAGGATTTTTAATATATTTTCCAGGAAAAATCAGCAACGCTTTTTTTTTTGCTAATTTGGAGAAGATGGGATTACTTGGGAACGGCTCGTAGGTTTTTTAGTGTATTTTCAAGGAAAAATCAGCAACGCTTTTTTTTGGCCAATTTGGAGAAGGTGTGATTACTCGGGAACGGCTCGTAAGATTTTTAGTGTATTTTCCAGGAAAAATCAGCAACGCTTTTTTTTGCCAATTTGGAGAAGGTGTGATTACTCGGGAACGGCTCATAAAATTTTTAATATATTTTCCAGGAAAAATCAGCAACGCTTTTTTTGGCCAATTTGGAGAAGGTGTGATTACTCGGGAACGGCTCGTAGGATTTTTAGTGTATTTTCCAGGAAAAATCAACAACGCTTTTTTTGGCCAATTTGGAGAAGGTGTGATTACTCGGGAACGGCTCGTAGGATTTTTAGTGTATTTTCCAGGAAAAATCAACAACGCTTTTTTTTGCCAATTTGGAGAAGATGGGATTACTCGGGAACGGCTCGTAGGATTTTTAGTGTATTTTCCAGGAAAAATCAGCAACGCTTTTTTTTGGCCAATTTGGAGAAGATGGGATTACTCGGGAACGGCTCGTAAGATTTTTAGTGTATTTTCCAGGAAAAATCAGCAACGCTTTTTTTTGGCCAATTTGGAGAAGATGAAATTACTCGGGAACGGCTCGTAAGATTTTTAGTGTATTTTCCAGGAAAAATCAGCAACGCTTTTTTTTGGCCAATTTGGAGAAGGTGTGATTACTCGGGAACGGCTCGTAGGATTTTTAGTGTAATTTCCAGGAAAAATCAGCAACGCTTTTTTTTTGGCAATTTGGAGAAGGTGTGATTACTCGGGAACGGCTCGTAGGATTTTTAGTGTAATTTCCAGGAAAAATCAGCAACGCTTTTTTTTGGCCAATTTGGAGAAGATAAGATTACTCGGGAACGGCTCGTAGGATTTTTAGTGTATTTTCCAGGAAAAATCAACAACGCTTTTTTTTGCCAATTTGGAGAAGATGGGATTACTCGGGAACGGCTCGTAAGATTTTTAGTGTATTTTCCAGGAAAAATCAGCAACGCTTTTTTTTGGCCAATTTGGAGAAGATGGGATTACTCGGGAACGGCTCGTAGGATTTTTAGTGTAATTTCCAGGAAAAATCAGCAACGCTTTTTTTGCCAATTTGGAGAAGGTGTGATTACTCGGGAACGGCTCATAAAATTTTTAATATATTTTCCAGGAAAAATCAGCAACGCTTTTTTTTGCCAATTTGGAGAAGATGGGATTACTCGGGAACGGCTCGTAGGATTTTTAGTGTATTTTCCAGGAAAAATCAGCAACGCTTTTTTTTGGCCAATTTGGAGAAGATGGGATTACTCGGGAACGGCTCGTAAGATTTTTAGTGTATTTTCCAGGAAAAATCAGCAACGCTTTTTTTTGGCCAATTTGGAGAAGGTGTGATTACTCGGGAACGGCTCGTAGGATTTTTAGTGTATTTTCCAGGAAAAATCAGCAACGCTTTTTTTCGCTAATTTGGAGAAGATGGGATTACTCGGGAACGGCTCGTAGGTTTTTTAGTGTATTTTCCAGGAAAAATCAGCAACGCTTTTTTTGGCCAATTTGGAGAAGGTGTGATTACTCGGGAACGGCTCTTAAGATTTTTAGTGTATTTTCCAGGAAAAATCAGCAACGTTTTTTTTTGGCCAATTTGGAGAAGATGGGATTACTCGGGAACGGCTCGTAAGATTTTTAGTGTATTTTCCAGGAAAAATCAACAACGCTTTTTTTTTGGCCAATTTGGAGAAGGTGTGATTACTCGGGAACGGCTCATAAAATTTTTAATATATTTTCCAGGAAAAATCAGCAACGCTTTTTTTTTTGCTAATTTGGAGAAGATGGGATTACTTGGGAACGGCTCGTAGGTTTTTTAGTGTATTTTCAAGGAAAAATCAGCAACGCTTTTTTTTGGCCAATTTGGAGAAGGTGTTATTACTCGGGAACGGCTCGTAAGATTTTTAATATATTTTCCAAGATAAATCAGCAACGCTTTTTTTTTTTGCTAATTTGGAGAAGATGGGATTACTCCAGAACGGCTCGTAGGTTTTTTAGTGTATTTTCAAGGAAAAATCAGCAACGTTTTTTTTGGCCAATTTGGAGAAGATGGGATTACTCGGGAACGGCTCGTAGGATTTTTAGTGTAATTTTCAGGAAAAATCAGCAACGCTTTTTTTTTGCCAATTTGGAGAAGGTGTGATTACTCGGGAACGGCTCGTAAGATTTTTAGTGTATTTTCCAGGAAAAATCAGGATCGCTTTTTTTTGCCAATTTGGAGAAGGTGTGATTACTCGGGAACGGCTCGTAGGATTTTTAGTGTATTTTCCAGGAAAAATCAGCAACGCTTTTTTTTGGCCAATTCGGAGAAGATGGGATTACTCGGGAACGGCTCATAAAATTTTTAATATATTTTCCAGGAAAAATCAACAACGTTTTTTTTTGGCCAATTTGGAGAAGATGGGATTACTCGGGAACGGCTCGTAGGATTTTTAGTGTAATTTCCAGGAAAAATCAGCAACGCTTTTTTTTTGGCCAATTTGGAGAAGTTGGGATTACTCGGGAACGGCTCGTAGGTTTTTTAGTGTATTTTCCAGGAAAAATGTGCAACGCTTTTTTTTTACCAATTTGGAGAAGGTGTGATTACTCGGGAACGGCTCGTAGGATTTTTAGTGTATTTTCCAAGAAAAATCAGCAACGTTTTTTTTTTTTTGGCCAATTTGGAGAAGATAAGATTACTCGGGAACGGCTCGTAGGATTTTTAGTGTAATTTCCAGGAAAAATCAGCAACGCTTTTTTTTTGCCAATTTGGAGAAGATGGGATTACTCGGGAACGGCTCGTAGGATTTTTAGTGTAATTTCCAGGAAAAATCAGCAACGCTTTTTTTTGCCAATTTGGAGAAGGTGTGATTACTCGGGAACGGCTCATAAAATTTTTAATATATTTTCCAGGAAAAATCAGCAACGCTTTTTTTTTTTTGCTAATTTGGAGAAGATGGGATTACTTGGGAACGGCTCGTAGGTTTTTTAGTGTATTTTCCAGGAAAAATCAGCAACGCTTTTTTTTCCCAATTTGGAGAAGGTGTGATTACTCGGGAACGGCTCGTAGGATTTTTAGTGTAATTTCCAGGAAAAATCAGCAACGCTTTTTTTTGGCCAATTTGGAGAAGATGGGATTACTCGGGAACGGCTCGTAGGATTTTTAGTGTATTTTCCAGGAAAAATCAGCAACGCTTTTTTTGGCCAATTTGGAGAAGATGGGATTACTCGGGAACGGCTCGTAGGATTTTTAATATATTTTCCAGGAAAAATCAGCAACGCTTTTTTTTTTTGCTAATTTGGAGAAGATGGGATTACTTGGGAACGGATCGTAGGTTTTTTAGTGTATTTTCAAGGAAAAATCAACAACGCTTTTTTTTGGCCAATTTGGAGAAGGTGTGATTACTCGGGAACGGCTCGTGGGATTTTTAGTGTATTTTCCAGGAAAAATCAGCAACGCTTTTTTTGGCCAATTTGGAGAAGATGGGATTACTCGGGAACGGCTCGTAGGATTTTTAATATATTTTCCAGGAAAAATCAGCAACGCTTTTTTTTTTGCTAATTTGGAGAAGATGGGATTACTTGGGAACGGCTCGTAGGTTTTTTAGTGTATTTTCAAGGAAAAATCAGCAACGCTTTTTTTTGGCCAATTTGGAGAAGGTGTGATTACTCGGGAACGGCTCGTAAGATTTTTAGTGTATTTTCCAGGAAAAATCAGCAACGCTTTTTTTTGCCAATTTGGAGAAGGTGTGATTACTCGGGAACGGCTCATAAAATTTTTAATATATTTTCCAGGAAAAATCAGCAACGCTTTTTTTGGCCAATTTGGAGAAGGTGTGATTACTCGGGAACGGCTCGTAGGATTTTTAGTGTATTTTCCAGGAAAAATCAACAACGCTTTTTTTGGCCAATTTGGAGAAGGTGTGATTACTCGGGAACGGCTCGTAGGATTTTTAGTGTATTTTCCAGGAAAAATCAACAACGCTTTTTTTTGCCAATTTGGAGAAGATGGGATTACTCGGGAACGGCTTGTTAGATTTTTAGTGTATTTTCCAGGAAAAATCAGCAACGTTTTTTTTTGGCCAATTTGGAGAAGATGGGATTACTCGGGAACGGCTCGTAGGATTTTTAGTGTAATTTCCAGGAAAAATCAGCAACGCTTTTTTTTTGGCAATTTGGAGAAGGTGTGATTACTCGGGAACGGCTCGTAGGATTTTTAGTGTAATTTCCAGGAAAAATCAGCAACGCTTTTTTTTGGCCAATTTAGAGAAGATAAGATTACTCGGGAACGGCTCGTAGGATTTTTAGTGTATTTTCCAGGAAAAATCAGCAACGCTTTTTTTTGGCCAATTTGGAGAAGGTGTGATTACTCGGGAACGGCTCGTAGGATTTTTAGTGTATTTTCCAGGAAAAATCAGCAACGTTTTTTTTTTTGGCCAATTTAGAGAAGATAAGATTACTCGGGAACGGCTCGTAGGATTTTTAGTGTATTTTCCAGGAAAAATCAGCAACGCTTTTTTTGCCAATTTGGAGAAGGTGTGATTACTCGGGAACGGCTCATAAAATTTTTAATATATTTTCCAGGAAAAATCAGCAACGCTTTTTTTGGCCAATTTGGAGAAGGTGTGATTACTCGGGAACGGCTCGTAGGATTTTTAGTGTATTTTCCAGGAAAAATCAACAACGCTTTTTTTGGCCAATTTGGAGAAGGTGTGATTACTCGGGAACGGCTCGTAGGATTTTTAGTGTATTTTCCAGGAAAAATCAACAACGCTTTTTTTTGCCAATTTGGAGAAGATGGGATTACTCGGGAACGGCTCGTTAGATTTTTAGTGTATTTTCCAGGAAAAATCAGCAACGTTTTTTTTTGGCCAATTTGGAGAAGATGGGATTACTCGGGAACGGCTCGTAGGTTTTTTAGTGTATTTTCAAGGAAAAATCAGCAACGCTTTTTTTTTTGCTAATTTGGAGAAGATGGGATTACTTGGGAACGGCTCGTAGGTTTTTTAGTGTATTTTCAAGGAAAAATCAGCAACGCTTTTTTTTGGCCAATTTGGAGAAGGTGTGATTACTCGGGAACGGCTCGTAAGATTTTTAGTGTATTTTCCAGGAAAAATCAGCAACGCTTTTTTTTGCCAATTTGGAGAAGGTGTGATTACTCGGGAACGGCTCATAAAATTTTTAATATATTTTCCAGGAAAAATCAGCAACGCTTTTTTTGGCCAATTTGGAGAAGGTGTGATTACTCGGGAACGGCTCGTAGGATTTTTAGTGTATTTTCCAGGAAAAATCAACAACGCTTTTTTTTGGCCAATTTGGAGAAGGTGTGATTACTCGGGAACGGCTCGTAGGATTTTTAGTGTATTTTCCAGGAAAAATCAACAACGCTTTTTTTTGCCAATTTGGAGAAGATGGGATTACTCGGGAACGGCTCGTTAGATTTTTAGTGTATTTTCCAGGAAAAATCAGCAACGTTTTTTTTTGGCCAATTTGGAGAAGATGGGATAACTCGGGAACGGCTCGTAGGATTTTTAGTGTAATTTCCAGGAAAAATCAGCAACGCTTTTTTTTTGGCAATTTGGAGAAGGTGTGATTACTCGGGAACGGCTCGTAGGATTTTTAGTGTAATTTCCAGGAAAAATTAGCAACGCTTTTTTTTGGCCAATTTAGAGAAGATAAGATTACTCGGGAACGGCTCGTAGGATTTTTAGTGTATTTTCCAGGAAAAATCAACAACGCTTTTTTTTGCCAATTTGGAGAAGATGGGATTACTCGGGAACGGCTTGTAAGATTTTTAGTGTTTTTTCCAGGAAAAATCAGCAACGCTTTTTTTTGCCAATTTGGAGAAGGTGTGATTACTCGGGAACGGCTCATAAAATTTTTAATATATTTTCCAGGAAAAATCAACAACGCTTTTTTTGGCCAATTTGGAGAAGGTGTGATTACTCGGGAACGGCTCGTAGGATTTTTAGTGTATTTTCCAGGAAAAATCAACAACGCTTTTTTTTGCCAATTTGGAGAAGATGGGATTACTCGGGAACGGCTCGTAAGATTTTTAGTGTATTTTCCAGGAAAAATCAGCAACGCTTTTTTTTGGCCAATTTGGAGAAGATGGGATTACTCGGGAACGGCTCGTAGGATTTTTAGTGTAATTTCCAGGAAAAATCAGCAACGCTTTTTTTTGGCCAATTTGGAGAAGGTGTGATTACTCGGGAACGGCTTGTAAGATTTTTAGTGTTTTTTCCAGGAAAAATCAGCAACGCTTTTTTTTGCCAATTTGGAGAAGGTGTGATTACTCGGGAACGGCTCATAAAATTTTTAATATATTTTCCAGGAAAAATCAACAACGCTTTTTTTGGCCAATTTGGAGAAGGTGTGATTACTCGGGAACGGCTCGTAGGATTTTTAGTGTATTTTCCAGGAAAAATCAACAACGCTTTTTTTTGCCAATTTGGAGAAGATGGGATTACTCGGGAACGGCTCGTAAGATTTTTAGTGTATTTTCCAGGAAAAATCAGCAACGTTTTTTTTTGGCCAATTTGGAGAAGATGGGATTACTCGGGAACGGCTCGTAGGATTTTTAGTGTAATTTCCAGGAAAAATCAGCAACGCTTTTTTTTTGGCAATTTGGAGAAGGTGTGATTACTCGGGAACGGCTCGTAGGATTTTTAGTGTAATTTCCAGGAAAAATCAGCAACGCTTTTTTTTTGGCCAATTTAGAGAAGATAAGATTACTCGGGAACGGCTCGTAGGATTTTTAGTGTATTTTCCAGGAAAAATCAGCAACGCTTTTTTTTGGCCAATTTGGAGAAGGTGTGATTACTCGGGAACGGCTCGTAGGATTTTTAGTGTATTTTCCAGGAAAAATCAGCAACGTTTTTTTTTGGCCAATTTAGAGAAGATAAGATTACTCGGGAACGGCTCGTAGGATTTTTAGTGTATTTTCCAGGAAAAATCAGCAACGCTTTTTTTTGCCAATTTGGAGAAGGTGTGATTACTCGGGAACGGCTCATAAAATTTTTAATATATTTTCCAGGAAAAATCAGCAACGCTTTTTTTGGCCAATTTGGAGAAGGTGTGATTACTCGGGAACGGCTCGTAGGATTTTTAGTGTATTTTCCAGGAAAAATCAACAACGCTTTTTTTGGCCAATTTGGAGAAGGTGTGATTACTCGGGAACGGCTCGTAGGATTTTTAGTGTATTTTCCAGGAAAAATCAACAACGCTTTTTTTTGCCAATTTGGAGAAGATGGGATTACTCGGGAACGGCTCGTTAGATTTTTAGTGTATTTTCCAGGAAAAATCAGCAACGTTTTTTTTTGGCCAATTTGGAGAAGATGGGATTACTCGGGAACGGCTCGTAGGTTTTTTAGTGTATTTTCAAGGAAAAATCAGCAACGCTTTTTTTTTTGCTAATTTGGAGAAGATGGGATTACTTGGGAACGGCTCGTAGGTTTTTTAGTGTATTTTCAAGGAAAAATCAGCAACGCTTTTTTTTGGCCAATTTGGAGAAGGTGTGATTACTCGGGAACGGCTCGTAAGATTTTTAGTGTATTTTCCAGGAAAAATCAGCAACGCTTTTTTTTGCCAATTTGGAGAAGGTGTGATTACTCGGGAACGGCTCATAAAATTTTTAATATATTTTCCAGGAAAAATCAGCAACGCTTTTTTTGGCCAATTTGGAGAAGGTGTGATTACTCGGGAACGGCTCGTAGGATTTTTAGTGTATTTTCCAGGAAAAATCAACAACGCTTTTTTTGGCCAATTTGGAGAAGGTGTGATTACTCGGGAACGGCTCGTAGGATTTTTAGTGTATTTTCCAGGAAAAATCAACAACGCTTTTTTTTGCCAATTTGGAGAAGATGGGATTACTCGGGAACGGCTCGTTAGATTTTTAGTGTATTTTCCAGGAAAAATCAGCAACGTTTTTTCTTGGCCAATTTGGAGAAGATGGGATTACTCGGGAACGGCTCGTAGGATTTTTAGTGTAATTTCCAGGAAAAATCAGCAACGCTTTTTTTTTGGCAATTTGGAGAAGGTGTGATTACTCGGGAACGGCTCGTAGGATTTTTAGTGTAATTTCCAGGAAAAATCAGCAACGCTTTTTTTTGGCCAATTTAGAGAAGATAAGATTACTCGGGAACGGCTCGTAGGATTTTTAGTGTATTTTCCAGGAAAAATCAACAACGCTTTTTTTTGCCAATTTGGAGAAGATGGGATTACTCGGGAACGGCTCGTAAGATTTTTAGTGTATTTTCCAGGAAAAATCAGCAACGCTTTTTTTTGGCCAATTTGGAGAAGATGGGATTACTCGGGAACAGCTCGTAGGATTTTTAGTGTTATTTCCAGGAAAAATCAGCAACGCTTTTTTTTGGCCAATTTGGAGAAGGTGTGATTACTCGGGAACGGCTCGTAAGATTTTTAGTGTTTTTTCCAGGAAAAATCAGCAACGCTTTTTTTTGCCAATTTGGAGAAGGTGTGATTACTCGGGAACGGCTCATAAAATTTTTAATATATTTTCCAGGAAAAATCAACAACGCTTTTTTTGGCCAATTTGGAGAAGGTGTGATTACTCGGGAACGGCTCGTAGGATTTTTAGTGTATTTTCCAGGAAAAATCAACAACGCTTTTTTTTGCCAATTTGGAGAAGATGGGATTACTCGGGAACGGCTCGTAAGATTTTTAGTGTATTTTCCAGGAAAAATCAGCAACGTTTTTTTTTGGCCAATTTGGAGAAGATGGGATTACTCGGGAACGGCTCGTAGGATTTTTAGTGTAATTTCCAGGAAAAATCAGCAACGCTTTTTTTTGGCAATTTGGAGAAGGTGTGATTACTCGAGAACGGCTCGTAGGATTTTTAGTGTAATTTCCAGGAAAAATCAGCAACGCTTTTTTTTGGCCAATTTAGAGAAGATAAGATTACTCGGGAACGGCTCGTAGGATTTTTAGTGTATTTTCCAGGAAAAATCAACAACGCTTTTTTTTGCCAATTTGGAGAAGATGGGATTACTCGGGAACGGCTCGTAAGATTTTTAGTGTATTTTCCAGGAAAAATCAGCAACGTTTTTTTTTGGCCAATTTGGAGAAGATGGGATTACTCGGGAACGGCTCGTAGGATTTTTAGTGTAATTTCCAGGAAAAATCAGCAACGCTTTTTTTTTGGCAATTTGGAGAAGGTGTGATTACTCGGGAACGGCTCGTAGGATTTTTAGTGTAATTTCCAGGAAAAATCAGCAACGCTTTTTTTTGGCCAATTTAGAGAAGATAAGATTACTCGGGAACGGCTCGTAGGATTTTTAGTGTATTTTCCAGGAAAAATCAGCAACGCTTTTTTTTGGCCAATTTGGAGAAGGTGTGATTACTCGGGAACGGCTCGTAGGATTTTTAGTGTATTTTCCAGGAAAAATCAGCAACGTTTTTTTTTGGCCAATTTAGAGAAGATAAGATTACTCGGGAACGGCTCGTAGGATTTTTAGTGTATTTTCCAGGAAAAATCAGCAACGCTTTTTTTTGCCAATTTGGAGAAGGTGTGATTACTCGGGAACGGCTCATAAAAATTTTAATATATTTTCCAGGAAAAATCAGCAACGCTTTTTTTGGCCAATTTGGAGAAGGTGTGATTACTCGGGAACGGCTCGTAGGATTTTTAGTGTATTTTCCAGGAAAAATCAACAACGCTTTTTTTGGCCAATTTGGAGAAGGTGTGATTACTCGGGAACGGCTCGTAGGATTTTTAGTGTATTTTCCAGGAAAAATCAACAACGCTTTTTTTTGCCAATTTGGAGAAGATGGGATTACTCGGGAACGGCTCGTTAGATTTTTAGTGTATTTTCCAGGAAAAATCAGCAACGTTTTTTTTTGGCCAATTTGGAGAAGATGGGATTACTCGGGAACGGCTCGTAGGATTTTTAGTGTAATTTCCAGGAAAAATCAGCAACGCTTTTTTTTTTGGCAATTTGGAGAAGGTGTGATTACTCGGGAACGGCTCGTAGGATTTTTAGTGTAATTTCCAGGAAAAATCAGCAACGCTTTTTTTTGGCAATTTGGAGAAGGTGTGATTACTCGGGAACGGCTCGTAGGATTTTTAGTGTATTTTCCAGGAAAAATCAGCAACGCTTTTTTTTGCCAATTTGGAGAAGGTGTGATTACTCGGGAACGGCTCGTAGGATTTTTAGTGTATTTTCCAGGAAAAATCAGCAACGCTTTTTTTTGGCCAATTTGGAGAAGGTGTGATTACTCGGGAACGGCTCATAAAATTTTTAATATATTTTCCAGGAAAAATCAGCAACGCTTTTTTTTTGGCCAATTTGGAGAAGATGGGATTACTCGGGAACGGCTCGTAGGATTTTTAATATATTTTCCAGGAAAAATCAGCAACGCTTTTTTTTTTGCTAATTTGGAGAAGATGGGATTACTTGGGAACGGCTCGTTGGTTTTTTAGTGTATTTTCAAGGAAAAATCAACAACGCTTTTTTTTGGCCAATTTGGAGAAGGTGTGATTACTCGGGAACGGCTCGTGGGATTTTTAGTGTATTTTCCAGGAAAAATCAGCAACGCTTTTTTTGGCCAATTTGGAGAAGATGGGATTACTCGGGAACGGCTCGTAGGATTTTTAATATATTTTCCAGGAAAAATCAGCAACGCTTTTTTTTTTGCTAATTTGGAGAAGATGGGATTACTTGGGAACGGCTCGTAGGTTTTTTAGTGTATTTTCAAGGAAAAATCAGCAACGCTTTTTTTTTGCCAATTTGGAGAAGGTGTGATTACTCGGGAACGGCTCGTAAGATTTTTAGTGTATTTTCCAGGAAAAATCAGCAACGCTTTTTTTTGCCAATTTGGAGAAGGTGTGATTACTCGGGAACGGCTCGTAGGATTTTTAGTGTATTTTCCAGGAAAAATCAGCAACGCTTTTTTTTGGCCAATTTGGAGAAGGTGTGATTACTCGGGAACGGCTCGTAGGATTTTTAGTGTATTTTCCAGGAAAAATCAGCAACGTTTTTTTTTGGCCAATTTAGAGAAGATAAGATTACTCGGGAACGGCTCGTAGGATTTTTAGTGTATTTTCCAGGAAAAATCAGCAACGCTTTTTTTTGCCAATTTGGAGAAGGTGTGATTACTCGGGAACGGCTCATAAAATTTTTAATATATTTTCCAGGAAAAATCAGCAACGCTTTTTTTGGCCAATTTGGAGAAGGTGTGATTACTCGGGAACGGCTCGTAGGATTTTTAGTGTATTTTCCAGGAAAAATCAGCAACGCTTTTTTTTGCCAATTTGGAGAAGGTGTGATTACTCGGGAACGGCTCATAAAATTTTTAATATATTTTCCAGGAAAAATCAGCAACGCTTTTTTTGGCCAATTTGGAGAAGGTGTGATTACTCGGGAACGGCTCGTAGGATTTTTAGTGTATTTTCCAGGAAAAATCAACAACGCTTTTTTTTGCCAATTTGGAGAAGATGGGATTACTCGGGAACGGCTCGTTAGATTTTTAGTGTATTTTCCAGGAAAAATCAGCAACGTTTTTTTTTGGCCAATTTGGAGAAGATGGGATTACTCGGGAACGGCTCGTAGGATTTTTAGTGTAATTTCCAGGAAAAATCAGCAACGCTTTTTTTTTGGCCAATTTAGAGAAGATAAGATTACTCGGGAACGGCTCGTAGGATTTTTAGTGTATTTTCCAGGAAAAATCAACAACGCTTTTTTTTGCCAATTTGGAGAAGATGGGATTAGTCGGGAACGGCTCGTAAGATTTTTAGTGTATTTTCCAGGAAAAATCAGCAACGTTTTTTTTTGGCCAATTTGGAGAAGATGGGATTACTCGGGAACGGCTCGTAGGATTTTTAGTGTAATTTCCAGGAAAAATCAGCAACGCTTTTTTTTTGGCAATTTGGAGAAGGTGTGATTACTCGGGAACGGCTCGTAGGATTTTTAGTGTAATTTCCAGGAAAAATCAGCAACGCTTTTTTTTGGCCAATTTAGAGAAGATAAGATTACTCGGGAACGGCTCGTAGGATTTTTAGTGTATTTTCCAGGAAAAATCAGCAACGATTTTTTTTGGCCAATTTGGAGAAGGTGTGATTACTCGGGAACGGCTCGTAGGATTTTTAGTGTATTTTCCAGGAAAAATCAGCAACGTTTTTTTTTGGCCAATTTAGAGAAGATAAGATTACTCGGGAACGGCTCGTAGGATTTTTAGTGTATTTTCCAGGAAAAATCAGCAACGCTTTTTTTTGCCAATTTGGAGAAGGTGTGATTACTCGGGAACGGCTCATAAAATTTTTAATATATTTTCCAGGAAAAATCAGCAACGCTTTTTTTGGCCAATTTGGAGAAGGTGTGATTACTCGGGAACGGCTCGTAGGATTTTTAGTGTATTTTCCAGGAAAAATCAACAACGCTTTTTTTGGCCAATTTGGAGAAGGTGTGATTACTCGGGAACGGCTCGTAGGATTTTTAGTGTATTTTCCAGGAAAAATCAACAACGCTTTTTTTTGCCAATTTGGAGAAGATGGGATTACTCGGGAACGGCTCGTTAGATTTTTAGTGTATTTTCCAGGAAAAATCAGCAACGTTTTTTTTTGGCCAATTTGGAGAAGATGGGATTACTCGGGAACGGCTCGTAGGATTTTTAGTGTAATTTCCAGGAAAAATCAGCAACGCTTTTTTTTGGCAATTTGGAGAAGGTGTGATTACTCGGGAACGGCTCGTAGGATTTTTAGTGTAATTTCCAGGAAAAATCAGCAACGCTTTTTTTTTGGCAATTTGGAGAAGGTGTGATTACTCGGGAACGGCTCGTAGGATTTTTAGTGTATTTTCCAGGAAAAATCAGCAACGCTTTTTTTTGCCAATTTGGAGAAGGTGTGATTACTCGGGAACGGCTCGTAGGATTTTTAGTGTATTTTCCAGGAAAAATCAGCAACGCTTTTTTTTGGCCAATTTGGAGAAGGTGTGATTACTCGGGAACGGCTCATAAAATTTTTAATATATTTTCCAGGAAAAATCAGCAACGCTTTTTTTTGGCCAATTTGGAGAAGATGGGATTACTCGGGAACGGCTCGTAGGATTTTTAATATATTTTCCAGGAAAAATCAGCAACGCTTTTTTTTTTGCTAATTTGGAGAAGATGGGATTACTCGGGAACGGCTCGTAGGATTTTTAGTGTAATTTCCAGGAAAAATCAGCAACGCTTTTTTTTTGGCAATTTGGAGAAGGTGTGATTACTCGGGAACGGCTCGTAGGATTTTTAGTGTAATTTCCAGGAAAAATCAGCAACGCTTTTTTTTTTGGCAATTTGGAGAAGGTGTGATTACTCGGGAACGGCTCGTAGGATTTTTAGTGTAATTTCCAGGAAAAATCAGCAACGCTTTTTTTTTGGCAATTTGGAGAAGGTGTGATTACTCGGGAACGGCTCGTTAGATTTTTAGTGTATTTTCCAGGAAAAATCAGCAACGTTTTTTTTTGGCCAATTTGGAGAAGATGGGATTACTCGGGAACGGCTCGTAGGATTTTTAGTGTAATTTCCAGGAAAAATCAGCAACGCTTTTTTTTTTGGCAATTTGGAGAAGGTGTGATTACTCGGGAACGGCTCGTAGGATTTTTAGTGTAATTTCCAGGAAAAATCAGCAACGCTTTTTTTTTGGCAATTTGGAGAAGGTGTGATTACTCGGGAACGGCTCGTAGGATTTTTAGTGTATTTTCCAGGAAAAATCAGCAACGCTTTTTTTTGCCAATTTGGAGAAGGTGTGATTACTCGGGAACGGCTCGTAGGATTTTTAGTGTATTTTCCAGGAAAAATCAGCAACGCTTTTTTTTGGCCAATTTGGAGAAGGTGTGATTACTCGGGAACGGCTCATAAAATTTTTAATATATTTTCCAGGAAAAATCAGCAACGCTTTTTTTTGGCCAATTTGGAGAAGATGGGATTACTCGGGAACGGCTCGTAGGATTTTTAATATATTTTCCAGGAAAAATCAGCAACGCTTTTTTTTTTGCTAATTTGGAGAAGATGGGATTACTTGGGAACGGCTCGTTGGTTTTTTAGTGTATTTTCAAGGAAAAATCAACAACGCTTTTTTTTGGCCAATTTGGAGAAGGTGTGATTACTCGGGAACGGCTCGTGGGATTTTTAGTGTATTTTCCAGGAAAAATCAGCAACGCTTTTTTTGGCCAATTTGGAGAAGATGGGATTACTCGGGAACGGCTCGTAGGATTTTTAATATATTTTCCAGGAAAAATCAGCAACGCTTTTTTTTTGCTAATTTGGAGAAGATGGGATTACTTGGGAACGGCTCGTAGGTTTTTTAGTGTAATTTCAAGGAAAAATCAGCAACGCTTTTTTTTGGCCAATTTGGAGAAGGTGTGATTACTCGGGAACGGCTCGTAAGATTTTTAGTGTATTTTCCAGGAAAAATCAGCAACGCTTTTTTTTGCCAATTTGGAGAAGGTGTGATTACTCGGGAACGGCTCGTAGGATTTTTAGTGTATTTTCCAGGAAAAATCAGCAACGCTTTTTTTTGGCCAATTTGGAGAAGGTGTGATTACTCGGGAACGGCTCGTAGGATTTTTAGTGTATTTTCCAGGAAAAATCAGCAACGTTTTTTTTGGCCAATTTAGAGAAGATAAGATTACTCGGGAACGGCTCGTAGGATTTTTAGTGTATTTTCCAGGAAAAATCAGCAACGCTTTTTTTTGCCAATTTGGAGAAGGTGTGATTACTCGGGAACGGCTCATAAAATTTTTAATATATTTTCCAGGAAAAATCAGCAACGCTTTTTTTGGCCAATTTGGAGAAGGTGTGATTACTCGGGAACGGCTCGTAGGATTTTTAGTGTATTTTCCAGGAAAAATCAACAACGCTTTTTTTGGCCAATTTGGAGAAGGTGTGATTACTCGGGAACGGCTCGTAGGATTTTTAGTGTATTTTCCAGGAAAAATCAACAACGCTTTTTTTTGCCAATTTGGAGAAGATGGGATTACTCGGGAACGGCTCGTTAGATTTTTAGTGTATTTTCCAGGAAAAATCAGCAACGTTTTTTTTTTGGCCAATTTGGAGAAGATGGGATTACTCGGGAACGGCTCGTAGGATTTTTAGTGTAATTTCCAGGAAAAATCAGCAACGCTTTTTTTTTGGCAATTTGGAGAAGGTGTGATTACTCGGGAACGGCTCGTAGGATTTTTAGTGTAATTTCCAGGAAAAAACCGGAAACGCTTTTTTTTGGCCAATTTAGAGAAGATAAGATTACTCGGGAACGGCTCGTAGGATTTTTAGTGTATTTTCCAGGAAAAATCAACAACGCTTTTTTTTGCCAATTTGGAGAAGATGGGATTACTCGGGAACGGCTCGTAAGATTTTTAGTGTATTTTCCAGGAAAAATCAGCAACGCTTTTTTTTGGCCAATTTGGAGAAGATGGGATTACTCGGGAACGGCTCGTAGGATTTTTAGTGTAATTTCCAGGAAAAATCAGCAACGCTTTTTTTTGGCCAATTTGGAGAAGATGTGATTACTCGGGAACGGCTCGTAAGATTTTTAGTGTTTTTTCCAGGAAAAATCAGCAACGCTTTTTTTTGCCAATTTGGAGAAGGTGTGATTACTCGGGAACGGCTCATAAAATTTTTAATATATTTTCCAGGAAAAATCAACAACGCTTTTTTTGGCCAATTTGGAGAAGGTGTGATTACTCGGGAACGGCTCGTAGGATTTTTAGTGTATTTTCCAGGAAAAATCAACAACGCTTTTTTTTTGCCAATTTGGAGAAGATGGGATTACTCGGGAACGGCTCGTAAGATTTTTAGTGTATTTTCCAGGAAAAATCAGCAACGTTTTTTTTTGGCCAATTTGGAGAAGATGGGATTACTCGGGAACGGCTCGTAGGATTTTTAGTGTAATTTCCAGGAAAAATCAGCAACGCTTTTTTTTTTGGCAATTTGGAGAAGGTGTGATTACTCGGGAACGGCTCGTAGGATTTTTAGTGTAATTTCCAGGAAAAATCAGCAACGCTTTTTTTTGGCCAATTTAGAGAAGATAAGATTACTCGGGAACGGCTCGTAGGATTTTTAGTGTATTTTCCAGGAAAAATCAACAACGCTTTTTTTTGCCAATTTGGAGAAGATGGGATTACTCGGGAACGGCTCGTTAGATTTTTAGTGTATTTTCCAGGAAAAATCAGCAACGCTTTTTTTTGGCCAATTTGGAGAAGATGGGATTACTCGGGAACGGCTCGTAGGATTTTTAGTGTAATTTCCAGGAAAAATCAGCAACGCTTTTTTTTGGCCAATTTGGAGAAGGTGTGATTACTCGGGAACGGCTCGTAAGATTTTTAGTGTTTTTTCCAGGAAAAATCAGCAACGCTTTTTTTTGCCAATTTGGAGAAGGTGTGATTACTCGGGAACGGCTCATAAAATTTTTAATATATTTTCCAGAAAAAATCAGCAACGCTTTTTTTTGCCAATTTGGAGAAGGTGTGATTGCTCGGGAACGGCTCGTAGGATTTTTAGTGTATTTTCCAGGAAAAATCAGCAACGCTTTTTTTTTGGCCAATTTGGAGAAGATGGGATTACTCGGGAACGGCTCGTAGGATTTTTAGTGTATTTTCCAGGAAAAATCAGCAACGCTTTTTTTTGGCCAATTTGGAGAAGGTGTGATTACTCGGGAACTGCTCGTAGGATTTTTAGTGTATTTTCCAGGAAAAATCAGCAACGCTTTTTTTTGGCCAATTTGGAGAAGGTGTGATTACTCGGGAACGGCTCGTAGGATTTTTAGTGTATTTTCCAGGAAAAATCAACAACGCTTTTTTTGGCCAATTTGGAGAAGGTGTGATTACTCGGTAACGGCTCGTAGGATTTTTAGTGTATTTTCCAGGAAAAATCAACAACGCTTTTTTTTTGCCAATTTGGAGAAGATGGGATTACTCGGGAACGGCTCGTAAGATTTTTAGTGTATTTTCCAGGAAAAATCAGCAACGCTTTTTTTTGGCCAATTTGGAGAAGATGGGATTACTCGGGAACGGCTCGTAGGATTTTTAGTGTAATTTCCAGGAAAAATCAGCAACGCTTTTTTTTGGCAATTTGGAGAAGGTGTGATTACTCGGGAACGGCTCGTAGGATTTTTAGTGTAATTTCCAGGAAAAATCAGCAACGCTTTTTTTTGGCCAATTTGGAGAAGATAAGATTACTCGGGAACGGCTCGTAGGATTTTTAGTGTATTTTCCAGGAAAAATCAACAACGCTTTTTTTTGGCAATTTGGAGAAGGTGTGATTACTCGGGAACGGCTCGTGGGATTTTTAGTGTATTTTCCAGGAAAAATCAGCAATGCTTTTTTTGGCCAATTTGGAGAAGATGGGATTACTCGGGAACGGCTCGTAGGATTTTTAATATATTTTCCAGGAAAAATCAGCAACGCTTTTTTTTTTGCTAATTTGGAGAAGATGGGATTACTTGGGAACGGCTCGTAGGTTTTTTAGTGTATTTTCAAGGAAAAATCAGCAACGCTTTTTTTTGGCCAATTTGGAGAAGGTGTGATTACTCGGGAACGGCTCGTAAGATTTTTAGTGTATTTTCCAGGAAAAATCAGCAACGCTTTTTTTTGCCAATTTGGAGAAGGTGTGATTACTCGGGAACGGCTCGTAGGATTTTTAGTGTATTTTCCAGGAAAAATCAGCAACGCTTTTTTTTGGCCAATTTGGAGAAGGTGTGATTACTCGGGAACGGCTCGTAGGATTTTTAGTGTATTTTCCAGGAAAAATCAGCAACGTTTTTTTTTGGCCAATTTAGAGAAGATAAGATTACTCGGGAACGGCTCGTAGGATTTTTAGTGTATTTTCCAGGAAAAATCAGCAACGCTTTTTTTTGCCAATTTGGAGAAGGTGTGATTACTCGGGAACGGCTCATAAAATTTTTAATATATTTTCCAGGAAAAATCAGCAACGCTTTTTTTGGCCAATTTGGAGAAGGTGTGATTACTCGGGAACGGCTCATAAAATTTTTAATATATTTTCCAGGAAAAATCAGCAACGCTTTTTTTTGGCCAATTTGGAGAAGGTGTGATTACTCGGGAACGGCTCGTAGGATTTTTAGTGTATTTTCCAGGAAAAATCAACAACGCTTTTTTTTGCCAATTTGGAGAAGATGGGATTACTCGGGAACGGCTCGTAAGATTTTTAGTGTATTTTCCAGGAAAAATCAGCAACGCTTTTTTTTGGCCAATTTGGAGAATATGGGATTACTCGGGAACGGCTCGTAGGATTTTTAGTGTAATTTCCAGGAAAAATCAGCAACGCTTTTTTTTGGCCAATTCGGAGAAGGTGTGATTACTCGGGAACGGCTCGTAAGATTTTTAGTGTTTTTTCCAGGAAAAATCAGCAACGCTTTTTTTTGCCAATTTGGAGAAGGTGTGATTACTCGGGAACGGCTCATAAAATTTTTAATATATTTTCCAGGAAAAATCAGCAACGCTTTTTTTTGCCAATTTGGAGAAGGTGTGATTACTCGGGAACGGCTCGTAGGATTTTTAGTGTATTTTCCAGGAAAAATCAGCAACGCTTTTTTTTTGGCCAATTTGGAGAAGATGGGATTACTCGGGAACGGCTCGTAGGATTTTTAGTGTATTTTCCAGGAAAAATCAGCAACGCTTTTTTTTGGCCAATTTGGAGAAGGTGTGATTACTCGGGAATTGCTCGTAGGATTTTTAGTGTATTTTCCAGGAAAAATCAGCAACGCTTTTTTTGGCCAATTTGGAGAAGGTGTGATTACTCGGGAACGGCTCGTAGGATTTTTAGTGTATTTTCCAGGAAAAATCAACAACGCTTTTTTTGGCCAATTTGGAGAAGGTGTGATTACTCGGGAACGGCTCATAGGATTTTTAGTGTATTTTCCAGGAAAAATCAACAACGCTTTTTTTTTGCCAATTTGGAGAAGATGGGATTACTCGGGAACGGCTCGTAAGATTTTTAGTGTATTTTCCAGGAAAAATCAGCAACGCTTTTTTTTTGGCCAATTTGGAGAAGATGGGATTACTCGGGAACGGCTCGTAGGATTTTTAGTGTAATTTCCAGGAAAAATCAGCAACGCTTTTTTTTGGCAATTTGGATAAGGTGTGATTACTCGGGAACGGCTCGTAGGATTTTTAGTGTAATTTCCAGGAAAAATCAGCAACGCTTTTTTTTGGCCAATTTGGAGAAGATAAGATTACTCGGGAACGGCTCGTAGGATTTTTAGTGTATTTTCCAGGAAAAATCAACAACGCTTTTTTTTGCCAATTTGGAGAAGATGGGATTACTCGGGAACGGCTCGTAAGATTTTTAGTGTATTTTCCAGGAAAAATCAGCAACGCTTTTTTTTGGCCAATTTGGAGAAGATGGGATTACTCGGGAACGGCTCGTAGGATTTTTAGTGTAATTTCCAGGAAAAATCAGCAACGCTTTTTTTTGGCCAATTTGGAGAAGGTGTGATTACTCGGGAACGGCTCGTAAGATTTTTAGTGTTTTTTCCAGGAAAAATCAGCAACGCTTTTTTTTGCCAATTTGGAGAAGGTGTGATTACTCGAGAACGGCTCATAAAATTTTTAGTGTATTTTCCAGGAAAAATCAGCAACGCTTTTTTTTGGCCAATTTGGAGAAGTTGGGATTACTCGGGAACGGCTCGTAGGTTTTTTAGTGTATTTTCCAGGAAAAATCAGCAACGCTTTTTTTGGCCAATTTGGAGAAGGTGTGATTACTCGGGAACGGCTCGTAGGATTTTTAGTGTATTTTCCAGGAAAAATCAGCAACGCTTTTTTTTTGCTAATTTGGAGAAGATGGGATTACTCGGGAACGGCTCGTAGGATTTTTAGTGTAATTTCCAGGAAAAATCAGCAACGCTTTTTTTTGGCCAATTTGGAGAAGGTGTGATTACTCGGGAACGGCTCGTAAGATTTTTAGTGTTTTTTCCAGGAAAAATCAGCAACGCTTTTTTTGCCAATTTGGAGAAGGTGTGATTACTCGGGAACGGCTCATAAAATTTTTAGTGTATTTTCCAGGAAAAATCAGCAACGCTTTTTTTTGGCCAATTTGGAAAAGATGGGATTACTCGGGAATGGCTCGTAAGATTTTTAGTGTATTTTCCAGGAAAAATCAGCAACGCTTTTTTTGGCCAATTTGAAGAAGGTGTGATTACTCGGGAACGGCTCGTAGGATTTTTAGTGTATTTTCCAGGAAAAATCAACAACGCTTTTTTTTGCCAATTTGGAGAAGATGGGATTACTCGGGAACGGCTCGTAAGATTTTTAGTGTATTTTCCAGGAAAAATCAGCAACGCTTTTTTTTGGCCAATTTGGAGAAGATGGGATTACTCGGGAACGGCTCGTAGGATTTTTAGTGTAATTTCCAGGAAAAATCAGCAACGCTTTTTTTTTGGCAATTTGGAGAAGGTGTGATTACTCGGGAACGGCTCGTAAGATTTTTAGTGTTTTTTCCAGGAAAAATCAGCAACGCTTTTTTTTGGCCAATTTGGAGAAGATAAGATTACTCGGGAACGGCTCGTAGGATTTTTAGTGTATTTTCCAGGAAAAATCAACAACGCTTTTTTTTGCCAATTTGGAGAAGATGGGATTACTCGGGAACGGCTCGTAAGATTTTTAGTGTATTTTCCAGGAAAAATCAGCAACGCTTTTTTTTGGCCAATTTGGAGAAGATGGGATTACTCGGGAACGGCTCGTAGGATTTTTAGTGTAATTTCCAGGAAAAATCAGCAACGCTTTTTTTTGGCCAATTTGGAGAAGGTGTGATTACTCGGGAACGGCTCGTAAGATTTTTAGTGTTTTTTCCAGGAAAAATCAGCAACGCTTTTTTTTGCCAATTTGGAGAAGGTGTGATTACTCGAGAACGGCTCATAAAATTTTTAGTGTATTTTCCAGGAAAAATCAGCAACGCTTTTTTTTGGCCAATTTGGAGAAGTTGGGATTACTCGGGAACGGCTCGTAGGATTTTTAGTGTATTTTCCAGGAAAAATCAGCAACGCTTTTTTTGGCCAATTTGGAGAAGGTGTGATTACTCGGGAACGGCTCGTAGGATTTTTAGTGTATTTTCCAGGAAAAATCAACAACGCTTTTTTTGGCCAATTTGGAGAAGGTGTGATTACTCGGGAACGGCTCATAGGATTTTTAGTGTATTTTCCAGGAAAAATCAACAACGCTTTTTTTTTGCCAATTTGGAGAAGATGGGATTACTCGGGAACGGCTCGTAAGATTTTTAGTGTATTTTCCAGGAAAAATCAGCAACGCTTTTTTTTTGGCCAATTTGGAGAAGATGGGATTACTCGGGAACGGCTCGTAGGATTTTTAGTGTAATTTCCAGGAAAAATCAGCAACGCTTTTTTTTGGCAATTTGGAGAAGGTGTGATTACTCGGGAACGGCTCGTAGGATTTTTAGTGTAATTTCCAGGAAAAATCAGCAACGCTTTTTTTTGGCCAATTTGGAGAAGATAAGATTACTCGGGAACGGCTCGTAGGATTTTTAGTGTATTTTCCAGGAAAAATCAACAACGCTTTTTTTTGCCAATTTGGAGAAGATGGGATTACTCGGGAACGGCTCGTAAGATTTTTAGTGTATTTTCCAGGAAAAATCAGCAACGCTTTTTTTTGGCCAATTTGGAGAAGATGGGATTACTCGGGAACGGCTCGTAGGATTTTTAGTGTAATTTCCAGGAAAAATCAGCAACGCTTTTTTTTGGCCAATTTGGAGAAGGTGTGATTACTCGGGAACGGCTCGTAAGATTTTTAGTGTTTTTTCCAGGAAAAATCAGCAACGCTTTTTTTTGCCAATTTGGAGAAGGTGTGATTACTCGAGAACGGCTCATAAAATTTTTAGTGTATTTTCCAGGAAAAATCAGCAACGCTTTTTTTTGGCCAATTTGGAGAAGTTGGGATTACTCGGGAACGGCTCGTAGGTTTTTTAGTGTATTTTCCAGGAAAAATCAGCAACGCTTTTTTTGGCCAATTTGGAGAAGGTGTGATTACTCGGGAACGGCTCGTAGGATTTTTAGTGTATTTTCCAGGAAAAATCAGCAACGCTTTTTTTTTGCTAATTTGGAGAAGATGGGATTACTCGGGAACGGCTCGTAGGATTTTTAGTGTAATTTCCAGGAAAAATCAGCAACGCTTTTTTTTGGCCAATTTGGAGAAGGTGTGATTACTCGGGAACGGCTCGTAAGATTTTTAGTGTTTTTTCCAGGAAAAATCAGCAACGCTTTTTTTTGCCAATTTGGAGAAGGTGTGATTACTCGAGAACGGCTCATAAAATTTTTAGTGTATTTTCCAGGAAAAATCAGCAACGCTTTTTTTTGGCCAATTTGGAAAAGATGGGATTACTCGGGAATGGCTCGTAAGATTTTTAGTGTATTTTCCAGGAAAAATCAGCAACGCTTTTTTTGGCCAATTTGAAGAAGGTGTGATTACTCGGGAACGGCTCGTAGGATTTTTAGTGTATTTTCCAGGAAAAATCAACAACGCTTTTTTTTGCCAATTTGGAGAAGATGGGATTACTCGGGAACGGCTCGTAAGATTTTTAGTGTATTTTCCAGGAAAAATCAGCAACGCTTTTTTTTGGCCAATTTGGAGAAGATGGGATTACTCGGGAACGGCTCGTAGGATTTTTAGTGTAATTTCCAGGAAAAATCAGCAACGCTTTTTTTTTGGCAATTTGGAGAAGGTGTGATTACTCGGGAACGGCTCGTAAGATTTTTAGTGTTTTTTCCAGGAAAAATCAGCAACGCTTTTTTTTGGCCAATTTGGAGAAGATAAGATTACTCGGGAACGGCTCGTAGGATTTTTAGTGTATTTTCCAGGAAAAATCAACAACGCTTTTTTTTGCCAATTTGGAGAAGATGGGATTACTCGGGAACGGCTCGTAAGATTTTTAGTGTATTTTCCAGGAAAAATCAGCAACGCTTTTTTTTGGCCAATTTGGAGAAGATGGGATTACTCGGGAACGGCTCGTAGGATTTTTAGTGTAATTTCCAGGAAAAATCAGCAACGCTTTTTTTTGGCCAATTTGGAGAAGGTGTGATTACTCGGGAACGGCTCGTAAGATTTTTAGTGTTTTTTCCAGGAAAAATCAGCAACGCTTTTTTTTGCCAATTTGGAGAAGGTGTGATTACTCGAGAACGGCTCATAAAATTTTTAGTGTATTTTCCAGGAAAAATCAGCAACGCTTTTTTTTGGCCAATTTGGAGAAGTTGGGATTACTCGGGAACGGCTCGTAGGATTTTTAGTGTATTTTCCAGGAAAAATCAGCAACGCTTTTTTTGGCCAATTTGGAGAAGGTGTGATTACTCGGGAACGGCTCGTAGGATTTTTAGTGTATTTTCCAGGAAAAATCAACAACGCTTTTTTTGGCCAATTTGGAGAAGGTGTGATTACTCGGGAACGGCTCATAGGATTTTTAGTGTATTTTCCAGGAAAAATCAACAACGCTTTTTTTTTGCCAATTTGGAGAAGATGGGATTACTCGGGAACGGCTCGTAAGATTTTTAGTGTATTTTCCAGGAAAAATCAGCAACGCTTTTTTTTTGGCCAATTTGGAGAAGATGGGATTACTCGGGAACGGCTCGTAGGATTTTTAGTGTAATTTCCAGGAAAAATCAGCAACGCTTTTTTTTGGCAATTTGGAGAAGGTGTGATTACTCGGGAACGGCTCGTAGGATTTTTAGTGTAATTTCCAGGAAAAATCAGCAACGCTTTTTTTTGGCCAATTTGGAGAAGATAAGATTACTCGGGAACGGCTCGTAGGATTTTTAGTGTATTTTCCAGGAAAAATCAACAACGCTTTTTTTTGCCAATTTGGAGAAGATGGGATTACTCGGGAACGGCTCGTAAGATTTTTAGTGTATTTTCCAGGAAAAATCAGCAACGCTTTTTTTTGGCCAATTTGGAGAAGATGGGATTACTCGGGAACGGCTCGTAGGATTTTTAGTGTAATTTCCAGGAAAAATCAGCAACGCTTTTTTTTTGGCCAATTTGGAGAAGGTGTGATTACTCGGGAACGGCTCGTAAGATTTTTAGTGTTTTTTCCAGGAAAAATCAGCAACGCTTTTTTTTGCCAATTTGGAGAAGGTGTGATTACTCGAGAACGGCTCATAAAATTTTTAGTGTATTTTCCAGGAAAAATCAGCAACGCTTTTTTTTGGCCAATTTGGAGAAGTTGGGATTACTCGGGAACGGCTCGTAGGTTTTTTAGTGTATTTTCCAGGAAAAATCAGCAACGCTTTTTTTGGCCAATTTGGAGAAGGTGTGATTACTCGGGAACGGCTCGTAGGATTTTTAGTGTATTTTCCAGGAAAAATCAGCAACGCTTTTTTTTTGCTAATTTGGAGAAGATGGGATTACTCGGGAACGGCTCGTAGGATTTTTAGTGTAATTTCCAGGAAAAATCAGCAACGCTTTTTTTTGGCCAATTTGGAGAAGGTGTGATTACTCGGGAACGGCTCGTAAGATTTTTAGTGTTTTTTCCAGGAAAAATCAGCAACGCTTTTTTTTGGCCAATTTGGAGAAGATAAGATTACTCGGGAACGGCTCGTAGGATTTTTAGTGTATTTTCCAGGAAAAATCAACAACGCTTTTTTTTGCCAATTTGGAGAAGATGGGATTACTCGGGAACGGCTCGTAAGATTTTTAGTGTATTTTCCAGGAAAAATCAGCAACGCTTTTTTTTGGCCAATTTGGAGAAGATGGGATTACTCGGGAACGGCTCGTAGGATTTTTAGTGTAATTTCCAGGAAAAATCAGCAACGCTTTTTTTTGGCCAATTTGGAGAAGGTGTGATTACTCGGGAACGGCTCGTAAGATTTTTAGTGTTTTTTCCAGGAAAAATCAGCAACGCTTTTTTTTGCCAATTTGGAGAAGGTGTGATTACTCGAGAACGGCTCATAAAATTTTTAGTGTATTTTCCAGGAAAAATCAGCAACGCTTTTTTTTGGCCAATTTGGAGAAGTTGGGATTACTCGGGAACGGCTCGTAAGATTTTTAGTGTTTTTTCCAGGAAAAATCAGCAACGCTTTTTTTGCCAATTTGGAGAAGATGGGATTACTCGGGAACGGCTCGTAAGATTTTTAGTGTATTTTCCAGGAAAAATCAGCAACGCTTTTTTTTGGCCAATTTGGAGAAGATGGGATTACTCGGGAACGGCTCGTAGGATTTTTAGTGTAATTTCCAGGAAAAATCAGCAACGCTTTTTTTTGGCCAATTTGGAGAAGGTGTGATTACTCGGGAACGGCTCGTAAGATTTTTAGTGTTTTTTCCAGGAAAAATCAGCAACGCTTTTTTTTGCCAATTTGGAGAAGGTGTGATTACTCGAGAACGGCTCATAAAATTTTTAGTGTATTTTCCAGGAAAAATCAGCAACGCTTTTTTTTGGCCAATTTGGAGAAGTTGGGATTACTCGGGAACGGCTCGTAGGATTTTTAGTGTATTTTCCAGGAAAAATCAGCAACGCTTTTTTTGGCCAATTTGGAGAAGGTGTGATTACTCGGGAACGGCTCGTAGGATTTTTAGTGTATTTTCCAGGAAAAATCAACAACGCTTTTTTTGGCCAATTTGGAGAAGGTGTGATTACTCGGGAACGGCTCATAGGATTTTTAGTGTATTTTCCAGGAAAAATCAACAACGCTTTTTTTTTGCCAATTTGGAGAAGATGGGATTACTCGGGAACGGCTCGTAAGATTTTTAGTGTATTTTCCAGGAAAAATCAGCAACGCTTTTTTTTTGGCCAATTTGGAGAAGATGGGATTACTCGGGAACGGCTCGTAGGATTTTTAGTGTAATTTCCAGGAAAAATCAGCAACGCTTTTTTTTGGCAATTTGGAGAAGGTGTGATTACTCGGGAACGGCTCGTAGGATTTTTAGTGTAATTTCCAGGAAAAATCAGCAACGCTTTTTTTTGGCCAATTTGGAGAAGATAAGATTACTCGGGAACGGCTCGTAGGATTTTTAGTGTATTTTCCAGGAAAAATCAACAACGCTTTTTTTTGCCAATTTGGAGAAGATGGGATTACTCGGGAACGGCTCGTAAGATTTTTAGTGTATTTTCCAGGAAAAATCAGCAACGCTTTTTTTTGGCCAATTTGGAGAAGATGGGATTACTCGGGAACGGCTCGTAGGATTTTTAGTGTAATTTCCAGGAAAAATCAGCAACGCTTTTTTTTGGCCAATTTGGAGAAGGTGTGATTACTCGGGAACGGCTCGTAAGATTTTTAGTGTTTTTTCCAGGAAAAATCAGCAACGCTTTTTTTTGCCAATTTGGAGAAGGTGTGATTACTCGAGAACGGCTCATAAAATTTTTAGTGTATTTTCCAGGAAAAATCAGCAACGCTTTTTTTTGGCCAATTTGGAGAAGTTGGGATTACTCGGGAACGGCTCGTAGGTTTTTTAGTGTATTTTCCAGGAAAAATCAGCAACGCTTTTTTTGGCCAATTTGGAGAAGGTGTGATTACTCGGGAACGGCTCGTAGGATTTTTAGTGTATTTTCCAGGAAAAATCAGCAACGCTTTTTTTTTGCTAATTTGGAGAAGATGGGATTACTCGGGAACGGCTCGTAGGATTTTTAGTGTAATTTCCAGGAAAAATCAGCAACGCTTTTTTTTGGCCAATTTGGAGAAGGTGTGATTACTCGGGAACGGCTCGTAAGATTTTTAGTGTTTTTTCCAGGAAAAATCAGCAACGCTTTTTTTGCCAATTTGGAGAAGGTGTGATTACTCGGGAACGGCTCATAAAATTTTTAGTGTATTTTCCAGGAAAAATCAGCAACGCTTTTTTTTGGCCAATTTGGAAAAGATGGGATTACTCGGGAATGGCTCGTAAGATTTTTAGTGTATTTTCCAGGAAAAATCAGCAACGCTTTTTTTGGCCAATTTGAAGAAGGTGTGATTACTCGGGAACGGCTCGTAGGATTTTTAGTGTATTTTCCAGGAAAAATCAACAACGCTTTTTTTTGCCAATTTGGAGAAGATGGGATTACTCGGGAACGGCTCGTAAGATTTTTAGTGTATTTTCCAGGAAAAATCAGCAACGCTTTTTTTTGGCCAATTTGGAGAAGATGGGATTACTCGGGAACGGCTCGTAGGATTTTTAGTGTAATTTCCAGGAAAAATCAGCAACGCTTTTTTTTTGGCAATTTGGAGAAGGTGTGATTACTCGGGAACGGCTCGTAGGATTTTTAGTGTAATTTCCAGGAAAAATCAGCAACGCTTTTTTTTGGCCAATTTAGAGAAGATAAGATTACTCGGGAACGGCTCGTAGGATTTTTAGTGTATTTTCCAGGAAAAATCAACAACGCTTTTTTTTGCCAATTTGGAGAAGATGGGATTACTCGGGAACGCCTCGTAAGATTTTTAGTGTATTTTCCAGGAAAAATCAGCAACGCTTTTTTTTGGCCAATTTGGAGAAGATGGGATTAATCGGGAACGGCTCGTAGGATTTTTAGTGTAATTTCCAGGAAAAATCAGCAACGCTTTTTTTTTGGGCCAATTTGGAGAAGGTGTGATTACTCGGGAACGGCTCGTAAGATTTTTAGTGTTTTTTCCAGGAAAAATCAGCAACGCTTTTTTTTGCCAATTTGGAGAAGGTGTGATTACTCGGGAACGGCTCATAAAATTTTTAATATATTTTCCAGGAAAAATCAGCAACGCTTTTTTTTTGCCAATTTGGAGAAGGTGTGATTACTCGGGAACGGCTCGTAGGATTTTTAGTGTATTTTCCAGGAAAAATCAGCAACGCTTTTTTTTTGGCCAATTTGGAGAAGATGGGATTACTCGGGAACGGCTCGTAGGATTTTTAGTGTATTTTCCAGGAAAAATCAGCAACGCTTTTTTTTGGCCAATTTGGAGAAGGTGTGATTACTCGGGAATTGCTCGTAGGATTTTTAGTGTATTTTCCAGGAAAAATCAGCAACGCTTTTTTTGGCCAATTTGGAGAAGGTGTGATTACTCGGGAACGGCTCGTAGGATTTTTAGTGTATTTTCCAGGAAAAATCAACAACGCTTTTTTTGGCCAATTTGGAGAAGGTGTGATTACTCGGGAACGGCTCATAGGATTTTTAGTGTATTTTCCAGGAAAAATCAACAACGCTTTTTTTTGCCAATTTGGAGAAGATGGGATTACTCGGGAACGGCTCGTAAGATTTTTAGTGTATTTTCCAGGAAAAATCAGCAACGCTTTTTTTTGGCCAATTTGGAGAAGATGGGATTACTCGGGAACGGCTCGTAGGATTTTTAGTGTAATTTCCAGGAAAAATCAGCAACGCTTTTTTTTGGCAATTTGGAGAAGGTGTGATTACTCGGGAACGGCTCGTAGGATTTTTAGTGTAATTTCCAGGAAAAATCAGCAACGCTTTTTTTTGGCCAATTTGGAGAAGATAAGATTACTCGGGAACGGCTCGTAGGATTTTTAGTGTATTTTCCAGGAAAAATCAACAACGCTTTTTTTTGCCAATTTGGAGAAGATGGGATTACTCGGGAATGGCTCGTAAGATTTTTAGTGTATTTTCCAGGAAAAATCAGCAACGCTTTTTTTTGGCCAATTTGGAGAAGATGGGATTACTCGGGAACGGCTCGTAGGATTTTTAGTGTAATTTCCATGAAAAATCAGCAACGCTTTTTTTTGGCCAATTTGGAGAAGGTGTGATTACTCGGGAACGGCTCGTAAGATTTTTAGTGTTTTTTCCAGGAAAAATCAGCAACGCTTTTTTTTGCCAATTTGGAGAAGGTGTGATTACTCGAGAACGGCTCATAAAATTTTTAGTGTATTTTCCAGGAAAAATCAGCAAACCTTTTTTTTGGCCAATTTGGAGAAGTTGGGATTACTCGGGAACGGCTCGTAGGTTTTTAAGTGTATTTTCTAGGAAAAATCAGCAACGCTTTTTTTGGCCAATTTGGAGAAGGTGTGATTACTCGGGAACGGCTCGTAGGATTTTTAGTGTTTTTTCCAGGAAAAATCAGCAACGCTTTTTTTTGCCAATTTGGAGAAGGTGTGATTACTCGAGAACGGCTCATAAAATTTTTAGTGTATTTTCCAGGAAAAATCAGCAAACCTTTTTTTTGGCCAATTTGGAGAAGTTGGGATTACTCGGGAACGGCTCGTAGGTTTTTAAGTGTAATTTCCAGGAAAAATCAGCAACGCTTTTTTTGGCCAATTTGAAGAAGGTGTGATTACTCGGGAACGGCTCGTAGGATTTTTAGTGTATTTTCAAGGAAAAATCAGCAACGTTTTTTTTGGCCAATTTGGAGAAGATGGGATTACTCGGGAACGGCTCGTAGGATTTTTAGTGTATTTTCCAGGAAAAATCAACAACGCTTTTTTTTGGCCAATTTGGAGAAGGTATGATTACTCGGGAACGGCTCGTAGGATTTTTAGTGTATTTTCCAGGAAAAATCAGCAACGCTTTTTTTTGGCCAATTTGGAGAAGGTGTGATTACTCGGGAACGGTTCGTAGGTTTTTTAGTGTATTTTCCAGGAAAAATCAGCAACGCTTTTTTTGCCAATTTGGAGAAGATGGGATTACTCGGGAACGGCTCGTAGGATTTTTAGTGTAATTTCCAGGAAAAATCAGCAACGCTTTTTTTTGGCCAATTTGGAGAAGATGGGATTACTCGGGAACGGCTCGTAAGATTTTTGATGTTTTTTCCAGGAAAAATCAGCAACGCTTTTTTTTGCCAATTTGGAGAAGGTGTGATTACTCGGGAACGGCTCATAAAATTTTTAATATATTTTCCAGGAAAAATCAGCAACGCTTTTTTTTGGCCAATTTGGAGAAGGTGTGATTACTCGGGAACGGCTCGTAGAATTTTTAGTGTATTTTCCAGGAAAAATCAGCAACGCTTTTTTTTTGGCCAATTTGGAGAAGGTGTGATTACTCGGGAACGGCTCGTAGGATTTTTAGTGTATTTTCCAGGAAAAATCAGCAACGCTTTTTTTTGGCCAATTTGGAGAAGATGGGATTACTCGGGAATGGCTCGTAAGATTTTTAGTGTATTTTCCAGGAAAAATCAGCAACGCTTTTTTTGGCCAATTCGGAGAAGGTGTGATTACTCGGGAACGGCTCGTAATATTTTTAGTGTATTTTCCAGGAAAAATCAGCAACGTTTTTTTTTGGCCAATTCGGAGAAGGTGTGATTACTCGGGAATGGCTCGTAGGATTTTTAGTGTATTTTCCAGGAAAAATCAGCAACGCTTTTTTTTGCCAATTTGGAGAAGATGGGATTACTCGGGAACGGCTCGTAGGATTTTTAGTGTAATTTCCAGGAAAAATCAGCAACGCTTTTTTTTGGCAATTTGGAGAAGGTGTGATTACTCGGGAACGGCTCGTAGGATTTTTAGTGTATTTTCCAGGAAAAATCAGCAACGTTTTTTTTGGCCAATTTGGAGAAGGTGTGATTACTCGGGAACGGCTCGTAGGATTTTTAGTGTATTTTCCAGGAAAAATCAGCAACGCTTTTTTTGGCCAATTTGGAGAAGGTGTAATTACTCGGGAACGGCTCGTAGGATTTTTAGTGTATTTTCCAGGAAAAATCAGCAACGCTTTTTTTTGCCAATTTGGAGAAGATGGGATTACTCGGGAACGGCTCGTAGGATTTTTAGTGTATTTTCCAGGAAAAATCAGCAACGCTTTTTTTTTGGC